>JAUCBN010000038.1:15835000-16435000 GCA_035048815.1 Abelmoschus esculentus | reverse complement strand
CAAAAACAATATGTCCAAAAATTACAATTACAATGTCCAGACTCTAGAGAACACACTGCAAACCTTCACGACTCAGACTAGTGCCTACATTACAAACACAAATAAGTTCATTCAAAGAGCAGACACCTTCATGGATAGAACAGAAAGGAGAATACAGAACAACGAAGCTGCTCTCAAAACGCTAGAAACTGCAGTAGGAAAAATGACACAACAGATGAAAAGTAGACTCATAGGATGTCTCCCTAGTGATACTAAAGTCGTTAGAACCGATCCTCATGAACAATGCAAGGCGATATCCATTAGGAGTGGATTACAACTAAAGGACCCTAAAATACATGCTCAAACAGTAAGTAAAACCCCTGAAACAGTAACCCCAAAAGAAGCTACTAATGAAACACCTAAGGCAAAGGAACCAACAGACATTGCCGACGATGCTGCCACAACAAATGATACCGTTGTCGTATCGCAGATAAGATTTCAATGCAACGAGAAGATTGAAGATCTGCGTTTTCCACCACCTTTCCCACAAAGGTTGAAACAACAAAAGCAAGAATACCAGTTTAAGAAATTTCTAGACATACTTAAACATGTACATATAAATATATCTTTGGTGGAGGTAATTAAACAAATGCCCAACTATGCAAAGTTTCTTAAGGATATTATATTCAAAAGGAAAAAAAAATAGGGAATTTGAATCAATTTTCGCGATAGAAGGGTATGTGGCAATACTGCACAACAAGGCCACGACTAAAAGAAAAGATCTGGTAGTTTCACAATACCATGTTCTATCGGTGATCAATACGTGGGTAAGGTACTATGTGAATTAAGCGTCAGCATAAGTCTCATGCCTAAATCAATATTTCAGAAGTTAGGCATCGAGTAAGCAAAACCAACAATAGTGATGCTGCAACTAACAGATCGCTCTTACGTGCAATCGGAAGGAAAAATTAAAGATATTCTAGTAAGGGTGTGATGGAGGCTATGGAGTCCTTTTGATTCCACCTTTTTCAAATTATAGTATTTAAGATGTTGATCACACAAGGATTATCGTTACTTATGCAATTTATTATTCCCGCACAATGGAAAAGTAAAAACACAGATAATTAGGTTTGAATTATAACTAAGAAAACTAATTAAAGCAACGAAGATAAATGATAAAAAAATCAAGGATGCAAAAGTGGGACAGGTTAGAGTGCTTCATAATGTGGAATCAGAATGTAATTTTCTCGTTCTTATAATGCAATAGGATTGAATTACCTCCTCGATGGGTCGTACCAAGGGTCACCGCAACTGTCTAGGCGAGGTTATGCCTTGTCGACAATTCAACAACTCATAATTCGATAGAGCATCCTTGTATGTCTTCTTCCTTATCCCTAAGCGAAGAGAACTATTGAAACCCACGTCTTGATGATACCTCCCAACGTGAATCAAGGGTGAATAACAACCAAACACATGTGTCTTGTTAGTTGCTGAAATCCTGGACGGTTAATCTCTCAACCGGGTTAGTCAATACCCATGAGTAAAGATTGTATTCTCTCGTTTCGTGAACCTACATCTCCCGATGCTAGGCAAATTAGTTTTTCTTCACATACTTATCTTTCGAGTTCATATGCGAGAAGATTAAATACCAAGAGAGAATAAATTATGAATTCTGAAATTGCATTAATAAGAACTAAACAAATTATAAACTTTCTTCCACAACTCCTCCACAAACTAACCTAAACCCTAAGGGGGAGATGGAAGAAGTTAGGGTTTGTCTATGAAATTTGATTTCGAGATATATCCTCTCTACATAGGCTATGGTTTATTTAGGCTTGGCCTAGGGTAAAGCTTTCCAAAGTAGGAATACAACTTAGACCTTGACCTTGACTTTTCCTATAAGGACTCTTTACCCATGTGAGAAAATGATATAAAAATAATATAAAAATAAGGATTTTTGAGTACTTATCACACCCTCAAACTCGAACCATTGCTTGTCCTCAAGCAATACAAAGGATAATTTTAAGTAGAGAATTTTAAAGTAATATACCGTCATACCTGCCGCGGCAGAATTCCTTTCTTGACTCGGTCTCTTCTAGGTTCTAGGCGTTCTTCGGAATTGGACTATAAATCTTAGTGTGTGTGTGTGTGCGTAGCTATGTCAAGGTTAATTTTCTAATTTCTAATCTTTTTTCTAGCTCAAGACTTCCGACTAAGATTTTTCTTGATTCTTTTTCCTTCTTTCTCCCTAAATTGATGTATAAATATATATTGCTATATACTTATACTGCTTGAGCCAGTTTTTGGTCACCTCAAGTGTTTAGCTACTTCTTACTAGAGCCAATTTCAAGAACCTCTAGTAAGTGGAAGAAAAACTAAGTCCTAGAGCCAGTCATGGGCACCTCTATAAACTAACTAGAGCCGATAATAGGCACCTCAAGTTTAAAATCTAAGCTTAAGTCCTTATTTCTTTTCAAAGAAAAGAACTTTTTAAAATCAACTAAGACTAGCAGTGTTTATATGATTTCAGGCTCATAGTTTAATCCTAAGTACTAAGCCTAGTAGACCTTCTGAATTCAAGTTTGGTGAATGATGTAAACTGCTGCGGTGGCTGTAAAATATATTACTGCCGAGGCAGTTTTAATAAAATTTAACAGACTAAAAAATAATTGTAATTGTATAAGGTAGAATATTAAGGCAGAATTTTAAGGAAATAACAAGATACTTTAATTACTTCCACACATTTGGTAGACCATTACATATTACAAAATTAGACAAATGCTCTCCCAGACTTGAAAGATGCATTATCCTCAATGTATGGATAAATAACAAAGAAAAACTATCACCTTTAAAATTCTGCGGATCTGAAAGAACCTTCGGAATCACTGTCAATTAGGAGCTTTCGATGTATTTTGGGCGGCTGCTCGACGGCTGGTTTCGGTGGGCTCACCATTGGATTTTTGGCCGAGCGTGGTGGTTGGATCTTAAAGCGTCTCATCCTCTGAATCCAGATTGATCGGAGATATTGCTATAGCCGAACCAGAACCTGGGGCCTTCCTCTTCTTGCTGGTTGCGGGTGCAATGAAATCCGTGATTGTTTTCATAACTAATTACATGTCATCAAAAGAGTTGCTCTAATCAAGTGAGCTGAGTTTTATTGGTGTAGCAGCGTGTTGGTTTGATTCTTGTTTCTTGGTTGTTGTTGTGGAGTCGGCAGAGAATGGTTCAGTTGTTGTGGTTGCATTTGTGGCAGTGGGAGATAGTGGAAGTGTGGCCGAGGCGGAAACTGTTATGACAAAGCTAGAAGCGGGTGGTGGTTATGGTATGGAGAGGTTGACTGTAAATTCAGGAAATACAATCAAACAGGTTGGGAGTTCTTCTATTATGGTAGCAATGACGGCGCTATTGAATTCCCGGACATAAGTCATGAAGGCCAGCTGACTTCTCTCCATGCGCTGCAGTGTCTCCAAAACCTTTGAGGATGCTAGGACAGCTTCTTCTGTGTTGTTTTGATGTTGTTCTACTTCGGTCAGTTATGGTTCATTAGTAGGTGGAATATAAACTGGTAGAACGACTTCCTCCACTTGTATTCTTTTGATATAAATATACCTGGTTCATCATTTTCTTTTTGGTGTGTATGTGTCGGTGGGCAGTATCGGTACACCTTCGTACCTTGCCAAGGTAGTAATTAAGCATGGGAAAATTAATATACCTCTGTCTTTGGTGGCACATTCGAATATTTGTTCACTTATTATGCGGTCGACATTGATGCGTCTGTTGTGTATGATTGAATGGATCAACGCCAAGCGTGGTCTATCCACCGTTTGGTTGTGGGATATCGGCAGTCGATTCCTTTTGATAAAGGTGTTCCACAATATTGCTTTTGGCCTTAAACCTCGGCGGCTGACGGAGCCACGATGTTTTCTCGTGTTTCATTCTGATCCTGGCATACAGAGTTCTGTTTTCATCATTTCGTAGTCATTGACTGTCAGGGCGGCTATGAACGTATCATGTTCGTCAGTTGTGATATAGAGGCCAAAATATGCATTGATGACCACATCAGCAATAAGAATTGCTCTTCCTCGGAGGTAGGAGTATGGATTTTTCGCACTGGTATGTGTGCGTAGAATTCCCGTACCCATTTAATATTTATCGTTAGTGGTTGTTTAACAAACTTTTTCTAATTTTGAAAGGTAATATTTGATAAGATGAAGTTGTCCAGCCCCATATCTTCTTCATTTGTGTAGTGGAACCCTTGTTCTTCCCAGATTTGCTGATTTGGGAATTGTAACACCCCAAATCCTTTTTCCCAAATTAGAGTCAAATCCCTAGCTTTTGTGCCCTAATTGTTTTGGGAATTTTAAATCTGATTTGTGGACCTATTCGTAATTTCTAAAAACTGAAGGCCCCTTTTTGAAACTCTGAAAGTTCAGGCCCTTCGTGGGTAATTTTACCCTTTTTGTTTTGGAAACCTTCCTTCCCTGTTCTTCGGCCAATACTGGGAGAGATTTCTTTCCTTTTCTTTTGATTCATATAAACGATTCGGTCCCCCTTTCCTTTACTTCCTTTCGTGTTATTTTGCTCTCCTTTCGTGGTGTTTGTGTTCCCTCTTCTTCAGAGAGTTGTTGGTAAGCTTCTATTGTTTCTCTTTCGGTTTTCTGATTGTGGGGTTTTAAGGTTTCTGTTGTTTAAATCTGGGTTGGTTTTGGAGACGTTTGTGTTGTTGCGTTTGGTTCGTTCGATTCGCGTTAAGGGTAAGGGGAAGAATCGAATCAAAAGGGGGTGAATCGGGTTGAAAAAGAGGGGTTTAAGCTGTGTTTTATGGTGTTTGGTTCCTGGGAAAGTCTGGGATTTTTCCAGAATTTTCCCGAAAAATCTGGAAAACCCAGATTTTCTCGGGAAAATCCTGGGAATCTGTTATAACCCGTGTCCGGCCTGACCCGACCCAGAACCCGACCCGAAACCCGACCTGTCCGACCCTACCCGTGACCCGCTGACATCATGCTGACGTCATCAGGTGACGTCACTGCTGACGTCATCAGGTGACGTCATGCTGACGTCAGCATTGTTGATGACGTCATCTGCTGACGTTGATCGTGCTGACGTCAGCGTTGACTTTTTCAACCCGGGCCCACTTTATGTTTTTCGACGTCCTGAGTCTGATGGCGTTTTCCATTTTCCGAAATTCGAACCCGAAGTGTCGTTTTTGGGGCTTTTAAGTTCGAATGCTTATCTGGAAATTATCTTTAGAGGTTTCTGAATCAGTTTTTGTTCACTTCAGGTGATGTGGATTCCGAGACCGAGCATCTGCCTCCTCCTCCTCCTGGATGACCTCTTGTCCAACAGCATCCGGGACCCACACGTGAGTGTTAGTTATTTCCAGTTTAGTATACTTATCAGTGAAATGGCATAGTAGGGTGTCTAACGTTAATTTGTACTCGTAGGTTCTACTCCTGTGCATTCTAGTGGTAGAGCTGAGTCTAGCCGACGTCAGTATCGTCGTTGAGCTATCTGTTCAGGTGTGTTCTCTTCTGTTTACTCTGTTTTTCAGTACGTTCCGTTTTCTGTTACAATTCGTATGTTCATGCATCATTCTAACATCATATTTCTGTTACTGTTATATGGTATGCTTGACTTTCTGTTTCACTGTAAAACATGCACTCTGATTCCGATTCTGCTTATGCACATTCATTACATCTGGTAGACTATGTGTACGGGGAAGTTCATTGACTTATCACTTCTGTTCAGTGGCTCCACCTGCGGGTCGAGATACCACTTCTGATTAGTGGCTCCACCTTCGGGTCGAGTTTCCACTTCTGTTGGTGTGATGGAGTTAGAGGGGTTCAGGGGAACCTGCTCTTCTGTTGGAGTTCGGAGATGGGTGCATTTCATGCATACACTACATCTTCTGCATATACTGTTTTAAATTCTATTTTTATCTGTACTTTAGAGACACACTAGGCTCCCTAGCTTACACCCCCTCAACTTCCTGTTTCAGGTCCTTGACCTAGGCTACTTCGGTACTTGGAGGTTTCTATTTCAGATTATTACGTATGTTTTTTTTATAGTTTCAGACTATTTTATTATTTTTGGATTTTATTATCTGTATTGGACTTTGGTTTCAAAACTTTACTTCGGACTTTCTGGACTTTTTACGATTTATTGTTGGGTTGGACTTTATTATATTTGGATATTATTTCAGTATGTTTGGTAATAATTATTTTAAGCGATTTATTCTTGTCCTATGTTTTTAATAATAACCTACCTTGCGAAACAAGTTTTAATATTGTGATCCCTAACTTTTACTCTAAGAAATTAGATAAATTTTGGGGGTTACAAGAATACTTGATGATATTCATGCTCGACATCTCTTATAGAGAACCTTTTACAAATTGTTGCTCCGTCAGGATTTTTTTGTTGGTTTGCCATTGGATGTTATGGATTAGAAGATGCAGAAGGATGTTTACTAAGAGAGAAATTGAAGGGTGAGGAAATGGTTACCCTTGCCTTTTTATTTAAATTGATGTAGCGACACGGCTTTTGAGGGAGCGACATGATTAATGTCCTTAGGCGTGCACATAACGCAATTACAACTGCTATCGATTGGCAGTGAGAATGACGCGATTCTTGAATTGGGCAGCATAATTTCTGCACAAAATTTCTTCTTGGTGTGAGCCGTGTTTTGGGCTTGGTTGTCTCCATTTTAAATTCTTTATTGGAGACTATGGGAAAAATTTGAAAGTTTGAAACTAAATTGCGAAAATTAAAATCTAAATCCTAAAACTAAAACTAAAAATAATACTCTAATTCCTAAAACATAAAAATAAATTAGGGACAAAGAGATAGAAATTTAGGTTACTGTAGAAGTGCAATAAAATGCATCTTCAGCAGCAACTATCTTCCCCATTTTGGATGGAGGAGAAGCAATGTCCCAGTTTTTGTCTCCTCATTAGGTGGTTTCTTTCGAATGTATGGTTGTTCAAGGGGCGTGTTGCGTCGGCAAAGGTTGCCTTGGCAGGGTTTGTTCAGGCAGTCTATTTCTGTATTGAAGTTAAACTCAGTTTTAGCTTCAATTCTTTAGCATTCATCTGGTTCGTCCTGATGCCTTAGAGTTTTAAACACATTGATCTTTACTTGTTGATCATTGATCCTTATGATTAATTCTTATTTCTCACAATCGATCAACGTTCTTCATGTGGCTAGGAATGACCTTCCTAATATGATTGATGCGTGTTCATCTGCTTCACAATCAAAAATTAAGAAGTCAACAGGTAAAATAAATTTATCCACCCTTACCAGAATGTCTTTGATTTTTTCTTCTGGTTTCACGTAAGAGCGGTCTGCCAGCTGTAGCATCACTGTTGTTGGTTTTGCTTGCCCAATGCCAAGCTTCTAAAATATCGACTTTGGCATTAGATTAATGCTAACGCCTAAGTCACATAGTGCTTTACCCACATACTGATCACTGATAGCGTATGGTATTGTGAAACTACCAGGACCCTTTCTTTTAGTTGTGGCCTTATTATGTAGCATTGCCACATATCCTTCTATTGTGGCAACTGTTTTAAATTCCCCAATTTTTCCTTTTGGATGTAATATCCTTAAGGAACTTGACATAGTTGGGCATTTATTTTATTGCCTCCACCAAAGGTATGTTGATATGTACCTATTTATGTATGTCGAGGAATTTCTTAAACAGGTAATCCTGTTTTTGTTGTTTCAACATTTGTGGGAAAGATGGTGGTAAACGCAGATCCTCAATCTTTTCATCGCACTGGAACCTTATCTGCGGTGCGGCTATGGCATCATCTGCTGGGGCGGCATGTCAGCAGTATCTGTTGGTTCTTTTTCCTCAAGTTTTTCTTCGGTGGTTGTTTTTGGAGCTATTGTTTCAGGGGTCTTACCTATTGTCTGGGTAGGTATCTCAGGATCCTTCAGTTGTAAACCACTTCTGGTAGATATGGCTTTGCATTGTTCATGAGGACCAATTCTAATGACTTCAGTATCACTAGGGAGACCTCCTATGGGTCTGTTTTTCATCTGTTGTGCCATTTGTCCTATTATAGTTTCCAGCGTCTTAAGAGCATCTTCGTTATTCTACATTCTCATTTTTGTTCTATCCATGAAGGTGTCGACTCTTTGAATAAACTTGTTGGTATTTGCAATGTATGTACCAGTCTGAGCCATAAAGGTTTGTAGTGTATTCTCCAGAGTCTAGACATCTGTTGTCTGCTGTGGTGGTTGAGCCTGCTGCAGCATCTGCTGCTGAGCAAATCTATTGTTTTACTGGAATCCCGTAGATTATACTAGTTGATGTTACGTGTTAAGCATTATTAGGAATGCTCTATGAGAAATTAGGGTGCTTCCTCCATGATGGGTTGTAATTGTTGAACATATTGTTTCTATTTAAGTTTCCAACATAGAATTAAGATTCTGGATCGTGCGGGTATGCGTTTGAGTCATGGTTGTCACCATATGTTTCACAAAGAACGGTGACAACTTTTACTTCCCAAACGTGGCTTGGTTTATGCAGATCTTTGAACATGTTGGTTAGGGCTGATAGTTGTGCTAGGATAGAATCTGTAGAATCAGAAGTTTTCATACCTCGCCTATTTATTCCTCTGCGGGTGGTTGGGTGTTGATAGTCATTCTTAGCCAACCTATCTAAAATTTCTAAACTCTCATGGGGTGGATGGTCTAAGAGGGTGATATTGGCGGAAGCGTCAAGCATCATCCTCGTAGGGGTGTTAACTACATTGTAGAAGATGGATACCCACTCAAGCAAACCATGCATAAGGCATTTTCTGTATAGTTCTCTGTATCTTTCCCAAGCCTCATACATTGATTCGTCTTCGTCTTGCCTAAAGGATGTTATATCATTTCTCAGTTTATCAGTCATATTGGTGTAACTGAATCTGGAAAGAAAGCTTCGGCATAGTTCTATCCATGAGTTCAATGATCCCGGCTGAAGGTTGTTTAATAAAGATTTTGCTCTATCCCTTAGTGAATAAGGGAACAATTTCATCTTAAGGATGTCGATTGAGACTCTCGGCAGCTTAAACTAGTTACAAATTTCTAGAAAGGATTTAAGATGCTACCGGGCATCTTCATTGGCCGAACCCCCAAACTGACCTAGTGTGTTGATCATGTTGAATATGATCGGTTTTAATTCGAAGTGTTCTACCTCTATGTTAGGCATCACAACAGCAGGAGTTAACCCATCTAAATCTTCCTCTAAATAATCTTGAACGATTCGTGCGCATTTCTGTCTTGGAATATTTATTGGGTCAACAACTGTGAAAGCACCGCGGTTGTCTATCGCGGCGGTATTCATACCCGCGTTGTTTTGTTGGCCAGGTTTTGCGTTCATTCTTTGGCATGTCCTACGTTTCAAATCTTATGCTTTTTTTCGATTATTGTATCGTAAGGGTATTGATCAATAGTTAGATTAGACATGGTAATACACAAAACAAGCTTTGTAAGTTAAAATAAAAATTAAAACTAAATTAAATAAAAGAAAGTAAAATAATTGGAAAGGTGCAGAAATAATTAGTAGTAAAATTAAGCGTTAGTCCCCGAAAATGGCGCCAAATCTTATGGAGGCTATGGAGTCCTTTTGTGACAACCCGCCGCGGCAACCGATGCCAAAGAAGCACCTGAAAAACAAATATTGATATGATAGGCAGTCTAAAGAGAAAAACAAGATGGGCGTTTTAAGACGAGCAACATAAAAATCGGAGTTGAAAAATGCATGAAAAGTCAAGTTCAAAGCCACGTGGGAAAAGAATCCTTATAAAATAAACTAGGAAATAAAATAAAGATTTTTTATTTATATACTTAACTTATATTTTATTTTAAGTTGAATTCCTACTTTGGAAAGGTTTGCCCTATGCTAAGCCTATAAATACCGTAGCCTATGTATAGAGGAAGATATCTCAAAATTAAATTTTCATAGAAAACCCTAAATTTCCTCCATCATCCTCTTGGAGTTTAGGTTAGTTTGTGAACTAGTTGTAGAAGAAAATTTATAATTTGTTTAGTTCTTATTAATGCATGCTTTTGATTCATAGTTTATTATTTCTTGGTTCTCACTCTTTCTTGCATACGAGCTTGAAAGATAAGTATGCGAGGAAAAATCTATTTGTCTAATATCGGGAGAGTTAGGTTCACGAAATGAGAGAATACAGTCTTTGCTCATGGGCATTGACTAATTCGAAAGGGTTTCAACAACTAAAAGGAAGCATATCATTAGTTGTTGTTCATCCTTGATTCACACCGGGAGGTATTATCAAGACATGGATTTCAATAGTTCTCCGAATTAGGGATAAGGAGGAGACACTAAAGGATGTTCTGTTGAATTATGAGTTGTTGAATTATCGACAAGACATAACCCCGTCGAGGCAACTGAAGCGACCGCGGCGACATTTCAACCTATTGCATTAATATGAAGGAGACAATTATATTCTGATTCTATACTACGAAGCAATCTAACCTAGCCCACTTCTCCATCCTTGATTTTTTGATCACTTATCTTTATTGCTTTAATTATTTTTTTTTGTTATAATTCAACTATTTTTAATTTTGCATTATGCAGGAATAATAAATTACTTACAAATATCAATCCTCGTGAGGTCGACATCTTAAATACTATAACTTGATAAAGGGTGGATGGATGAATGCTTCATTATAAAAACATAGAACTCCTAACCCTCACCAGATATAAATATCAATCAACGGATATCAATATTGATAATATGATATTTACACTCTAAAGAAACACAAACCTAAATAACAATTCAATCAAATCTTATAACCAGACCTTATACTTGAATATTATACAAAGAACACCAACAATTAGTGTAGAGTTAGGTTGAGGTTAACGTGTCTATCGTCAATTCTTTCAATGTGTTATGTATTTTTAATGGCTTTCATGGTTTTAATTTAATGGTTTTAACAACCATATTAAGGCGTATTAAAAGGGTAATTGCGTGATGCTTTGGTTAATTAATTAAAAAAGCAGTAAAGATGGCAAAAAGTGAACCATTGAATTGCATTGCTTCAACCACTTCACAATAATGATCCCAACCACTTATAAAATTTTCGAGATAAATTTATAAATAAATTAAACTTTTAAAAAATTTAAATAAAAGAATAAAAGTAAAAAAAATTCAAAAATACAGAAAAACATGGCTTCGTCTCTGATAGTGTTTTATAATTAAGAATAATCAATTCACTTTATTTGAAATATCTTTTTAGAGTTAACGGGTCGGTTTAAGAGATAATTAGTTTGACACTGCTAAAACAAGATTTTAGGTTTCGAAATGTATTAATTAATAGTTTTAGGAAGTAGAAGTACAAGAAAAAGCCTCTTTGGATCTCTGAAACAACTGTTCTTTTTCTGTTTTATAGCATATACTTGGTTTGGTTCGAATCGGTCATATCAAACATCTTTTTACGTTGAAACATGTCCGCCGTGCGTTTGATATCAACAAGTACAATCCGTGCTGCAAATACTAACGCATCCGATGGGAGGATTGAGCTAAATTCCTGGGATCTTCGGCACCTTCAAATCGGATATATTCAAGAGGGACTTGTTTTTGCCATGCCTATGCAAGACAAGGACATGATGATCTAACACTTAAAAACATCGCTCTCGACTGCCCTACAACACTTTCCGCTGCTAGCGGGTCGTCTTGCGACAACCCAACACGAAGACGATGACACAGTTTCCTTTTTCATATACTGCAACGATGCCGGCGCTTTGTTTATACATGCAGCAGCCGATGGAGTAACTGTTTCCGACATCATTAATCCTGTCTACGTTCCGTCTGTTGGTCACTCGTGTTTCCCGCTGAATGGACTTCGTGATTACAAGGGTATCACCAACCCTTTACTTGGGGTACAAGTAACAGATCTTGTGGATGGTATATTTGTCGGTTGCAACATGAATCATGTCGTGGCGGATGGTACATCGTTCTGGCATTTCCTTAATTCATGGTCTGAAATTTCAAGAGGTTCGGTTAACTTATCCAAGCACCCTGTTTTCCAACGTTGGTTTCCTGATGGCATGGATGTCCCAATTCGGATTCCACGGTCTTGTATCGATGTCAACCAATGTGATGTCGACTTTGTTCTACCGCCTACACGAGAAAGGATTTTCCATTTCTCAAGGGAAACCATTGCAGAATTCAAAGCAAAGGCTAACACCGAGACCGGCACCGACACCGACAAGATCTCGTCTCTTCAAGCTTTGTTGTCTCATATTTGGCAATTTGTTATCTGCAACCGATGCTTAGACCCCAATGAAGCGACAAAATACCACATTGTTGTCGGTGCTAGACAAAGGTGTCCGGAGGTTCCCGAAAACTATTTCGGGAACGCAATTCTGGGCACCTTTGTAGCTATGAAAGGAAAGGAACTACTGGAACAAGGAATTGGCAACCCTGCGTGGAGACTGAATCGAGCAATTGCTGCAATGACCGGAGAAAGTTTAAAAGATTCCTTGGAGTCTTTTGCAGCAAGCCCGAATTTTGTAACTCTTGACAATGGTGACGCTCTGATCACAAGTAGTTCACCTCGATTCGATATGTATGGTAATGATTTTGGATGGGAAAGCCGATTGCGGTAAGAAGCCGATCGTGGAACAAGTTCGATGGAATGCTGACATTATTTTGTGGAGCAGAAGAAGGAAGTATTGACGTTGAAGTATGCCTCTGTCGCGAGACATTAGATGCCATCATGACTGATCAAGAATTTATGAATACCGTCACAAATAGTCATTGAAAGTGGATCGAAGAATGTACAAATAGTCATTGAAAGTGGATCGAAGAATGTAGTAGCTGTTAATCATCCTCTGGTTGGAAATCAATAATTTGGTTATAAACCTGTTGGAATTTTCCTGGAATGATATTCGAAAGATTATTAATTATATATTGAGTCTATAACTCTTTTATTAGTTATATATTGAGTCTTTGAGATTTTTAATTTTTATTAGTTAATTTAATGATGTTCAACAATGTTCAACATTAGTGGTGTTCAGCAATATTCGACACCCGTTATAGAATTTTCCTATTTGAGATCGGTCAATACCCATTCCGCCAATGTT
The DNA here is from genome assembly GCA_035048815.1 of Abelmoschus esculentus. Taxonomy (NCBI): domain Eukaryota; kingdom Viridiplantae; phylum Streptophyta; class Magnoliopsida; order Malvales; family Malvaceae; genus Abelmoschus; species Abelmoschus esculentus. Next base: position 16,421,916 of record JAUCBN010000038.1, on the reverse strand, counting down.
GGAATCAACTTGGGAATTTTTATCGGGCTTCGGATTATAAATAAATAAGCTGATAATGTCGAATATGTTTATCGTTGAATAAAAGGTATTGAATCGTGATCGTTAAATATTAATAGTTAAAATTATTAAATTATTTTAAATTATGATTAAATTGATAGTTTGTATGTTTTAAAAAATAAAAATATTATTATATCATGTTATATTATAAAATTAATTAGGAATATTTAAATATATATAATCTTAAAATTTTAATAAATATATATTTTTTAATTAAACTTTAAATATAATTCTAATATATATTAATTTAAATTATATTACATTATTTATATATTATAGAGTCATAATTGTAATTATTTTTTAATATTTATATAATTTTAAATATATATAATATTAATTTAATTAAATTTATATATATTTATAATTTGTTTAGTATACACTCATTTCAACTTTGGATGTGATTTTTTAAGTTATTTGCAACGTTAATAATAAATATTAGAAATATTTTAATATTATAAATAATTAATGATATCTAGTAATATGTCATTTAAGGATAGAGTTAAGATTAAGTAATAATCCTATTTAAATTAAAAGAGACCTTAAATGTAATTATATCAAAAAAATTTAGGAGAAAAAACCTCTCCCATGATATACTTAGTTTTATGAACAATATTACGATTGTCAAATAATAATCTAAAAAATATGTTCGCATCAAATAAGTTATGTGTATATTATTTTTTAGTACATATTTATATATTAATTTTGGCATTTTTATCAATAAATTATTTTATTATCAACCAGTTATATATCAATCGTAATGTATTATTGCGGTTCATGCTCACAATAATATACGAATAATGACATTTAAAAGTAATTATATTATATTAATAATTTTACTATAATTTAATTTTTATGCACATAAAGTAATTTAATTTAAAAGTAATTTATTTGTAATAATTTTTTCAATTGGGTGAGATGTTTATAACGAATTCTTAAATTGAGATACATGATTATAATTTATTTAAAAACTGACTTATTTATAACAATTTTTTAATTAACTGAATTATTGATATTTTTAGAGAAAAAAAAATATTTATTTTTAAGGCATAAAGATAATTTTAACCCTTAACGTTTATAATTTTTATCATTTTGATCCTTATTCTGTTTTTTTATAAATTTAGCCCTTAACCTATATTTTTTTGATAAATAACTTATTTTTTTAACTATCATGATAATTGGATCGTTAAAAATTTAATGATGATGACATGTCATATACACGTGATAATATATTTTAAATGACATGGCATTTAATCTATCAAATACATATATATATATATGAAATATAATTTTATTCTAATGTAAAATATAAAATAATTAAAATTTAAATAAATATTAAAAAATAATTAATTCTAAAATAAAAGGTTACTGAATATTCCAAACTTAACTACGATAGAATCAAAGTTCTATCTTAAAAAAATGAACACAATTCAAATTTACTTAATTTTTTAAGATAGAATTTTGATTCTATCGTAGTTAAGGTTGAGAATGTTTAGTAGCATTTTATGTTAGAGTTAATTAATTTTTTAATATTTTATTTAAATTTTAATTGTTTTATATTTTATGTTGAAATAAAATTATATTTCATATATATATATACGTATTTGATAGGTTACATATCATGTTATTTAAATATATTATCATTTGCATATGACATGTCATCATTGTTAGATTTTTAACGATCCAGTTATCATGTTAGTTAAAAAATAAACTATTTATCAAAAAGATATAGGTTAAGGGTTAAATTTACCCAAAAAATAAGAGTCAAAACGATAAAATAAGGGTTAAGATTATCTTTATGTCTATTTTAAAACCATAGTTAAGTGAGCTTGGATGTAATTTACCCTCAAACTAGTGTTTTATACTTTGATTTTAGCCCAAACAAGAAGACCATGGGTCTCAAGAGAGCACTTCAGGTTTATCCAGACCAAACCAATGATGCATGTGTACAGAATTATCTGTATCCATAAACTTCTCGAACTTGCAACAGATAATGTTAGAAAAAGCAAGAAATCCAGACACTAGCAGCGTCAATCCTAAGGAACGTTCAAGTTCTAATCAACAACAGAACATGGTAGAAACATACACGATGTTCCAAGAACGTTCAAGACACAACTTATTCATCCTATATATATATGTAGAAATGAATTCATAAATCAAAAAGAGGAAGACAAAACAATGTCTCTCATGTCTCAATTGTTTGGTGATGAAATTTACGACCCTTTCCTTTCAATGCTCAACAAATGTCCGGTCCTTAACACTCCGACAGACTGGAAAGAAACACCGGAGGCCCATGTGTTTATATCCGATCTTCCGGGACTAAAGAAAGAAGTGAATGTTGAAGTTGATGACGAGAAGGTGCTTAAAATATATGGAGAAAGGAAAGAGGAAAAGGATGATAAGAATGAGAAGTGGCATAGAGTTGAACATTGCCGAGGGGAATTTTGTCGGAGCTTCGCGTTGCCGGAGAATGCGAAGACCGATGGGGTTAAGGCGTCGATGGAGAATGGGGTGCTTGTGGTAACTGTCCCGAAACAAGAGGTGAAGAAGACAAAAAAGAAGATGATTCAGATCGAGGATTGAGATAATTAAGTGGTTTTACATGTAATTTGGTGTGTTTTATGTGACCGCGGGCTGTATTTTCATGTAATCTGTGTAGTTGTTGCATGTAAAAATATAAATAAAGTTGATTTTTAAAAAGTTAAGCCACCAAAAAGAATTTACCTCGAAAGATAGATGATCATTTATGTAATTTTTTTAAAAATATTTTACAACCGTTTTAGTTTTAAGATTTAAATATTTGGTTTAAGTTTTAGGTTAAATTTTAAAAATTTGAGTCTAGGGTTCATTGGTTTATGGTAAGAAATTTAGATTTTAACTTTTAAACCTCAAATATTAGGGTGTAAATCGTCTATCTCTTTCTCATGTCTCCATTCGTGTCTCTGTTTAAAATTAGAGGGTGTAGCGACCCTTTTTAAAAATCTAAATAATTAATAGGTGTGAGAAAGGTCACTAGTAAAAATGAAATTTAGGGATTGAAATTTTGAAAAGAGGAATTAGGTCTTAAAATTTTGGGATTAGGGTTTCAATTTAGAAATTGATTTGAAACATTGATAATTAGGGTTTGGGTTTTAGAAAGGAGAATTTTGAAGATTAAGGTTTGAAAAGTCCTAAATTAAAGTGGATTGAGAATTTGGAAAAATAATTAAAAGAAATGAAAAGAAAATGAAAAGGTTTAAAAGATTGGGGGTAAAACTGATTTTAGGGATTTAAAACCTAAGACATTTAGAAGAGATCAAAAATAATTAGAAAGATTTAAAAGAGGTGGAGTCGCCACCGGCCACTTTGGTAGACCGGACACCGGGAAACCAGAGATTCGATAAAGATAGGTTCAAGAGTCGGTTATGATTTAAAAAAAAACGGATTTAGGTTTTTTTTTTAAAAAAAATCGCCCAAAATTGGCACCTTTAAAACGACCGTTTCATTAATTTTGGAAATTCCGATTTCAAATTTAAAGTGACAATTAAATTAGAACTTGTTTAATGATTCGAACTCAATTTTATTTTTACCATGTCTTTATTCGAAGGCAACGCATACACCGCGACCATTACACTGGAACGCGGGCCCGTTACGACCGAATAACGACGTTCGGGGTTAGGTTCATTAATTAACGGAAGCGTGAGATGTAATTTAGCAAAGAGAGACGAACATGATAAATAAATACACGAATATAAAAACAAGTACATGTAAACCGATGAAAAATACAAATGAACAATGTAAATAAAACATAACATGAAATACAAGGTAAATATATGAGGCCTTAATGAAATATGTATGACAAAGTAACATATGTAGAGATGAGGTATATGCATAACACTAAACATAAGATAAATAGAATACATGCATGAACAATAAAACGAAAATAAATACACAATGCACGAAATAAATAATAAACCAGAAGCATAATAAAAAACAAAGTATGAATGCATATGAATAATAATACAGAAACAAAATAAAATAAATAAAATAAAATAAAATAAACTCGAATAGAGACTGAATTGAAAAGATTAGAAATTATCCAGACCCTCAAACCGTTATTTCGAAACGGGGAGTGGCCTGGAAGTAATCATCAAAGTAAGGAGGGACCAGGAAATAAATAAACCAAATGAAGGTGATAAAAAATCACCGGATTGGTGACGAAATCGCAAAACAGAGTGAAGTTCTGGGGACCTCGGGACTAATTTTGAAAGCACGGGGGGATTTAAATGAAGTAATAAACCCATTTTGATTTTATAGGTGAATATAAAACACAAAAAAAGAAGTGCTTTTCTTTCTCTCATTTCTTTTAAACCGAAAATCCTCTGAAATCTCTGAAATCTTCAAACCAAAGGAAGAACACGAAGAACATGTTCTTCGTGTTCATCCGCACCTCCAGAAACCGGCCACAAACCGTCGCAAAACCCAGATTCCGGCCACCGCTCACGGTGGCCGGTGAATTTAAGGATAACCAAAAATAGCCCCTCTTTGAAAAACCAAACTGATTAAAACAGAAAACACAAAATGGAACCTCCCTTGTTCGTCAAAACAGAAACTTCGAAACCCTTTTCTTTTCAAAAACAAACCGAAACAAAAAGTGTGAAGCCTCCTCACTCATCCATTATCGGCTCACCAATGGCACAAAGGGCCGCGGCTTATCACCGGAGAAGTGTCGGATGAAGGGAGAAGATTCGATCTCCAAAGGTAAACAGAAATAAAAACTCCGATTTCCCTTCTTTCCTTACCTCTAAAAATGCTTCTGATTTTCTATTGATTGTTTCGAATAATCCTCCCCCCTTACAATATTTTCTCGACTTTTTCTTTATAGTCGGATTACAAGATAATAATAAAAAAACTATTTGCTGTGTTTTCTCTCTGACTTTTTGATGTCCGCCTCTGAATATTTCTATGCTTTTCTGTCATGTACTGGTGCGGCTAGGAAATTGTCCCCTTTTTGCCTGAAAATTCTGAAATTTATTGTGTTTTTGCTCTGCAAATCGTACGATTCTGATATGGTTTTGTTTGTTTGTGTATATGTGGCTCCTGGACGAGTGATGAGGCTATCGGAGAATCGTCGCCGGCGATCGGAATCGAACGGGCGATTACTGGAGAGGCAAGAGGTCGTCTGGAAATCCGAAGGGTCTTTCGTGTGCTCAGCACGCGCGCGTGGGAGGCGAGCGGTCGATTTGCGTGGGGCGCGTGCAAGCGTCCAGAAGCTTCCTCCTTGTGATCGTGGTCGTTGGATCATAGATCTGATCCAACGGCTCACAGCCAGCTGCGTATGGATGAACATGAGGGAGTTAGGGTTTTTTACCGGTTTTGGGCTCAAAACTTGGGCTTGTATGTATGGGTTTTAAGTTGTAAAAGGACTGAATAATAACAGACTTGGGGCTTTTATTTATTTATATGATAGGTTTAAAATTTATAAGCTTTATTTATAATATAATAATAATAATAATAATAATAATAATAATAATAATAAAATGCGTATGAGATAGAAAAGGTAAATATAATATTAAGCACAAAGGAAAAAAAAGAAACTTTAAATAATAATAAAAATAAAAAATATATTAATAAAAATAAAACTATATGTATGTGTTATTTACAAAATAACAAATTAATAGTAATATATCTATTCTTGTTTTTGTTTCAATAAAATTAAAGTAATACAAGATTTAAAAGGCAAACAAGTGCTACATTTTTTTGTATTTTTTATTACCAAATACAAGCCCATTATTCGAATGAAAATTAAAATTAAAACACGGGTTTAGACCGGATAAAATTAGTGATTACAGAGGGTTTAGGGTGTATGGTTTAGGGTCCAAGATTAGTGATGGGGCTATGCAGTCTTGTTAATTCCACCTTTGTCAGATTGTAATACTTTAGGTTGTCGAACCCACAGGGAATGTGTCGACTTCACTACATCGTATGACTGCACTATGAAAACTAAAAACACAAATAAATTGAAGAGTTGAACTATACTAAGAAAACTAATTTAAGCGATAAAGATAAGTAATTAAGAAATCAAGGATGAAAAAGTGGGCTAGGTTAGAGTGCTTCGTAGTATGGAATCATAATGTAATTGTCTCATTCTTATAATGCAATAGGGTTGAACTGTCGTCTCGGCGGGTCGCACTAAGGGTCGTCACAGCTGCCTAGGCGGGGTTATGCCTTGTCGATAATTGAACAACTCATAGTTCGACAGAGCATCCTTGTATGTCTTCTTCCTTATCCCTAAGCGAAGAGAACTGTTGAAACCCACGTCTTGATGATACCTCCCGACGTGAATCAAGGGTGAATAAAAACCAAACACATGCATCTTGTTAGTCGCTGAAATCCTGGACGGGTGATCTCTCAACCGGATTAGTCAATGCCCATGAGAAAAGACCGTATTCTCTCATTTCGTGAACCTACATCTCCCGATGCAAGGCACATGAGTTTTTCTCACATACTTATCTTTCGAACTCATATGCGAGAAGAGTAAATACCAAGAGAGAATAAACTATGAATTCTGAAATTGCATTAATAAGAACTAAACAAATTACAAACTTTCTTCCACAAATACTCCACAAACTAACCTAAACCCTAGGGGGGCGAAGGAGGATGTTAGGGTTTTTTTGTGAAACTTGATTTCGAGATATCTCATCTCTACATAGGCTATGGTTTATATAGGATTGGCCTAGGGCAAACCTTTCTAAAGTAGGAATACAACTTGGAATAAAACACAAGTTAAGTACATAAATAAAAGATCTTTATTTTATTTCCTAGTCTATTCCTATAAGGATTCTTTTCCCGCGTGGCCTTTGACCTTGACTTTTTGTGTGTTTCCCAGCTTCGATTTCTATGTCGCTTATCTTAAAACGTCTACCTTTTTTTCTCTTTTGATCGCCTATCATATCAACATTTGTTCTTTAGGTGCTGTCGCGGCCTCTAAAGTTCTGCTGAGGCGAGTGCTCATCTGCAATTTAGCTTTGGTTTCCAGCATCCATAGTGCTATCTAGCATTACTTGTGTGGTAGTTTCCTCTCTAAGAAAAAAAACCCCATTAACCGCACCTATTTTATGCTAAAAATAAATAAATTTATGAAATCTGTATTGAGATGCTGGAAAATAGAAAATAAACAGATTTAACCAATATTATCGTTAAATTTGTCTATTATTAGTAATAATCGAGTAAGAAAATCATATAAAAATGAGGACTTTTGAGTACTCATCAGGGTGGATAAATTTATTTTTCTTGTTGACTTCTTAATTCTTGATTGTGAAGCAGATGAACATGCTCCGATCATATTGGGAAGGTCGTTCCTAGCCACTTGAAGAACATTGATCGATTATGAGAAAGGTAAATTGATCGTAAGGGTCAATGACCAACAAGAAAAGATAAATGTTTCCAAAACTCTAAGGCATCCGGACGAACCAGATGAATACCAAAGGATTGAGGTTAAAATTTAATTTAACTTCAATACAGAAACGGACTGCCTGAACAAGCCCTGCCGAGGCAACACTCCCCGAGATAGTAGAAGTTCGCAAGGCAACCAAATCCGGCGAACATTGAATGGGTTCGCGAATTCTATGCCCACCGCCTAGTGCCAAACAATTCATACACCTACTTACAGGGACGGACAGTTCCAGTGGCCGACATCACGATCAACGCCTACTTCGGCCTTCACATCGAAAACAACGAACATGTAGAATTCGTTGCCGCCCTAACAACCGAAGACTATGAGCAGATGAAGGCGGATCTATGCCTGATAAGAGTAGAATGGAATACTAGCGAACATCGGGATTCGGTCAATCGCAGCGATCTCAACCCAAAAGCCAAACTTTGGAATGCCTTCATCAAACGAAATCTGCTACCAACATCCCATAACTAGACGGTGGATAGACCACGCCTGGCGCTCATCCACTATATCATACATAATAGACGCATCGACGTTGGCAGCATCATAAGTGAACATATATTTGAATGCGCCACCAAGGAAAGAGGTATTCTCATTTTCCCTTGCTTAATTACTGCATTGGGGAATTTAGAAAGGGTTCTAAATATGCCTTTGGACACCTACACACGAAGACGAGTGGGCTGGACACGAGAAATATACACGAAAAGAATGCAAGTAGAAAAAGTTGTTCCACAAGCCTACAAACCTCCCGCGGCTGAAGCATAATCTGCCGAAGCAGAACAACCGACAGCAACAGGCACTACACCAAAAGGAATTCTGGAAATCCTACACAGGATGGAGAGAAGGCAGCTGACCTTCATGATATATGTTCGGGAATTCAACAACGCAATCATCACTACCATTCGTACTGAGGTTTCTAACTACACAACTGTTTTCCCCGAATTTACAGTCAAAACATCAATGCCTCAGCAACCTCCTACTGCACCTACCAAATTAACAACAGTATCTACAATAGTCCTAGTTTCTTCTACCGCCACAACCGCTGCAGCTGCAACTGAACCACTTTCAGTAGACTCGGCAGTCAAGTTCCTTAGAATAGACTCCACTAACAAAGGAGTTACACCAGAAAAATCAACTACATTCACTTGGAGTGACTTGGAAGAGGATCTCACAAGTCAACTTAGAGCTACTGATGACTTCCTGGCCGCAGCACAAGAAGGGCAGAAAAGAAAGAAAGACGCCTCCTCTTCGATCGATCTAGATTAGGAGAACGAGACACTACGAGACCCCACTCCTACTCGCATCCAACCACACCGCTCGAAAAAGAAACCGATAGTAAGCTCACCCAAGCCGGTCACCGAGTAGCCACCGAGAATAAGCCGCAAGCTTCTAATCGATGGTGACTCTGAAGATTCTTTCGGGTCCGCAGAATTTTAAAGGCGATAGTCTTTCCCTTTTCTTTTGTTTCTTTTAATTTGCAGTTATCTTTTAATTTCTTTGTTTATCCATGCATTGAGGGCAACGCATCTCTTGAGTTTGGGGGAGCATTGGTCTGATTTTATAATATGTAAATCTGCAATGTATGGAAATAATCAATTATCTCGTTATTGCCTTAATTTCTATCTTAATCTTTAACAGATTACTGCAAAAAAATTTTAAAGTCTATCGAATTTTATTGAAACTGCCTCGGCAGTAATATATTCTTCAACCGCCGCAGCAGTTTGCATCATTCACCAAACTTGAATTCAGGTTTATTAGGTTTAGTACTTAGGATTATACTATGAGCCTGAAAACATCTTAACACTACTAGTCTTAGTTGATTTTAAAAGTTCTTTTTTTCAAAGCAATAAGAACTTATGCTTAGATTTTAAACTAGAGGTGCCTATCACCGACTCTAGTTAGTCCATAGAGGTGCCCATGACTGGCTCTAGGACTTAGTCTTTCTCCCACTTACTAGAGGTACCCGAAATTGACTCTAGTAAGAAATAGCTAAACACTTGATATGCCCCAAATTGGCTCAAGCAGTATAAGTATATAGCAATATATATTTATATACCAATTAGGGAGAGAGAGAAAATCAAAGAAGAAACTTAGTCGGAAGTCTTGAGCTAGAAGAGGATTAGAACTTAGAAAATCAGCTTCGACACAGCTACTTACACACACACTAAGACTCATAGTCTAATTCCAAGGAACACCCAATACCTAAAAGAGAACGAGTCAAGAAAAGATCTCTGCTGCGGCAGGTAGGATGATATATTACTTTAAAATTCTCGACTTAATTCTATCTTTTGCATTGATTGAGGACAAGCAATAGTTCGAGTTTGGGGGTATATGATAAGTGTCTAAAATTCCTTATTTTTATATCATTTTCTCACTCGTTTATTGCTCATAAAGGATAAATCTAAGGGCAATAATGGATATTCCTGCCTTATTTCCATACTTCGGTATCTAAACACTTAAATCATGAATATATATATTATTTGTCATAAAGCATATGCATTTGATAGTTTTCCTTCTTAGACAGAAAACTATATCCCAGAGGTGCCCAAATCAGAAGATAGATGCTGAATTACAGATGAAACACCCGCCTCGACAGTATTTGGTGGCAGCGGCAGTAGCATAAAGATAATAATCGGTGCTCGACGGAGAGAGAAAAAGATGTTGATCTTAATGGACAGAGAGCGAGAGAAAGACGAAGCTCATTTAAGAGGTCAAGCCCTTGTCAAAGTCAACCACAGGGAAGAAAAGTTATTTTAGAAAATAAGAATAGAATATTATAATTAATTAAGAGTTATATTTCTTTCCCATTTAGAACTCTTTCCTTGTATGGAAACTTCAACTTAGGGCTTGGCCTATATAAAGCACTTATTAGATTTAGGTTTAAGAAAGTCGAGTCGGATTCTCTCTTTCATAACCCTTTAGCTGCGAACTACATCATGTTCTAAAACTTTCAGAGGTTTAGGTTATTCGTGAAGTAGTAAGAGAAGAAGGTTCTATTATTATTGATATTTATTAATGCAAGAACTTATTTCATAGTTTATTCCCTATTGGTATTTACTCTTCTTTGCATATGAGCTCGGGATGATAGTATGTGAAGAAAAATATATTTGCCTAGCATCGGGAGATGTAGGTTCACGAAACGAGAGAATACGGTCTTTGTTCAAGAGCATTGACTAATCTGGTTTAGAGATAAACCGCCCAGGATTTCAGTGACTAATAAAATGCATGTGTTTGGTTGTTGTTCATCCTTGATTCAAGCCGGGAGGTATTATCAAGACGTGGACTTCAATAGTTATCTTCTCTTAGAGATATGGAAGAGACATACAAGGATGCTCTGTCGAACTATGGAAAGTTGAATTATCGACAAGACATAACCCGAACTAGGTAAATGTGGCGACCTTTAGTGTGACCTGCCGAGGCGGCAAATTAATCCATTGCATTAATAAGTGGATAAATAATACAATTGATCCTCCTCTATGAAGCATTTAACCTAATATCACTTTCATTATATTTATCTTTCATTATTTAGTTAATCGAGTAGTTAATCTTAGTATTCCAACTCCACAAAATACTTGTGTTTTTATTTTCCATAGTGCAGTCGTAAGAAGTAGTGAAGTCGACACAGTCCCTGTGGGTTCGACAACCTAAATACTATAATCTTACAAAAGTAGAACGAAAAGAACTTCCGAGCCTCCATCACTTAATATTCAATGTCTTTCACTTAAGTGATTGAGTTTGGATTTCTCATGGGTGCGATTGTTTCTATTTCAAATCTTCTTCATGGAATTTGTAGGGTAAAGTTTCTACATTTAGCCATTGAATAGCCCGAAACACTTATTTGAATGCCTTTTGAACTTGTGCTTGGATTTTATAAGTTTGTTGAATGCATGTTTTAATCATATAGTATATTTGTTTAGGATAATATATAATTTACATTTAGTTAATTAAATTAGAGCCTTTTTAGGGTTAGTCACCTTAATTGAATAATTAATTTTAAATAGAGGGATAATTATAATAACAATGACATTTTAATCATATATCTCGGATACACTAAGCGGTCAGTATTTTGACGTAATATTATGTTGACCAAGATAATGTACTTTGGTATCGCATTCGATGTGCCACCAAAACCTAAAAAATGATAAATAATTTAAGGTTAGAATTAAATAAAATTAATTAGGTGAATGATTAGAAATACCAATAGTATTACTAATTTTATTAAGTGTCTAGATGGTAGTGTCCGATCATTCGGATGTTATCATAATACACTTGCTAAATTAATAATTTAATAGAGTTTTAAATATTTAATTAATGGAGCCTTATAGGCTAGAACTTAAAATGAACAAGATAATAATCGGTCATGTATTTAAAACCTTTAAGGGCAGAGTTTATATTTCTTTAAATATGTGTTAAGGTTTCTTATTATAGGACATCTTTTTCAAGCTCGTATTTAAAAGAAATATATTTTTTTATCCAAAAGGATATCCTCATTCAAACGATATTTATTTTACAATGACGAATTAAATTTATATTATTATTCAAAATATCAAAAATGCCACGTGTAATTAATAAGTTACCGATCTCGAGCGCTCATAAGGGTCATCCTTACGCGTAACTGACTCTCGAACCCAAATGTTTTAAAAAAAGAATCTCTGGTTTGTTTTATGGTGTCTAGCCTACCTAAGAGGCCGGTGGCGACTCCAAGTCAATTTTAAATTAAAATAATATATGTTTTTAACACGAATCTAATTTTTATAATTAATAATTAAAACCAATAAAATTTGATTTTCAAAATTCACTCAATAGGCTATTTTTCACACCATCGATTTTAAAAATGATCGCAAAAAAATAAAATATCATAATTCAATTAAATTAACAAGTTTTGAAGTAACACGCTCACCCTGAACGTGACCAACCCCAGACTTCTAGCATTTGGACGCAACTTTTACACAAAAAAATTAGGACAGAATTATATGCATCTCAGCTCAATCTTTTAAAATTCTCTATTTTTATTATTTTCACATTCTTTAGAATTCATTAGAATGCTCTTCACCCTTATTATTTAAACTTCTCCACAATTGAACAAGGACAAACTACCCTATGGCACTAATAATTGACGGGATGAAACTATTGGTTATGAATGTAAGCATTAAACGAGCAAAAATGTAATGAAAAAAGATCATAATAAATACCTTCAGTCATTGTTAAAACCGTACGCCAATTGAGATGTAGTTGCACCACTGTCTAACTCGTCAGACCATCGTGGTAACTCCTCGAACCACCATGAAAATTAAAGAACTCGGCTATAAAAGAACTAAAATACGCCAAGATCTTATAAGCACTCAAAAGCTCACTAGATAGAATATGTGATTGTGCTTTTTGATGTTTAGGGACCTTAGATTAGGTTGGTATTTATAGGGTTCATCTATCAAGAACCACCAACCAAATAAATGATAATGTCCCTCAACCTCTTGGCGCCATCTCCCTTAACGGAACCATAACTTGAACGTGGGAAAAATGCAGATTTGTTTCCATGTTCACATTTCTAATTTAGAAAACGTGCATGGAAAAACGGTTCACACGAACCATCATAAAATGGTTGGTTATTCAACCAACAATGAAATCAACCATATTTTCAGAAAACAATAAAAAAAACTATGCCATTTATTTACTAAATTTTGACACCACGTAGCATGAAAAATTCTAAACTTACCACATTGTTTGCATCCCTCCCACTACAGAGTAGAAGAAGATCATCTGAACGTGCACTTGCAGTAGCATACATAGTTAAGCAGAAATTGTCAATAAGAAATTAACCTACAATCTCCTTGGTAAACCATCTTTATAAATAAAAATAATCAAATAGAACACAAGCTCGACATCACGTCCAACCACATACAGATTGAATGATAGGCATATATGGTATCGCACAGGTGACAGTAAATTTCAGAAAAAAACTCAGGCTAGATGAGAGAATCCAAATATATAAGGCTCATAGTCAAAACATTTAATCAAAAATTTGAAATAAAATTTTTTGATACTTACTCTCCCATAACAATGATCTCAATGATCCATACATTGTTTGTACTAACTTTCATTCACAAATTGTAAGTACATCAAATGGATGTAAAAATTGCATTTTTGAATGGACAACTAGATAGTCTAGATTAAGATATCTATATAGAGCAACCACTAAAATTTGAGACACCTGGTATGAAAAGCAAAGTGTGTAGATTTAAAAAATCTCTTTATAGCTTTAAACAAGCTCTTAAACAATGATATGAGAAATTTTATAAAACTATTCTTAATTCCATTTTTGTCGTGAATGGTGTGGATACATGCGTGTATTCGAGGATGTTTGATACTGATTGTATTATCATTAGCTTATATATTGATGATATATTAATTTTTAGTAACATAGAAGCCTTAATAAAACCAAAAATTCTTATTCACTAGATTTGAGTTGACTAATTTGGGAGAAGTAGATATAATCTTAGGCGTTAAAGTTACCAAATCTGGCAATGGATTTTCTTTGGATTAAACACATTATATTGAGAAAGTGGTAAAAAGATTTGACAATTGGGATGTCATCCCTACTCAAACCCTTTTTGACTCTAGCATTTATATCGTTAAAATAAAGAAAGTTGTGTTTCTCAAGTTGAATATGCTAAAATTATTGGAAGTCAGATGTTCTTAATGAATTATACTCGGTTCAATATTGTCTATGTTGTGATTTGATTGAGTAGATATACTCATAATTCAAGTGGTGAACATTGGAGGACTCATAGACAATTACTAAAGTACCTTAAGGATACTATGGATTAGAAACTCGATTTTGTTGGCTATCCTACTACTTTAGAAGGATATTATGAAGTTGACTTGATTTCTGATAACGATGAGGTAAGCTCTACAAGTGAATATGTTTTTACTTTAGGTGGAGTTGTAATATCGTGAAAGTATGCCAAGCATACTTGTATTGCATGCTCTACTATGAAGTTGGAGTTTATAGCTCTAAACTTAGCTAGGCAAGAAGTCGAGTGGCTTAGGAATCTTTTAGCAAAGATACCTCTATAAAAAACTAATTTCTCTAATATATTTATTGTGTGATTCACAATCTGCGATACATGTGACTCTAAATCAAGCCTCTACTATGAAGTTGGAGTTTATAGCTCTAAACTTAGCTAGGCAAGAAGTCGAGTGGCTTAGGAATCTTTTAGCAAAGATACCTCTATAAAAAACTAATTTCTCTAATATATTTATTGTGTGATTCACAATCTGCGATACATGTGACTCTAAATCAAGCCGACAATAGTAAGAAAAGGTACATTCACATGAAACATGAATCTGTGAGACACCTGATAAGAACGAAGTACTCGCCTTAGAGTATGTTAAATTAGAGATGAATTTGGTTGATTCTCTTACCAAAGGATTGGGCAAGAAACAAATTATGGATTCGTCGAGGGATGGGTTTCAAGCCCATTAGTTGAGAGGTTCATGATGGATACCCAACTTAGTTATCTAAGTTTAATATAGTCAAACGAATTCATAGAATGACTCATAGTGCACATGTTCATCTACTCAATCCCTATGACGTTTCATGTACATGTCCAAGTAAAGCTTCATGCTCTTAATAAAATCATAACCTAGGTTTGGGTGGTCTTAGTGAGAATGACTCTGAGTCTGTGGCGGGTCCACAGGAGGCGGAATATCACTGGAAGATGCAACAGATCGACCTCGACCACGGCCTCGGCCACGACCTCTACCGGTCGCTAATCGGGTACTTCGACGCGGTGGCATAGTAGATATCTACAGAAAGACAAACAGAATCCTATTAGAGTCGGTACTTGGAGTAATATTCGAAATAATTCAAAAATTTTCAAAATTCAGAGTCAAAACAAAATTCTGGATTTTTCAAATACTTTGACAAAACATTTTCGGATCAAAAATCATTTCGGACTTCATAGTCCGCGGGTTGAACCGGGCTCTGATACCACTAAATGTAACCCCTAAAAGTAACTTAATTTCTTAGATTACAAGTTAGGGTTTACGGCTTGAAAACTTGTTTCTCACGTTAGGGTTTTACAAAAATAAATAAAATATTCAGATAATTTATTGAATAAATAATGAAATAAAATAATAATAAAAATTAACAATTTAAAAATAAAGTTCAACCCGAAATTTTATAAACAGTAATTGTTCCAAAGTCAACAAAAGTCTGAATACAGTCTGAAATATTATTAAATAATATTATTCAAATATAAAAACAGTCTAAAATCCGAAAAACTGCACAACATACTGTAAATCAGAAAATGGATCAGGAACCTCCAAGTACCGCACCAAGTCTAAGACTGAGATCTGAAACAGAAATCTAAGAGGGTGTAAGCTGGGGAGCCTAGTGTGTCTCTAGAACAGATAACAGAATACTAGAACAGAATATACAGAACAGACAGAGTATGCATGATATGCACCCATCTCCGAACACCTCAGAAGAGTTGGTCCCCAGACCACTCTAACACCATCACACCAACAGAAGTGGTATCTCGACCCGAAGGTGGAGCCACTGAACAGAAGTGATAAAATCACTAACTTCCCCGTACACAGATATATCCCAGATGCCATGTTAAATGCAGATACAGAATCAGAATGCATGCCTATTATCTAACAAGAGGCAAGCATGACAGATAACAGAAACAGATATGATAAATCAGAATGATGCATGATCATACGGATAACAGAGATCGAATGAACAGATTAACAGAAATTTACTGAATTTACAGGATGAACGGGAGAGAACACACATGTATCAGAGACTCAACGACGACCCTGACGTCTACTGAACTCGGCTCTACCACCGGGCTGAGCAGGAGTAGAGTCTACAATTTACAGAATTACATTAGGCATCCTACTATGCCACAATACCGTAAATTAATCTAAACAGAAATTAACCGATACTCACGTGAAGGTCCCGAATGCGGATGTAACGGACCTCGTACAGGAGGAGGAGGAGGTAACTGCTCGGGGTCGGAATCCTCGTCACCTGAAGCAAACAGAAATTAATTCAGAACCTTTTTCAGATAACTTCCAGATAACTTATCGAACTAAAACCCCCTAAAAACGACACTTCGGGTTCGAATTTCGAAAAACGGACCGCACCATTGGATTCAGGACGTCGAAAAACATAAAGTGGGCCCAGGTCAAAAAAAAAGTCAACTGCTGACGTCAGCACTGGTCAACGCTGACGTCAACAGTGACGTCATCAGTCAACGCTGATGTCAGCAGATGACATCAGCAGCTGACGTCAGCAGTGACGTCAGCGATGATGTCAGCAGTGATGTCAGCGATGACGTCAGCCGGGTCGGGAAACGGGTCAGAGATCGGGTTGGGCGGTCGGGTCGGGTCGGGTCGCGGTCGGGTTGGCGGGTCTGGGCTGGGGCCGGCCGGCTGGACCGGCCGGTTCGGTCTGGGCCGGGTTCTCTTGGGCTGGTTCTGGGTCGGGTTCTGGGCACTGTTTGTTTCTCGGGATAATCTGGAAAATTTCCAGATTTTCCTTCCTCCCAAACAAGTCTAAAAACGCGAAAAATCCCTCCTTTTTGCCTCGATTCGATCCAAAAACACTTCTAAACAAACCCTTAACCATTTCACAACAAACCATCTCTTAAACGGATCAAACAACTCTTAAAATAAACAAACTTGAATCAAAACAGAGAGAAAACAAAATTATGAACTTACCGTACCAATTTGTTGAAGAAAACACCAAGAGAGAGAGTGAGAGCACAATACTTTTGAACGGGAATTTGCTTTGAATCGAATTAAAGGATTTTTATAACATCAGACATTAAAGGTGAAATTATTTCCCATATCCGAACTGAAACAGAAATTAGGGAGGGAAGGAGACGTTTCAGTAGAAAAATGGTTTAATTACCATTGAAGGGCTCGATGTTTTTAAATTATTGCATTTTGACCCTCAAGTTTTAAAAATTTACAATTTAGTCCTTAATTTCAGAATTTTAATCCCCAATTATTAGGGTTCCAATTAGGGATTTTGACTTAATTTTGGGGATTTTGACTCTTAAAATTGGGTTATTACAACTCTCCCCCCTTACAGAAAATTTCGTCCTCGAAATTTACCTGGATCAAAGAGATGCGGATACTGCGCTTTGATGACAGACTTGGGCTCCCACGTAGCCTCATCCAGACCCCGGTTACGCCAGAGAACCTTAACCATCTTAATGGTTTTCCTCCGAAGAACTCTCTGGTCCTGATCAATGATCTCAACGGGCTCCTCCTCATAACACAGATTAGGCCGAATCTCGAAATCCTCCACGGACAGAACATGAGACGGATCTGCTCGATAACGTCTCAGTACAGAAACATGGAACACATCATGGATTCGCCTGAGTTCAGGTGGTAACTCAAGCTGATAAGCTACTGGTCCGATGCGTCTGATAATCCGGTATGGTCCAATATATCTGGGACTGAGCTTGCCCTTACGGCCAAATCGTAGTACCTTCCTCCAGGGAGATACTTTCAGAAAAACCTCGTCGCCAACCTCGAACTCAAGATCTTTACGCCTCAGATCAGCGTAAGATTTTTGTCTATCAAAAGCGGCTTTGAGCCGATCCCGAATCAATCTGACAGTCTCCTCAGCCTCATGTACAATATCTGGACCCAACAAACGGTGTTCAGTGAGCTCAGTCCAACCAATCGGGGTGCGACACTTACTCCCGTACAGAGCCTCATATGGTGCCATCATAATGCTGGCCTGATAGCTGTTGTTGTACGCGAACTCTGCCAAAGGTAGGAAATCCTCCCAGCTACCTCTGAAATCCAGAATACATCCTCTCAACATGTCCTCGAGGATCTGAATTACTCGCTCAGACTGACCATCGGTCTGAGGGTGATAGGTAGTGCTGAAGTTCAGACGAGTACTCATAGCAGTATGTAAGGATCCCCAGAACTTAGACGTGAATCTCGAATCCCGATCAGATATAATAGATAGGGGTACTCCATGTAGTCGGACAATCTCGGAGATATATAATCAGGCCAACCTACTCAGAGTATAGGTGGTCTTGACCGGAATGAAATGGGCAGATTTGGTCAAACGATCCACGATGACCCAGACAGAATCCTTCTTAGACGTAGTCAAAGGTAAACCACTGACAAAATCCATGGTCACACGCTCCCATTTCCATTGGGGAATCTCGATATGCTAAAGTAGCCCAGATGGTCGTTGATGTTCTGCTTTGACTTTCTGGCAAGTCAAGCACTTCGATACAAAACTGACCACGTCTCGCTTGAGACCTTTCCACCAATACTTTTCTCAGAGATTCTTGTACATCTTGTCACCTCCAGGGTGCATAGAATATGGACTATCATGAGCCTCTCGCAGAATAATCTGTTTCAATGCAGAATTCCTCGGAACACATAGTCGACCCCGGAAATACAGAACTCCATCCTGGTTCAGAGAAAAATCCTGAGAAGTCCCCTCCTGAATTTCCTCAATGCGGTGAGCCAAATACGGATCATTGGGCTGCTCAGCCTTAATCTCAGAAATCAGCGTAGGAACCACCTGAAGTTCTGCCAGCAAACTGTCATCCTCTAACAGACTCATCCGGGAAAACAGAGCTCTCAGATCAGAAATGGCGTTGCGACTCAGAGCATCCGCAACGACATTAGCCTTACCAGGATGATGTTCAATCTCACAATCATAGTCCTTCAAAAGCTCTAGCCAGCGGCGCTGTCTCAGATTAAGTTCCTTCTGGGTGAGAAGGTACTTAAGACTCTTATGATCAGTAAAAATGTAACACTTCTCTCCATAGAGATAGTGTCTCCAGATTTTCAGAGCAAAGATCACGGCTGCTAACTCCAGATCGTGGGTGGGGTAGTTACACTCATGCGGTTTCAACTATCGGGACGCATAAGCTACTACCTTCTCGTCCTGCATCAGAACACATCCCAGACCAGTGTAGGAGGCATCACTGTAAACAGTATAGGGTTTCCCCGACTCTGGTTGTATCAGAACTGGTACTTGGGTTAGAACGGACTTCAGTTTATCAAAACTCTACTGTTGAGCCTCAGACCAGATAAATGGAATATCCTTCCTCAGAAGTTTAGTTAAGGGAGCGGCTATGGAAGAAAAGCCCTCCACAAATCTCCGATAATAACCCGCTAGTCCCAGAAAACTGCGGATCTCTGCTATATTCTTGGGCCGCTGCCAACTCATAATAGCCTCAATTTTGCTCGGATCAACCTGAATACCCTTAACTGATACCACATGTCCCAGAAAAACCACCTCCGAAAGCCAGAATTCACATTTACTAAACTTTGCATACAGCTGTTTCTCCCTCAGAGTCTGTAGAACAATACGAAGATGCTGTTCATGCTCATCCTCAGATTTAGAGTAGACCAATATGTCATCAATGAAAACCACTACGAACTGATCCAGATAGGGTCGAAACACCCTATTCATCATGTCCATGAATGCTGCAGGGGCATTCGTAAGACCGAAGGGCATTACCAGAAACTCGTAGTGACCATAACGAGTTCTGAAAGCTGTCTTGGACACGTCAGAATCCTTAACCTTGAGTTGGTAATAACCAGATCTCAAGTCTATCTTAGAGAAAACCGAAACTCCTCGGAACTGATCGAACAGGTCTTCAATGCGGGGAAGGGGGTACTTGTTCTTGACAGTCAACTTGTTCAACTTCCGGTAATCAATACACAAGCGTAGAGAGCCATCTTTCTTTTTAACAAACAGGACAGGGGCTCCCCACGGTGATGCACTGTGCTGTATGAAACCTCTATCCAGAAGTTCCTGTAGCTGAATCTTGAGCTCTTTAAGCTCCTTCGGAGCCATCCGATAAGGTGGCATGGATACAGGAGTAGTCCCAGGGTATAACTCAATACTGAACTCCACCTCCTCGCGCTTAGGGGGTACACCCGGTAACTCTTCCAGAAAAACATCTAGAAATTCACAAACTACGCGGATCTTATCCATTCCAGAATCAGGTTGTCTCCGGTCAAGGATGTAGGCAAGATAGGCTATACATCCCTTCTTGATCATCTTTTCAGCTTTCATGGCTGAAATCAGATTGGACAGATAACCTCGGCGCTCACCGATGAGAGTTACCTCTCGGCCATCAGAAGTCCTCAGAATTGCCCTCTTACGCTCACAGTCCAAAGTCACTCGGTGAGCGAATAACCAGTCTATCCCCAGAATCAAGTCGAAGTCCACAAATGGTAACTTCATCAGATTTGCAAGAAAGATTTCCCCGTGAAGCTCAAGGGGACAATCTCTGTAAACTTTGGAAATCTCCATCTGGTGGCCTACAGGGCTAAAGACTAAAACTGAACTACCAGTATCCTCCTCAGAAATTTTCAGATATCCCGCTACAGAACTAGAGACATAGGAATGTGTTGACCCATTATCTAATAGTGCGAAGAAGGGAACAGTGTGTACAGAAAATGTACCAGCAATGACATCTGGCTCATCTCGGTCCTCTTGCCTCCTCGTGGCATATACCATACCATACTGAGATCCTCCCGATCTGGCTGCTCCTCTGAACTAACTGGGTCTGCCTCTACTACCAGTACTAGATGCAGCGGGTCTACCCTGTCCTCTACCCCCTGTTGGGGTCTGAACTGAAGCCTGTGATTGGCCCGAAGCGTAACCAGACTATGGTGCCACTAGACAGTCTCGGAGACGGTGATCAAGAGAACCACATCGGAAGCAGGCTCCGCTCCTCATGCGACACTCTCCGGGGTGTCATTTCTTACAGAAGGTACACTGAGGTACAGCTCGGGTACTAGTGGATCCAGCTCCACTAGCAGCAGGGACAGCTGATACTGCTGGTCTAGACCGTGTCGAACTCTGCGGCTCATACTCATCGCGGCCTCTCTTCTGGGACTGAAAACCCTGACTGTACTGAACAGATGAGGCAGGCTGTCGTCTACCTCTATCCTGACCTTGGGATTCCATCTGAACCCTCAGAACCTCATTACGCTCGGCTGTCCTGGCTCGCCGAGTGATCATCTTATACTCAGTATCGTGATGTGTAGCCACTGCAATCTTCAGTGGAATCCGGAGTCCTTTCAAAAAGTGATCACATTTTTGCTTCTCGGTAGTCACTATACCAGGGGCATACTGAAACAGTCTCAGAAACTCAATCTCATAGTCCTTGACTGACATATCATTCTGTTGCAAATTCAGGAAATCCTCTCGGCATTTAGCCAAATACTCTGGGCCCACATATCGGTCCTCAAAACTCTGTCTGAAGAACTCCCAGTTAATCCTCTCAGAAGCAGTAACCTTTTCTTCTGCCTCCCACCAGTTCAGGGCCTCACCCTGTAGCAAGGATATAGCTGCCCTCAATTTCCTGTCAGAGGGGTACTCCATCTCAACAAACAGACGCTGAAGTTTCTTCAGCCAGTACTCGGCATCTGCTGGGTCAGTACCGGTCTTGCTGTCAAACATAGTCATTCCAGGTGCCAGAAGTTCAATGGATATGGGTTTCCTGGAACCCTCATTCTGACGCAAAAATCTAAGTA
The DNA here is from genome assembly GCA_035048815.1 of Abelmoschus esculentus. NCBI lineage: Eukaryota > Viridiplantae > Streptophyta > Magnoliopsida > Malvales > Malvaceae > Abelmoschus > Abelmoschus esculentus. The sequence goes on along the minus strand of JAUCBN010000038.1, from coordinate 16,399,880 downwards.
ACTCCCTCTGTACCGTCACTGAGTCCAAACCGACCGTCTCAAGGTCCTCAGGCACATATGGTCCCTCACTCTGGACCGGATGATCAACCTCGGCTTGCTGAGCCTCGGTATGTATCTCGGGCTGAGCCTCTCCTCCTAAGTTCTGTGTCAGACTCTGAGCCTGTGGCGGGTCCACAAGAGGCGGAATATCACTGGAAGATGCAACAGATCGACCTCGACCACGGCCTCGGCCACGACCTCTACCGGTCGCTAATCGGGTACTTCGACGCGGTGGTATAGTAGATATCTACAAAAAGACAGACAGAATCCTATTAGAGTCGGTACTTGGAGTAATATTCGAAATAATTCAAAAATTTTCAAAATTCAGAGTCAAAACAAAATTCTGGATTTTTCAAATACTTTGACAAAATATTTTCGGATCAAAAATCATTTCGGACTTCACAGTCCGCGGGTTGAACCGGGCTCTGATACCACTAAATGTAACCCCTAAAAGTAACCTAATTTCTTAGATTATAAGTTAGGGTTTACGGCTTGAAAACTTGTTTCTCACGTTAGGGTTTTACAAAAATAAATAAAATATTCAGATAATTTATTGAATAAATAATGAAATAAAATAATAATAAAAATTAACAATTTAAAAATAAAGTTCAACCCGAAATTTTATAAACAGTAATTGTTCCAAAGTCAACAAAAGTCTGAATACAATCTGAAATATTATTAAATAATATTATTCAAATATAAAAACAGTCTGAAATCTGAAAAACTGCACAACATACTGTAAATCAGAAAATGGATCAGGAACCTCCAAGTACCGCACCAAGTCTAAGACTGAGATCTGAAACAGAAATCTAAGAGGGTGTAAGCTGGGGAGCCTAGTGTGTCTCTAGAACAGATAACATAATACTAGAACAGAATATACAGAACAGACAAAGTATGCATGATATGCACCCATCTCCGAACACCTCAGAAGAGTTGGTCCCCAGACCACTCTAACACCATCACACCAACAGAAGTGGTATCTCGACCCGAAGATGGAGCCACTGAACAGAAGTGATAAAATCACTAACTTCCCCGTACACAGATATATCTCAGATGTCATGTTAAATGCAGATACAGAATCAGAATGCATGCCTATTATCTAACAGGAGGCAAGCATGACAGATAACAGAAACAGATATGATAAATCAGAATGATGCATGATCATACGGATAACAGAGATCGAATGAACAGATTAACAGAAATTTACTGAATTTACAGGATGAACGGGAGAGAACACACATGTATCAGAGACTCAACGACGACCCTGACGTCTACTGGACTCGGCTCTACCACCGGGCTGAGCAGGAGTAGAGTCTACAATTTACAGAATTACATTAGGCATCCTACTATGCCACAATACCGTAAATTAATCTAAACAGAAATTAACCGATACTCACGTGAAGGTCCCGAATGCGGATGTAACGGACCTCGTACAGGAGGAGGAGGAGGTAACTGCTCGGGGTCGGAATCCTCGTCACCTGAAGCAAACAGAAATTAATTCAGAACCTTTTTCAGATAACTTCCAGATAACTTATCGAACTAAAAACCCCTAAAAATGACACTTCAGGTTCGAATTTCGAAAAACGGACTGCGCCATTGGATTCAGGACGTCAAAAAACATAAAGTGGGCTCGAGTCAAAAAAAGTCAACTACTGACGTCAGCACTGGTCAACGCTGACGTCAATAGTGACGTCATCAGTCAGCGCTGACGTCAGCAGCTGACATCAGCGATGACGTCAGCAGCTGACATCAGCAGATGATGTCAGCGATGACGTCAGCCGGGTCGAGAAACGGGTCGGAGATCGGGTCGGGTCGGGCGGTCGAGTCGGGTCGGGTCTGGGTTCGGTCGGGTCGCGGTCGGGTTGGCGGGTCTGGGCTGGGGCCGGCCGGCTGGACCATCCGGTTCGGTCTGGGCCGGGGTTCTCTTGGGCCGGTTCTGGGTCGGGTTCTGGGCACTGTTTGTTTCTCGGGAAAATCTGGAAAATTTCCAGATTTTCCTTCCTCCCAAACAAGTCTAAAAACGCGAAAAATCCCTCCTTTTTGCCTCGATTCAATCCAAAACACTTCTAAACAAACCCTTAACCATTTCACAACAAACCATCTCTTAAACGGATCAAACAACTCTTAAAATAAACAAACTTGAATCAAAACAGAGAGAAAACAAAATTATGAACTTACCGTACCAATTTGTTGAAGAAAACACCAAGAGAGAGAGTGAGAGCACAATACTTTCGAACGGGAATTTGCTTTGAATCGAATTAAAGGATTTTTATAACATCAGACATTAAAGGTGAAATTATTTCCCATATCCGAACTGAAACGGAAATTAGGGAGGGAAGGAGACGTTTCAGCAGAAAAATGGTTTAATTACCATTGAAGGGCTCGATGTTTTTAAATTATTGCATTTTGACCCTCAAGTTTTAAAAATTTACAATTTAGTCCTTAATTTTCAGAATTTTAATCCCCAATTATTAGGGTTCCAATTAGAGATTTTGACTTAATTTTGGGGATTTTGACTCTTAAAATCGGGTTATTACAGGTTAGTTGTGTATTATGAGTTCACCCTGATCTTAGAAAATTCAAAACTAGTTTCACTTATCTAAGAGGAGGATTATTCATCATCATTACATACTAGTTCAAGATTCGTTTACTATGCACTTAAACAATTAATCCTGCTAATCCTCATCTTGTGTTGACCGAACTCTGTAATTTTTTATTTCAAGAGGATTCTTTTGTATTAGTGGGGGATTGTGGGTAATGCTTGAATCTCACATTGAGAATAAATACCCTTTGAAATGAGTATTTATTGAGATATCCATCCGCTCCCCTGTTAAGTGATAGAGAATAAAAGAATCCCTCGTGCACCACCGTCGTTGTTGTTCGTTCGGCTCAACTCAGCTCGATTGGGTAATACGTGTCTTCGACACGTCCGCTCGGGTTTCTTCTTTTTGGGAAAATTCGTAGAAAATTTTCTCAAAAGGAAAAATACGAAAGGTTTTTCTCTCCTGCATTTACTTTTATTTATAGGCGGTATGCGAACAATTCAGTTAATTTAAAATTCTTTTGAATTTTAAATATGTAAATAATTAAATTTAATATCAAATTTAATTAAATATCCGAGATTTGACTAGATATTATTGTTACTAAATTCAAATTTTGAATGATATTATTTGTTATAATATCCGGATTTTTTAATTGAGCATTTTAAACTTATTTAATTAAATTTAAATTTTAAATCAGATTTTTTTTGATTCTTGGATGGATTCGTCCTTGCATCCAACTTATAAATAAGGGGTTGTTCCTTTCATTTTTCATCATCATTCAGAAAAACATTTTGTTTCCTTTGTAACATTTAAGAGCTTCTTTGTAGAGCCTGAGTGTTTTTCTTTCACTATAGTTCTTCCTAAAGCAGTGAGTATACACTTCGATCTTCATACTACGACACAGTTTATATATTGTTCTTAATCGTTTATTATTATTTCCTGTTAGTGCTAACATGTGTATTTGGATCTGGCTGACATGCTTCAAATCAAACTGCAACTGATATAAGGACCAAGATACCTCCAAAAGAGCCTCAGAATATGCTTGAAATGGCATCTTCTTTGAAAGGGAAAGACTCTATTCCCACGCAACAGTTGTAAGCGATAACAAGCTAGATTCAGATTCTGAAGTTAAATATCCCGAATCTCAGACAGCTTCTATCACCAATGTTAATAGTGGTTTTGGTGAAACCAGGTCTTCTAGTTCTAGACTCTAGTCGTTTTCCAAATTCAATGAGTGCTGACTCAAGTTTTCCAACATCAACTGCTGATCTTAAAACATGTCTGGTTTTATTTTTTCTTGTCTTTTACTAGAATCATTTTTTTACTTTTTAATGTTTAAACTTACATAGGCGATAGTTTATAGAATCTATTGTAATAGTTTCTTCATAAATAAGAAAGGAAAGAACTGGTTGCTTGGCAATCTGCATGCTCATCTGGGCGGTGTTTCTTCACAGGTTGGGCTTCATTGGTAGTTAGAAATGGAACCAATCTCCATTCGATTGTAACGAATCCAGACAATTCTATTCTAATCAAATTGGTGTTGGAAACTACCATGCATCTTTGGTTGCAAGTAGATTTGGGCAATTTTTGTCTTGTCAGGTTTAGTTGCTAGATGGTAAGAGAGGCATTTCAAGCAACATGTTCTTTTGTTAGGACTCGATTCTTTATTATTTTTCAATCAAGACATTTACCATTCATGTGCTTATGGATAAGTTGATCATTGGAGTTGATTTATCTTAACAAATGTCTTAGAGGAAATCATAAGGATTATTATCCTAATGGTTTTTTTTTCATAAGTGTCTTAATTTTAGGATTTGGGGTCTCAGTTTTGAGTTTCGAGTTTGAGTTCTAATGTAGAGGTTTAGAATTTAGGGTTAATGGTTTAAAATTAGGATTTAAGACTAGAATTTAGGGTTATATGATTAAGGATGTAAGATTTAACTAATAAACCCAAAATTTTAACCCTAAACTCAAAATTTTATAAATAACCCTTAAATTAAAACTATTACACTTAAACTCTAAACAGAATCGTTATACCCTACTAAGATGTGTGTATAAACAATAGTTTCATAAGAGTTTACGCATAAATTAATTACTCCAATCTTAATTAGATTAAATGCATAATCTTTTGACCTAAGATTAAATACATATTTAACCCTCTAAAGTTGTAAATTATTTTAATAGTCAGCGTTAGGGGTGATAATGAGCCTGATTGGCTCGCGAGTTTCTTGGGTTCGGTTCGGTTAAAGTTCGATCAAAGAACGGCTCGAGTGAGCTCGATTTGGGTTCGGATTCAACTTGAGACCTTAATGAGTCGAGCCGAACCTACCTATGTTCGGCTCGAAAAGCTCGTCAACATACTCGTAATAATTATATTATATATATGCTACATATACACTAAAAGTAATCTCTTTAGCAAAAGAAAAGCAATAAAGTAAAATAGGAGAAATCCATTAAAAATAAATTAACTGAAATAAATTAGACATTTTTTTCTCTTTCTCAATATTGAATTTCGTTTTCGGTGTTAATTATGAAAAGAGTTTTTAACGAGACCCTATCTTTAATAAAAAAAATATAACAAAATTTTTTATTCTGAATTGAACCGAGCTTGACGAGCCCGAACCAAACCCATAAATTTTCGAGCCTAAGCAAAACCCAATAATATTAATTTTGAGTGCTCGACTCGTTATCACCCTTAGTTTTAGTTTTTCATCGTTGCGTCTAAATTTCTATTGGGATGCAACTACTGATTTCAGAAATTATAAAAAAAAAAAAAAAGTTTGTAACAAATGCCTATTTGACACTATAAATGATTAGTAAACGCTTTGAAAATGAAATGTTGGGAAAGTGCCCATTTAAATTATTAAACGTAATAAAAAATAAATTTTAAAATGTAATAATATGATATTTCGATTGTGTTATAATCTTATTTGTTATTAAAATATCATATCATATCATGATAATTTTGTAGACAAAATTATTTGAATTTCTAAAGGTTTTTAGAAGAAAAAAAATCCACTTAATCATTTGTTTAAATTTAAATACGATGGTTTGGAGCTTAAGATTTAAGATATTAAGATTAAGTATTTAAGGTTTAGATTGTATAGTTTAAATATAAATGATTATATAAATTATTTTAGTATAGTAAAATTTACCTTAATTATAAATAAGGTTAAATATATATATATATATATATATTTGGTACTTGAATTAGGTATTGGTATAAAGATAATTTTAACCCTCGACGTTTAGAATTTTTATCTTTTTGGTCCTCATTCTTTTTTAGATAAATTTAGCCCTTAACCTATGTCTTTTTGACAAATATCTCATTTTTAACTAACATGATGACTAGGCCGTTAAAAATTTAACAATGATAACATGCGATAATATATTTTAAATGACATGCATCTAAGTTATCAAATACATACACGTGGAATATAATTTTATTCTAATTAATATAAGATATAAAATAATTAAAATTCAAATAAAATATTAAAAATTAATTAAATTTAAAACAAAAGTATACTAGAAATTCTCAACCCTAACTACAGTAGAATCAAAATCCTATCTAAAAAAATATGAACACAATCTGAAAATGAAGAATTTTGTAAAGATTGTTATCTATAAATTAAAGGTAAGGGATCGAATTTTGATACTAATCAATTAGATTTTCGTTATTTTAGTTTAGAATTTAGATATTTTAGTGTAATCTAAATTAAAAGTTTAGAGTTTTTTATTTATAGTTTAAGATTTAAATTTAAATTAAAAATTAGTAAATTTGAGTTTTTAAGTTTTGAGTTTTAATTAAATTTAAAAAATTATAATTATAAAAAAAATATAATAGTAAATTTATTTAAGGTTTAATAGACAAAATATTTTAGATTTAGTTAAGTTTTAATATTTTATTTAAATTTTTATTATTTTTTATTTTATATTAGAATAAAATCACATTTTATATTTATTTGATAGGTTAGATGTTATATCATTTAAAATATAATATCACATGTTTACTCTCAAGGGTGTTGTCATCATGATAGTTAAAAAATGAGATATTTGTCAAAAAAGACTTAAGTTAAGGGCTAAATTTATCCCAAATAAAGAATAAGGACCAAAATGATAAAAACTATAAACATCAAGGGTTAAATTTATCTTTATGTCTCAGGTATTTTCTCCTAAGTTGGTACCTAAAGAATCTTTACTCTCAAGTTGGTAGCCAAACTTTAATTTCATTGGTGTTTTGATATTTTTATTAACAATTTAGTTATAAAAATTTATACATTCTATCAATTTGATTTCAATTTAATAAATTTAACCCTTAATATTTCAAATTAAATGAGTATATAAGATTAAAAAATAATTGAATAACTACAATATTCTACGATAAAATAATAAGTTATTGTTAAATTTTTATTATACCAGGAAGTAATGTAACATTCCCGAGAGAAGAACAAATAATTTATAATAATAATAATAATAAAATATTTTGATAAAATTTTTAAATATAAAGTACTAAATTTATTTATTGTTTTGAATTAAGAATAAATTAATAAAATATAAATTTTAGTATCAATTTAAGAAAATGTGTCTAATTCAAGTATCAGTTTAGGAGTAAAAAATTTTCAAGTACCAATTTAAAAGATTATATTTATTGTAAATATAAATTTAGGAATAAAAAATCATTAGATATTAATTTAAGAGAATGATCCTAATTAAAGTGCAAAATATATATTTTAGGCCTATAAATAATATGTTTTTTTAGTTACAAATTACTTTTAAAAAACTCTATGGAAAACTAGTCAACTACTCACGGACTCACACGCTAATGTCACCTGCTGCTGTCCTTGGTGCCGGTAAATACTCATTCTCAAGGTTGTAATTAACAGGTAGTTTGAGTCAATCGATCGGGAGTTCAATAGTTTTTAGTTTATATTTGTTAAAAATTTTATTGTTCGACTTGACTGATTGCTTATTAAATTTATTAAAATTATGTTCGACTCGTGTTCGTTAAAAAAATTATTGTTCAACTCGACTTATTTCTCTTTAAGCTCAATTTGTTGTTCGTTAAGTTCATTAAAATATTTATCTTATATTTTAACTAAAAGTAAAATTTAATAATACTATATGAGACTTAATATTAACATAAATTAATAAATTTAATAAAAAAATAAAAAGAGTGCATAAATACTTTTAAAGTTTAAATTTTAAACTGATAATACACGAATACACTAAATTGGCATATAAAACTAAAATAATAATTCACAAATTAATAATTGTTATTTAGATTTATTTTTTAAATAAAATAATTTTAAAATAATTACTAAAAATTAAAAAATTAACAATTTATTCGCAAACTTACTGAGTCGAGTTAGACTTTGTTGAATCAACCCGTTGAGGTCCCGAGTCGAGATCTATTTGTAACCATAATTAAGTATTTACTGAGTTTTTGATCGAGTCAAGTTCGAGCAACTCACGAGTTGTTCAACTCGTTAAGCACTCATAGTTGCACTTAGTGTTGTAAATAAGTCGAGATAGATCGCGAGTTATTCAAGTTTGACTCAGTTAAATTTCAGTTAAAGATTACTTTAATTGGACTTGATTTAAAATCGAACTCGACTCAAGTTCTTAATGAGTCAAACTATTTGATATTTGGCTTAAAAAGTGAGTTACTCGAAAATATAATATATTATTATTAAAAAATTATAATTTAAAATCTAAATTTTTAAATTTAAAATATTAAAATATAAACACTAAACATAAGTCTAAATCATAAAATCTAAATCCTAACCCTTTAAACCCAACAACCTAAATCTATAAACCCTAAACTAACACAATTTATACTTTAAAATTAACAAGCTTGAGTTTACGCAAATTGAGTATCAAAGTTTTCTCCTGACAAAACTTTAAATGAGACGTGACAGATAACGAGTTATACAAGTCAAACACGATCAAAGATCGATCAACACTTGACTCAGTTGAGATCAAATCAAACTCAGACTCGACTCGAGTTCTTAACAAACCGAATCAAACTCAAATTTCTCAGACTCAATAAAAATTACACAAATTTAACTCGACTCGTTTACGCCCCTAATACAAAACCGACCAAACCACGCGGCTCTTATTACCTTCCATCACTTCACAAATGTTTTTACTTAATTTTTAAAATACATTAATTGATAATAACGAATAAAAAATTAATTTTATAAAAACTATCTACTTACCCAACTTTAAAATTTTAATAACTTATTTGATATAAACAATTTTGAATTTATGTTGAAAATTACATATTATTAATAATATAAACAATATTATGAATAAAGTAAAAAATAAAGAATAAAATAGGAGAACAAAGATGAGAGACAAAAGAGAGAGATTTGTATTATATTCTTAAGTAGGGTTGTATACAATGCTTTGTCCAAAAGTCTATATTTATAGGCATAAGATGGAAACCCTAATTCCAATGGGTATTAAACTCTAATAATAAAGCCAACTAAAGTTTAACTTAATATATGGATATCCACCATAAATAAATATATTCATAACACTCCCCATTGGATATCCATGAAGATAATGTGCCTCGTTAAAACCTTACTAAGATAAAAACTATGTGTGAAAAAAAATCTTAACGAAGAAAAAAGAGTACACATATCTTTGATACGCATAACTTGTTACCTTATTAAAAACCTTATTAGGAAAACTCATTGGGACAAAACCTCGGTTAAGGGAAAAAGAGTGCAATGCTTATTTACTCCCCCTCATGAAAATATCACATAAGATTTTTGAATCTTCATAATTTAATATTGGATACAATCTTCAAATGTTAAAGTAGATTATTTACTAGTGGATAAATCTTCCAAATTATCGCTTGAAATGAATCATGGGTACTATTCTTATGAAGATCATGAGGGACGAAACTTGAAAGAAATATGTTTTGTTTTATCATATTTGATATATCCACCTTGAGATGCATTATCTCTATACAAGATAACTTGTATCTTATCTTATGAAAGTAATTCACATATCTTCAGGATATGTTTAGCCAAATAAATATTTTGGCTTTGCCTCATGCATAACAATTAATTAAAGATAATGATTTCGTAACACTTAAACAATATTTCTAGACCAACTAAAATACGATGCTTCCATATCAAATAATGTATATATTATGATTTTAGACCAATAATATCAATACCCTTCTCTTGAGACAAAAAGAATATCTGTTTATATTAAGAGACTTAGCAACCATAAGGTTGATCAATGAATATGTGTTATGCATGTAAAGTCTCTTTAACCATTTTTCTGTATGTCGATTGATGCACAAGGATTTAATGAGTCAATCATACAAATACACCTAAATTGTTTCAATCTATAAAAGATATATTCAATATGATTGAATAATGTTCTCGAGAACTTGAATTAACTGCTTCTGGCAGTCTAAATCCTTTTAGAAGCTTCATGTAAATGTTGTTATCAAGAGGCTTACACAAATAAGATGTAACAACATCCATTAGACGAAACTAAGTTATTTCATTTATTGCCAGAGTATCTAAAAGTAATTGCATCCACCACCGAGGAATATATTTTCCTCATTGAATTTCATGTCTTTGTGAGAATCCTTGTGCAACAAAATGAGCTTATATCTCATGATTTCTCCTTTTGATTTCTCTTTCTCACAAAAGCTCGTTTATATCTACAAGCTTTACACATTTCAATGTACGAGCTATAGGCCCAAATACTTCTCTTTTTTAAAGAGATTTTAGTTTCGCCTCAATTGTCTCTTTCATGTTGGCCAATCATTTCTTTGTCCAATTGATAATAATTCATGATCCACATCATCAAATACAATCTCTAGTGTTATATTATATGCAAATATATTAACGATGTCGATTTAATTTTAGTTTCACTTATTACCAGACATGATATAATCTATCGAGACTCGCTATTATTAGGTACCTAAGTCATGTCAATGTCTTTATTGGAGACCTTTTAATCTCTTCTTGAGATTTTCATAATTCATTTATTCCTCGATCAGACCATCATAAAATATAGCTTCTTTTTTTTCGAAGATTTCTTTATCTTTGGAACTTACTTGTCTACTACGCTTTAAGCGTAAGTTAGACTCATTAGCAACTAGAGTTTGTTCTTTTAGGACATCAAATTTAATCGGAGCATTCATAGCTGGTATACGTGACTTAGTCACTCTTTTAAGGTCAGCAAAATCATCTGGCAAATGATTTGCTAAATGAATTATCCTTTGAAATTATAGTTCGCACTGTTGAATTTGTAGATCAAGCAAAAAAATGATAATTCATTCAAACTTATTTCCTATTCCGGCTATTTTATTTTCTCCCCCTAATGTCGGGTAAATTGACTCATTAAAATGATAGTCAGTAAATCGAGCTATAAATAAATTTCCTTATCAGAAACTCAAGATATTTAAATCTGATATATATTCCCAACAAAACTCATCTTTGTGCGTTGTGGTGGAGCAATTAGAACATATATCGCACATCCAAAAATCTAAGATGAGAAATATCTGGTTCTTGACCAAAAACCATTTGTAATGGGGAGAACTTATAATCATTTGTTGACTTGATGCGAATTGGTGATACTACATGAAAAATAACATGTCATCAACATTATCAAGATCATTTGTTTTTATAAGATAATCTGGAAAATGTGCTCATAATTTTATCAATTAAGCAAATGACCTCGCAAACACCAAGTTGCGGGTTAATAAAAAGATACATATAACCATTTAGTCGATGTATCGATTAAAATCATAAAATATCTAGATGGACTGTAAGAAAGATGTATGGGCCCATATATATCACCTTGTATCCGTTCCAGAAAATTAATAGATTTACACTCTATATTAACCGTTGATGGTTGAATAATCAAATTGCTTTCATAGCAAGTATCACATAAAAATTATCTTAAAGAAAATCTTAGTTCTTCAATAAGTGAACACATAAAAGTGTCAACAAATTTTCACATCATAATTGAACCAGAATGGCTTAACCGATCATGCCAAATAAAATTATTAGTAAACATCTGGTTTACAATAGCATGAGCTTCAATTTGTACTAATTCTTATGTAGTATAATATGGATGACAGTGCATGTAATTTTGTCAAAAGTTTCTTATTACCTTGAGATAAACTCGTAATATTGAGATAGTCAGCATCCCCTTGACTAATATTTTCAATATATTTTTATAAATATCTTTAAAACTCAATAAGTCTTTTTGCGACTTTGACGAGTATAATGCACTAAAATTCCATTTGGCAATAACATATTTGCTCAATCAGAGCTTTTTATGATATTAATACTTTCGGATATAGTACTCACATTATTCCCTTGTATTTAAAATAGGAAAATATATATAATTATGCACATTTTAATATGTGCTTTATTTCATTCACTTCGGAGAATAAAAATATGTGTTTTGTACCATTCACTTCGGGGAATGGGAAATATTAAATATAGCACGTTATATCAAATCGGTTATCTATCAAAGATAAACTCTTAAAAGCTCTTCCGAAGCATTGATATTTCAATACTTTAAGATATAGTACTTACATTCTCCCTTGTATTTCAATGGAAAAATATTTCTTATGCTTAAGTATAGTATAAGTACTTTGCATTGTCTGCTTGGCATAAATAGCCACAATTCATTATAGATTTTATTCTAGAAATGATAATATTCTTAAAAGGATAAATTAATATAAAACATAAATAAATAATATGTAAAATAAATTAACGATAAACTAAATAATTAATAAAAATAAATTAACATAAAATAAAAATAAATAAATAAATAAATAAAAGATCAATTATTCCTTTTAGAGGTTATAAAGGAAATAAAATAAATGGCGAATTATTTCCTTCAAGGGTTATGAGAAAATTAACAATATCCAATTGAGTTGGATCAAGAACGCCATAATTATTTTCGCCATAAAGAAAACCTATTTATATTTTCTTTCATTTATCATTCATGATTATGGATAAAGTTCATTCATAATACTTCGACGTTTGATAAGTACGAGATCAATGGTTTGTACCATCGCATTGATAACATAAAGATTTGATATGATCTATATCATTCTTGTCATCCTTATAATTCCACTTTTGGTGGATATAAACATTCTCAAAAGAATCATCTTATCCATTTTATTTTATGACCTCAATCGCAACTATAATTACTAATGTGGCTTTTATTCATTCCGCTATAAAATATCACATTCACTTCAGGGAATAGAGCGGAGACTAATAGGTATTTAAAACCTTTTCATGATATTGTGTCTGTAAGACAACATTAATGTGTGAAAAGTGGAGTATGTTTTTCTAACATATCCTCATCAGTGATACTCTAGCACATAAAGAGTTTTATTCACTTAACATATAGTGAATTATCATGTTTACATTCATTTCAATGAATGAAACAAATTTAATAATCACATGGAATAAATATCATGCTTGTATAATCGCACAGAATAAACATCATGCTTGCATAATCGCATGGAATAAATATCATGCTTGCATTCACTTCAAGGAATGACATAAATCCAATAATTGCATGGAATAAGCATCATGCATGCATTCACTTCAAGGAATGTCTCCCATAAAAATTCTTGGATCAAGACGATTTTCGTAACTTAAATTTGGGAGAAGTTTATAGTCGAGTTTTTCAACATAAAAATAGTATTGGTTTCAAGCAAATATAGACTTCATAACATTCAAACTATTAAGTAGTAATTGATAAACCAATATATATACAATACATACAATGAACAAAAATTTAATCCTTATACGCGGCGTTGTTAAACCAATCCACAAGGTCCTTTAAAAAGAACCTCCTTTGAGACCAGTAGCCTCGCAGAACGAGATGTCCAGTCAATATACTCGGATTAAACCAACATAAAAAAAAACATATTAATTAATTAAAGATTTAGTATTTGTTCTAATATCATGTAATACTTAGAACATGATTAAAAGCATAAACTTTCAATGTAATAATAAAATAAACAAATATTGGTTATAAATAAAGATAAAAAAATCTCAAATTAAATAAATAAAACATACCGAATTTTTCATTAATTTGAATATATGGAAGTTTTAGTTATCAATATCTTGTTAAAATCTTTTTCGGGAATTGTCGACAAGAACCACGGTAATTGAGCCACTTTATCGCTACACAAACACTAAATAACAAAAGATTTTTAATAAATTAAAAATCAAATCAAAGATCAAGAGAGAAAAATAACCGATAATTAAAATATAATTGAGGGAGAAGAACTTATCTTTGATTTATGCTAGTAACAAATTCTTTTCAATAACTTCTTCAAGATTCGAACGACAAAAACCTTCGTTGGTTAGAGTCTCGTGCTGATAACGTGTTGTGAATAAAGTGAAGAATAAAGAATAAAATAGGAGAATAAAGATGAGAGACAAAAGAAAAAGATTTGTATTATATTCTCAAAATAGGGTTGTGTACAATGTTTTGTCCAAAAATCTATATTTATAGGCATAAGATGAAAACCCTAATTCCAATGGATATTAAACCTAATAATAAAACTCACTAAAGTTTAACTAATATACGAATATCCACCATAAATAAATATATTCATAACAAATAAATAATTTTTAGGATAAAAAAATCAACTTTGTATTTTTTTCAGTTTATCATATCTATGGAGAATTTTTCTAAAAACAAATTTTAAAAAATATTATCTAATATTCAAAAAAATTATTTAAGAATATAATATTTATTTTTATCATGTAGTGCCGTTGTTTATATATTTTAAGTTTTGATATCAATTTAAGAAAATATATCTAATTTAAATATTAACTTGAAAATAAAAATTCTTTAAGTTTCGATTTAAGAAAATATATTTAATTTAGAGATCAATTTAAAAAAATATATAACAACTATCAACTTAAAAAATAATCTTAATTAACATACGAAATATATATTTTAGCCTTATAAATAATATGTTTTTTTAGTTACGAAATACTTTTATAAAACTCTACGGAAAACTAGTCAACTACTATGGTCACGGACTCGCATGCTAATGCCACCTGCTGCTGTCCTTGGTGCCGGAAAATACTCATTCTCAAGGTTGCACTTACCGCGGTAAGTCGAGATAAATCGCGAATTATTTTAATATAATTTAATTAAAAGTTAGTTAAAATAATTTAACTACTTAAAAGTATAATATATTAAATTATTTAAGTTTTATAGTTTAAAATCTAAACTTCTAAACTTAAAACGCTAAAATATGAATGTTAAACATAAATTTAAATCCCAAAAACTAAATCTTAAACCTCTAAATCAAAGATTGGTCAATACTTTATTCGATTGAACTCGAATCAAGTTCGAACTCGATTCGAGTTCTTAACGATCTAAATCGAATTCAAAATTTTCAAACTCAATAAAAATTATTTAAACTCAAACTCGATTTAAAATCTTATAAAATAAAATAAAATTAATCATCACTCAAACTCGACTCATTTACGTACTAATTTCACTTTACGGTAACTTTTATTATAATTTTAAAAATTTGAAGTGTTACATTTTACCTGGAAAGTTTTAAAACCGACTTCTTAAGAAATGTTTATATCATTTTTTATAAATTTATAATAATTTTTATATAAATTTTTTTATGTATACTAAAACTTTTAATTTTTAATAAAAAATTAATAAACTATTATATTTTTTAAAAAATTGACATGTAATAAAATCCTTATCTTTTATAAAAAATTGAGATATATTAAAATAATATAATTTTTTATAAGAATTTGATATATACTAAAAAGTTTATATTAAAATATTTATAAATTTTATAAAAAATAATATAACTATTTTTTAGTTATTTTTAAAGGTTATCGTTTCCTCTAACTTTCCCATTTCAAAAAAATTGTACAAGAAAAGTCTATTTATAGTACACTGATGAAATGCCAAATGCCGAAAAATAAAGAATGAATGGTCAACAATAGACGTACTGAGTATTTGTTTGCCACGTCGCGGTGTCACAGTCGCCGTTGGACCCGACTCCGGTTAAGGTTGATTTGTTCTCTTACCTCCTTTGCCAATTGCCCATGTCTTACAACCCAACATCATTAAAATTAAACTCGTCCCTTTCAGCCATTCTTCCCAAGGAACCCCGGTTTCAAAGTCTTCCCCTTTGCCCAAATATACCCAAAGAATAATTTTAAAAATTCTGCGGTCCTCTTGCTCTTGGTTTATCAACCGATCGACTGGGTTGTTTCTCTGCTTTGGAGGTAAAGTGATTTCTGGGTGTTTCTTTGATTTTGTTTTTATGGGTTTCTTTTTGGTGTTTGATTGGTGAGAAAATTGTGGTAAAGTGCAAGAATTTGTGGGGGGAAGTTGCTTTATTTGTATGGATTAGTTTTTTTATATCTATTGTAGATTTCGGAGTTTCTGCTTAGTGAAGTCTTTAAATATATGTATGTATGTGTATATAAGGCTTAATATGTTGTTCTTTGTTTAAAAGGGAGTTGGGTTTTATCATTTTATGCTTTTGTTCAGTGTGGAATGGAGGTAAAGTTTGAGAATTTGTGGGGGAAATTTGGTTGATTTTTATGCATTATTTTTGTATCTATTTTGAATTTTAGGGTTTCTGCTTAGTAAAATCTTTTAAAAAGAAAGTTTTGAAGGGTTAATTTGCTGATATTTTGTTGAAAATGATGTTGGTTTTACCATTTTATCCATTTGATCAGTGTTGTGTATGTGTCTTCACTGTTGATGATTGTATATGAAATGTTTGGATGTCTTAGTCTTTAACAAGGTGGATACTTTATTTACTGGTCGCTGTTGGTTTCGTTGAGTTTAAGACATGATTTTGCTTCATTTTGATGTTTGTTTTATCTTTAGAAAATTGGGAATTGAGATTGAAATCAGATGTTTTAGTGTTTGGCCTTTGTAGGGGATGGAAGATATCAATTCTGAGGCAGGTTTAACCTCGGCTGCAGCTTTTGTGGAAGGGGGAATCCAGGATGCTTGTGATGATTCCTGCAGTATATGCCTCGAAGCATTCTGTGAAAGCGATCCATCCACGGTATACATCTTTGATATGTGAATTTTGATTCTCATTCCTTTGATATGTGAATGTACATTTCTTTGATCATTGTTTGTTGCGATACTTACAGGTGACCAGCTGCAAGCACGAGTTCCATCTTCAGTGCATACTTGAATGGTAGTATAACCTATTTCCATTTTTACCGAGTTCATTGTAGTTTGTATCACTTTCATTTTCATTGTACCTCTGTATACTTGCTTAAGATCCAAACCACTAGACTCGTGAAACTGGGAAAATGTTTATCAATGGAGTTCATCTACTTACAAAAAAGGGAAACAATATTACCTTAATTTGTCGTTTTACTATGTTGATCGTGCAGGTGTCAAAGGAGTTCTCAATGCCCCATGTGTTGGCAGCCAATTAGCCTGAAAGATCCTACCAGGTTGGAATTCATCTAGTTTTTTCATTATTATTATTTCTGGTTCCGGTTCTTTTTGCCATTTATCTTGCATTCTAACAATTTTCTCTTGCTATGACAGCCAGGAGCTGCTTGAGGCTGTTGAACGGGAAAGGAGTTTCAGGTTCAACCCCACAAGAAACACTACCATATTTCGTCATCCAACTCTTGGGGATTTCGAACTTCAACATGTTTGTATTTCTTCTCTGCTAGTCTGATGTCTAGTATCCTCATTCTATGATCATTAACTTGAATCCTAGCCAAATTCTTAAGAAAGAGACATTACATCAGGGTTGCCTTTAATGCAGTTGCCAGTGGGCATGAATGAGACGGAGCTTGAGGAGCGCATTATTCAGCACTTGGCTGCTGCGGCTGCAATGGGGCGAGCACGCCACATTTCAAGAAGGGAAGCTCTGAGGAATAGGTCATCAGCTCAAGGGCGTCGTCCACAGTTCTTGGTATTTGCTCATTCAAATGAACCCTCCCCAACGGATCATGTATCTTCGCTATCTCCAACACATAGTGAAGGTGAACCTGCACCTGTGATCACTGTTGGAGCTCCATCCTCTCCTGCAAGAACGGTGGGGGGAGAATATTCGGCACCGATCGCTCTTCTACCATCCATCTTAGCTAATCAGCAGTCTACCTTGGCATCTAGCTCCAGGACTCTTTCGGTCAATGATCAGGGGAATTCCTCGAATACCAGGTACTTGCTATTCTCTAACTTGATTCTCCTTATTTTCCGAATATTAGGTAATTCTCTCCGGTACACTTATTTACAACAAATTTTCAGCCTTTCTTTTATGTCCAACACAAAAAATCTTCTACTGATATCTTGCAGGAGGTCTCCTAATCAATCTTCTCCAAATAGTCAAGATAGAGCCGGACCTTCAGAAGTTCAATCATTTTCCGAATCATTAAAATCACGGTTTAATGCTGTTTCAACAAGGTATTTATCGTATGGTGACATTTGAGATTTTAACTAGGATGATATTTGTATATTTGCTTTTCCATGGTTTATTATATAAGTTTGTTCCCTTGTTTTGACTTATGAATATGTTTAGATACAAAGAATCGATTTCAAAGAGTACAAGGGGCTGGAAAGAGAGATTTTTCTCTCGCAACACTTCCATGGCAGATATTGGTTCTGAAGTAAGGACTGAGGTTAATGCTGGTATTGCAACAGTTTCTCGCATGATGGAACGTCTGGAAACTCGAGATAATAGAAACAGCACTGATGGTATAACAAGCAGCTCAGAGGATAGTTCTAATCCAGAACCAAATAACCACCAAACAATCACGGCTACTATAACTAGCAGTTCAGAGAACAGTTCTAATCCAGAACCAAATAACCACCAGATATCAGACACAGGTGGAGAAGTTTCTTTGACTGACACCAGTGTGCAAGCTTCATGTGCTACAAGTTCGGCATCCAAATAAGTATCATGCAGCAATTGTGTTAACTGTAAGTGTTTTAGCATCATAGGTAGGCTAAGATTGTTGAAGTTTTTCGCTTGCTTTCAGCATCTGCATATAATTATCTTTTATCTGATATACATTCCTACCTAAAGTTACTGAAATTGAGAGTTGCTATGATGTTTGGTTCCATGTGGTTATCAATTATCATTCTCTCTTACCATACACACTCTCACTTATATTATAATCTTTAGCATTTATTTATGGATCTTTCATTTGATCTCTTATTCTTATTATGCCAGATGCTTTGTTTTGTACTCTTGTTTGATATGAGTCCTGTCTTCAGATCTTAATTGGAAATACGACCCCAAAAGTAGAGTTAAATTAGTTAAAACTTCTGAATGCATGATTATTACGGTTTCTGCACCATATTAGATTACTTAACATAATATATGCATATGTAGAACTTTCGATATCGACTGTACTACACATGGATATTGCTGTAGCATGCTAATTAAAAAGTACCCCATCTTTCTTAAACTTTATTTATCACCTATCCATTGTTCGACTGTTCCCATTTCTGTTCTATCGCCGTGTCATGCTATGTTGCCCCGGTTTATACACACACGTGCGCGCGTGCACGTATGATTATCCAGTCATGAGTATGAGACATGATCTTTTAAAGATTTCCCAAAAGAAAATGAAATATACCCGAGTCAAATATATATCATTATCCGGCTTTTATACTAAAGTCGAGTAACATAGGTGATGGTATCTTAATGTTGTTTTCCCCTGCAGATATGTTTTTGGTTGGATGTGATCCAAATACATGGAAGAGAACTGTTGGTGACTGGGGACTGATTCAGAAGCCAGGAATCAGTAGACAATGTAAATGAATTTAAAATTTTAACTGTTTATTGTATAATTTAAAGCTCTCTATATTTATAGATGCTCAAAGTGGTTGCAGATTTGACAATTTTTGCCTTATTGATTTTTTATCAGGATTATACATTTTAATCAACCACACAAATATATTCTGCCATTTAGATGACTGTCTACTTAATGTCTTGTTCTTGAACAACTTTGTTCTGCCATTTAGATGTCTGTCTCGTACAATAAGTTTTGAGAAAAACTTTGATACACGGACTTGTTAAATTTAAGATTTAGGTTGTAAGGTTTAGAATTTTAAACAAGGATTGTGTAAAAAAAAACTTAAAATGTAACCCTTTTTGAATCAATATAATCATGTTGGACCTGCCAAGAATGGTGGAACCATATTCATGAATAAGCTTCATTTCGGTAGATCGGCTGGATGACGCCGGTCTTAGTGTCGGAGGCACTCCCTCAAGTCAAGTAACATAGGTGACAGTACTTCAACGTTGTAACTTGATTTCTAGGTGAAGCTACAGGCTTGTCAAAATGGACAAAATAAAAAACTTAGAATCATTTGCCAACTATGATAGAACTGCGGCAACTCATTGGGACAAAGTGTTGTAAAGGAACAACTGGTTTAATCAAGTTGCTACTAAAAGGGAAAAAAGTTTATTGTAATGCAAGTTTCTAACAACAGCCAAAGCATTGAACCAAACATTATGCTTTCGACATGTCGCCATTATTAAGCAGAAGGAAACCGAGCACAGGTGCTGCTTTCAACAGCACCATAAGTTTTAAGATCGCCTCTGGCACTTCTTTTCCCACCACTCCATGAATTTGACTTGTGCAGCCATTGTGTCCAACCTGTAGAGTTGATACCAGTGGTTTGCAATTTCTTGTCCAAATGTCCAACCAAAAATGCCTCCTCCTAAGAAAGCCAGTCCGGCACCTGAGAAAAATTGGTTTGAGAAGCTAAACATAACTTCCTCATGTCTCATAACATTAACCAAATCATTATTAACCCCGAGTTATAATAACATAAAACTTGCAACATATAATGTTCTTGTGAATGGACAAACATTGTTTTCTCTTCCAAGTCTTTCCAGGTTATTGTATCAGGGAAACTAGTGTGCAGAAGGCAGAAGCTTAAAATAACTTCCCTGTCTAACACCAAGTTATTTTTTCTCCAACTGATCTACTTTAATTGTATTAGTATAAACCATAAGGCAGGGAACAAGTTGGACCATGCTAGTACTAGTAGTGTTTCGAAACCAGCAATGAAAGATACTAGTAAGACCTAGACATGCCACAAAGAGACAAAAACTTATAAGCCACTAAAGAACATCACTTCACAAGGAGAATACAGAAAACACGAGGGATTATGACTCATTGAGAAAACTGAGATCGTTTAAGCACTCATTGCATCGTTAACTTCTTTGACTACCTTGGGGAAAACATAAGCAAATTGCATATGGTTTTGTAAATTCGTGCATTGGCTTAATAATGCAATGTATGAAAGGATCTTCCACTCATACGATCCCCTGATTCTTAAAAAGGAACTGGGTTTTTTATTGGTGTTCAGACCGAATTACATTTTGACAGTTCCATCACTATTTTATACAACAAAAAAGTGACCAGAGAGAATAAGCAGTATGTTACCATGTAAACTCCTCGAGTATTTCCAGGCAAGACCTGCAGTTGAGACAGCTCCGATAGCACTTCCTGCAAAGGCAATGTTTGCTGCTTCCCTAGCAGTCTTCAACTGAAAAAGGAAACAAATGAAATCAAGCAATTTGAGACTTTCTATTGCAATGAAATGGCAATAACTTTGGGTGCATATGGTTTACCTTACAGAAATAACATTTGATACTTTAACAATAACTTGCACAATGAACTTTTGAATCAATTAATGGAAACGCCCCATTATCAATACTCAATAGTACTTTCAAGTTCCAACATTTTAAAATACTCAACATAAAATCACATAGAAGAACAACACCATTTCATATTAGGAAGAACACAAAGCAAGGCTATGTGAGGAAAAAACTGAAGGAAGAATCTAGCAGCTGAGAAAATATTGGTGACTTAGCTGTTTATTTCTTGTATAGCTTCTAGAAGTTAACAGTAGACACCTATGTCATTGCATATATAAGAACCTAGTGCAATAACAATGGCTATGAATGAAAAACAATAAAACTCTTCTTTTCACTTTATTCATTCTATTCTCTTCTGGTCTTTACCTTCTTGTTTCTCGTATATTTATTGTTGAGACACTATTCTGGGACAAACTGGTAATCACTAATCATAGCCATACCCAGGGACAAACCCAACGTCACCTTGGGAGGGGCTCTCAACCCCTACGCTGAGGATTTTTTTTACCTATGAATCCCCCCCCTCCCCCCTTTCAACATTTGTGTTTTGGTCCCAACCCCAAATACTAGTCCCTGTCCCTGTCCCTGGTCATACCAATTCCACTCGAACAATGCGGCCACAAGCAAGAAGCAACACCAAAATATGATAAAAGATATTAAGCTGAGTTCCATGGATAAGCATATTTATGATCTTCAGATTCAGATTAAAACTTTGGAAGCTTCTAAAGCTACGACATTAAGGCATAACTTAGCAATTGTTCATAACCTTATCTAGTTTCAACTTTCATCCAAATTCATAACCTTAGTTTCCTTTCTAACTACTGGTTTCATGAAATTATTTTAAAAATACCCAACAACAACAGCACTCAAAACAACAAAATCCTGTGTAAAAACATGAAAATAAACTATTTTGTGAAAGAAAATCAGAAAAATAAAAGAAAAACGTAAATGGAACCGGAAAACCCTAACAATAATAAAACAAATTCAGCTACAAAATTTATGGGCAACAAAACAATCAAAACGAAATGATATCAGTAGAAAGCGTTATATTTGCTAGAATTATAACAAAATCAAAGAAACCCAATGCGTAAAAAGCATAAAAATGACGGAAAAAAGATTAAAAGATGAAGAAATTATTACTGTGGGTCCATGAACCGAATCCGAAGCGATGAACTCATTAACATCGGATTCCGACCATGATGGAAGCGACTCTTGGCGGCCGATGAATCTAGAATAAACATCCGTGAATGGAAACCTCTCCGCCCAGAATTCTTTGTATTCTCTCACGTGTTTCTTCAAGAACGAATCTCCCATTTCCCTTTCACTTAATTGTAACGAATTGATCTCTCGCTTTCTCTGATTCAAATTCCTCGGCCTTCTACCCTTTTAAGATGGCAATAAGGGTTTGGGTCCTCTACAATTATGGCTTAGGTCATTTCGGTGCACTCACCAATCATGTTATTACATGCCAATTTTTCCAATAGTTATAAATGAGATAATTATCAAAATTTTAAGTATATAATTGAATTAAAAAGAGACAATGTTAATGCTAAAAGATTCAAGTTTGAATAAATCTTTGTAAAATAGAGTATTTATAATAAATTAATTGTTAATTATCGATTTTAATTATTAGATTTACTCAAATTATTTAGTTTTAATTTTAATGGTTAGATTAATTAACCTGTAAAATATAAGTATATTATAATAATTATGGTTTAATATCTACAACTTTCGTACAAGGTGTGTACAAGAAAAAGATATTCAACTAATTTTTAACCTCGAACGTATTAAGATTTCAGGATTCAATTAATTTGTTTAGGCGAAAAGAAGATTATTCTTATATGCTTCGTTAAAAAGCTTTCTTAATCTTAAATAGAGAAAAAAAATACAGATGAAAAAAATAAAAAAATATTAAAATCTATAGTTTTTAACTTAAACTATTATATCTTCTGAGAAAAACTCCACAACTATTAGAGGTGGTATCGAATAATAAATTATATATCAAAACTAGTAAGAAAATACTTCCTTGACAATACCATCTGCAATCTTATTACCCCATGACATACATGTTAGATTCGAACAAGACTCGATTAATCTTTAATTCAAAATAATAAAAATATAAATTAATTTAATCTAACTAAAGAAGAAACACAAACACAAAAACTTATATTAAATTTCGGTTAATATAAAGATCGATCGAAATAACCAAAATTTATTTGATTTGATTATTTTAAATTAGTTTTTAAACTTTTGAATGTTCTAATTTTATTCACAAACTATCACTCTTACTTTAAATTAATCCTCAAACTTTTAAATATTTTAATTTTATCCTCAAAATCATGACCATCATTCTAAATTAGTTTCAAATGCATTTTGATTTCGTCTTCAAATGGTCATTTATACCACATCATGCTATTACAATACACTTCAGTACTTACATGATAATTACCAATTTTTATAACGATTTTATTAACATATGATAAAATTAGTGCATATTGATAATTTTAAAATAAAAAATATATTCAAAATTTTAAGTATCAATTTAAAATGAGAGATGTAGTTTGAGGACACAATTAAAACATTTAAAAGTTTGAGAATTTATTTAAAAAGAAAATGTTAGGCTCGTTGCTATAATCAATATTACCACCAAATGATGGAAAAGAGGTTGATTAAGTGATTTTTGGTGAGAGCAAAAGATAAACAATTAAACATAAGGATTTATAGTGGTTTGATATTTTAACAAGCACATACATCCACTACCTTAGCTTTTCATTAAAGATTTTGTTGAGTTTATCAAACAATAAAATTGGCCAAGATGGAGTGAATTGACAATTTGAAAAATTTTGGTGGAAGATTAAAAAAATTGTAAATATTGAAGACACAAGATTTATAGTGGTTCAAGCTTCAAAACAAGCTCTACATCCACTACCTTAGCTCCCACTAAGAATTTCTAACCAATTCATTATTGAATTAAACATTTTTCTAGGTTTAAGGGATAACCTTTACAAACAAGTTAATCTTTCTACCCAAAAATTAACTTTAAACCTCACAAAGGTTATAAAGATAAAGAATAACAATTAAGTTTCTCTCAAACAGAATGATTTACCCAATTACAAGTATTTCACTCCTCAAACTCAAATATAAAGAATTAAAATGAAGTACAAGAGTTGAGTGACAAGAATTTGACAAATAAGTGCTAAGAGTTGGATTTGGTTGTTTGGATGTTTTCTTGAGGTTCAATAGTTTTTGTTGTTGCTTGAATTACTTGTTTTTATATATTTTCATTGAATTCTAACCGTTGAAGTTGTTGGAATCGTAAATATAGACGTTAGAGCTTCATCTTCCCACCATAAATGCACCTCTGCAATCATCACTATCGAAACGCGTGCTACATGTTTTGAAACGGTACCAAAATAAAAAAAGACGTGCATTTATCAAAGGGTATCAAAATGCTATATAAGCGTATCGAAACGGTTAGTCTTTTAAAATAGGGGTGTATCGAAACGCCCCTAGGATCATTTCGAAATGAGTTAACAAATTTTTAATTTTTACCTGTCAAACAACGGTCAAAACATTTAAATCTGAAATAGTCGTTAGGAAAAACTAAACAGTATCAAAACGATGATGTGACGTATCAAAATACCTTAAATTTTTAATTAAATTTCATAAAATATAGGGTGATATCGACACAATAAATGACTATATCGGAACCCCTGATTGAGATGAATTGGAATATTGATGACCTTGTTTAACGGAGAAAAAATGCAATATAATAAACTTAAGAGACATAAAATACACAGTGACTCCTCACTTCACAATTCACATATTTGTGTATTTTTATTTTATATTGTATTGGGTGACGTTTGATATGATTTGGAGTATTGATGACCTTGTTTAATGGGAAATTTTTTTTTTTTATTTCGATTAATCCTAATCAATTAAATTTTGGTTGATAAGTTTTTTAACGATAAATTTTGTATATAGAAGTAAGGATATAAATGAGACGAGACAGATCGTGAGCTACTTAAACTCGACTTGATCAAATCTTGTTCAATACTTGACTTGATTAGACTTGATCTCGATCTCAGCTCAAAATTTTAACAAATCGAGTTTGAGTATTGAACGATCTCGAGCTTGTTAATAATTCAACACACTCAAACTTGAACTTGAGTCGAATTTTTAACGAGTTGAGTCGAGCACACCACCACCCAAACTCGAATCTACTCATTTCTATTGCAAGGTTTCAAAGTAAAAATGTACTTAAACAACATCAAATTACCCTGATAATGAAAATTTTATATTTTTATTTAAATATATATTTTATTTTGATTCTAACTTAAAATTCTAAACTTCCCCTTTGATATTATATCATGTTTCTTGTCAACCTGGATACCAATCCTACCATGCAAGAAAAAAAAGACAAATAAAGAATCACTCCATCGAAAGCAAACCCAAAGACAAGAAATCAACACGTTTTATTTATCCATAACCAAACCAAGAACAAATAGAGCTTGAGCTTCGTATCCATTGTCTGAAGACCTTGAATCCAAAGATTTATAACCCTGAGGGCTAATTTGATAATAATCCCAAAACAATTAATTTGATCAACAAATAAATTAAATTATCTAAAATTAAATCAATCAAATTTTTATTTAATCGTTAATCAAATCGGTATTTATTTAAATTATTAGTCGAATAGAAAAAAGTTCAAAGAATTCGATTGATTTTTTAATTAATTTGAAATTTATTATAAGTTTTACGATAATATCTTAACAGTTTTTGGGATTTTAGTGACCCTAAGACAAACGTTAGATACACCCTTCTTTGTCTGGAACTGTTATTGTCTACATGTTTATTTTTAGGGTTTCGGAAGGAGCAACTTAAAGTTCAAGTAACCACCGGGGGAAACTTGAGGATCTCCGGAGAACGTCCGATTGGGGAAGACAAAATCACCCGGTTTGGAAAGGAATTTCCGATTCCGTCAAACTGTGATCAAAACAAAATCAGAGCAAACTTCAACGGCGGCATGCTACACGTTAAATTCCCCAAACTAATAATCCAGGAGCAAGAAAATCAAACAAAAACATCTGCACAATCTGATCAAAACCCTAATGCAAAGAAACAAAACGACGCCGTTCAACAAAACAACACCGTCCAACCAGCTCCTCCTCCCACGGCTGCCGTGGAAAAACGAATAACTGATGAGAGGAAGAAGAAGAAGAATATTGCCGCTAATGGATCTCACAGTGACCTGCAAGATGTGGCGGAAAAAGAAGATATGAATCTTAAAGAATTCTACAGTATCGAAAATTACCAGACTAGAATTCGACTGAACAAGACGATGATAATCCCAGAAAAATTATGAACATCGTGTTGGTTGTTTTATCGGTTGTGGTACTTCTGGTTTATTTGAGGAATGCATGACGTTGTTAGGAACGGCCACAATGAACTAAGCAGGAGGAAATTAAATCCAAAAATGTGTATAATTCATATATTCGTATTGTACCAATTAAAAAAAATAGACAACTGTCTTGTTAAAGCAGCTTTGTTAATTTTAAATAAAAGAAAAAATATATCTAAAAGTCGAACAACAACCATTTAATCCATACTATTACTAATATTTATATGTAAAGCATTAACAATAAATATTTACGGTCGTAAAAAAATCATATCCCTTATTTCAGATGAAAATCATGCTTTGCCAATACGTCAACCATTATATTAACCTCTCGACATATCTAAACAAGTCAACCTCTCATTTTCATCATCAACATAATTTAACGAGCAAGAGCATTATATTGTCCATTCTCTGATTGTTTACGTATCAAATGTAGTGCATCCCCACTATCAACCTCAAATTGGATACAACGAAGATCTCTCTCTCAAGCATGTCAAAGTCCAATCAAAATATCTCACAACTCTGTGTCTACAATCGAGCAAATACCAATAAATTTAGCAAAATTCATCATTCTAAATTCCTTTGGTCATCCTAAATCACCCCATCGCAAGATGTACGGACATCAAATATACAACAAACCAAGAACGGTGCTGTGGGGGTGAGGAGGGATTGGACATGGAAAATGTCACTTCATTTATGATTAAGCATGGAGTAAAAATTCTTGATATCAATGATATGGAGGCAAACTATGTTATCCCAGGATGAAATCGTTATCATGGAAGCAAGCACCCAGAAGTGACAAATCTCCATCATTTTCGAGTTGAAGTGTTTTTTTGCGTAATTGATTTACAACTGTAAAAACTTGAAAATCGATTTAATGAGGCAAGTAAGGAGTTACTTGTTTGTATGTCTTGCTTTCATCCCTTTAATCGGTTTTCTTCTTTTGACAAAAAAAACTACTACGACTTGCTGAATTCTATCCTAGAGAATTTTCAGAAACTGAATTGTTGTATTTTAAATATTCATTGAGGAATTTTATTACTGATATTCGAAATGATGAGAGATTTTGGGATGTGAAGAACTTAAATGAGTTTTCCATCAAACTTGTAGAGACAAAGAAGCATAAAATTCATTCGAGAGTCTACTTGCTTTTGTAGTTAGTGTTGTTTCTTCCTGTAGCAACTTTGATAGTAGAAAGAGCTTTTTCAGCAATGACAATCGTAAAATATAAATTACACAATAATATGAGAGATCAACTTTTAAATGATTGTTTGGTTACTTTTATAGAGAAAGACTTGTTTGTGGATGTTAGCATGAATGCTATTGTACAACGATACCGAAATATGAGAACTCATCGTGAACAATTGTAGACATTTTTTATATACTAAAAGTTTGTAATTTAAATTTTTTATAACTTTCGAATGTAATTTTTGATGACTTTTTAATTTATTCTTAAATTATATTTAATTATATTTATTATCGATCAGTGAACTATCAGGTTTAAATTCTTATATTCGCTCCAGGGAGGGGCAATCGCCCCCTTTCACCTCGGAGAATTTTTTTATTTTCTTCTTCTATTTAAATTTTTTTAAAATTTATTTTTTATGTATTTGTCCCCTACTTCTAAATAATTATGTTTTGCCCCCTCAACCTTAAATCCTGACTCCGTCCCTGTAACAAACCTCATTCGAATTTAGGGTATATCAATCATCAGCCGATCTATATCAAGCATCATCACCACTGTCGTCCTGGCTACTTGTTCGTGCTAGCTATACATGAGCTCATTAGCCATAATATTACACCTTTAAGAAGTGAAATAGTTTATATAATATAAGATAAAATCAATTTTAACATCGCTTTAACTAGAGTAATTAGTCTAGTTAGATAGAGCATTTCATGTTATTAAATTTAATATTTAAAAAATCATTATCCAAATTATATTGATTACTCAGATTAATCGATTATTTAATTTAATCGATATAATTTAAAAAAAATCAAATAATCCATATTTATTAACTAACGTCGAAATAGTTTACTGGTTAACAAACATGATTGCAAGTGGCCCGTGTAACGCGCTTATGTAGAAGCGGCACACCCAAGTACTTCCCCAAATCATCAACTACCTCAAAACAAAAATAGTTCGCTATGTTTTGTTTTCGCTCTAAGCTGCAATTATTAGAAAAGAATATTTGGGTTTTAGAAACACTAACTCGGTGTCCTGACGACGTACAGAAATCCTGGAGGACTTCATGAACAATTTTAGCCTGCTTCAACGACGCCTCCGTAAATAGTACCAGATCATCTGCGAAAAATAGGTGCGATAAGCCCGGGCCACCACGAGAAAGCTGAATCTGCTTCCATTGTCCATCAAGGATTCGTCGATCAATCACCTTCGCTAACTGCTCCATACAAATGATAAATAAATAAGGTGAGAGCTGATCCCCATGTCTCACCCGCGGGAATGCTGAAACGAATCTGTCATCTCTCCATTCCAGATAATTCTTGTAGTAACCGAAGTTATACATTTTAAAATCCACCAAATAAAACGGTCAGGAAGCCCTAACTCATAAAGAGAGCTTTCTATAAAATCTCAGCTTAATCTATCATAGGCTTTTTCCAAATCAACCTTAATCGCCATCCAAGGTTTGGAGTCTTTCTTCTTTCCCATTGTATGAATTACCTCTTGAGCTAGAATAATACTATCCGTGATATGACATCCTGGTACAAAACTTGACTAAGTTGAAGATATCCAGTTCGGTAACAAAGGCTTTAGTCTATTAACCAGAATCTTAGTAATAACTTTGTACAATATCGTGCACAAGCTGATAGGTCTAAATTGTTTAATACTCTCTGGTTTAGCAACTTTGAGAATTAATACAAGTAAAGTCTGATTAGTGATGTCGCCTAGATTTCCAGTCGCGAAGAACTCTCGAACAAACGACACCACCGACTGCCCTACAACATCCCAATTCCTCTGAAAACCCCCCGCATGAAAGCCATCAATACCTGGTGCTTTATGCGGATTCATCGAAAATATAACTGCACGGACTTCAGCTGGCGATACATCCCGTAACAATAGCCTCCGCTGGCTCTCGGACACCTATGAATGTCCACTCAAATCATTACGGTCCAAATTGACAACCGGTTCGACAGTGTAAAGCTTTGAGAAAAAATCGATAGCATGATCCTTTAAAACGGTTGACTCCGAGCACCAACTTCCGTCATCTAGACGAAGCATGCAAATAGTATTACGCCTCCTCCGGTTAAGAGTGGTGGAATGGAAAAATTTTGTATTACGATCACCTTGGTCAAGCCATTTACTCCGAGACTTTTGAAACCATAAGTTTTCCTCCTACTCAAGGACAACATTCAACTCAGATTTCAGTTTGATCTCTAAGTCTAAGAGAAACGGATTATGCCTTCTATCAATAGCTCTCTCAATTCCCCCGATTCGAGCAAGAAGTCGCCTCTTTTTTTTCCCAATATGGCCAAACACATCCTTATTCTATTGACGACTTTTTTCCTAAAACGATAAAAGGCTATCAAACATATTTATATTGCTATTCCAGCTCTCATATAATAATCGCTTAAAATCTGGATGATCATTCCATGCTAACACAAACTGGAAAGGCCGTTGACCATTTCGATTCTTATCCGCCTCAATCACCAAAAAAATTGGACGATGATCAGACCCCATCAAAGGTAGATGCAGGACATTTGAAGACGCAAAAAGATCATACCACTTTGCATTACAGAGGAAGCGATCAAGCCTTTGACTCAAGTTACTCCTCTACCAAGTAAAGCGTGGACCACTGAAACCCATGTCAATAAGCCCCGTTCGGAAGATAAACTCACTAAATTGTGCGTAAGTCCCCACTCTTCGAGTCGATCCACCTGACCGCTCATCAGAACTTACTATAGCATTAAAGTCTCCACCAAGCAGCTACGACATTCCAGGCCCTGGATCCAGAACCTCAAGTTGACCCCAGAGGAATTGGCGTTTACCTTACTCTGGGCTTGCATACACAAACGTAGTGTGGAATTGTACATTTGATCTAGAATCCACACCAATTTCATGTACAAACTGATTTGAAACAGTAAGAACATCAAACATAATCCCTCCTTCTAAAGGACTCATATGCCTCCTGAAAAAACATTTGCTTCTACTTTGTATGAATAATCAAACCCCGAGCGATGAATGAAATTGTCCGTCCCATCCCCACTTATTCGAGGCTCAAAGATTGCAATCATATCTAGTAACTGCACACTAACCAATAATCTAAAATAGCGATTAAAGTCAAGGCCATGTAACCCCTTAATTTAAAACTTGAAACGTACAGTAGGTTTAGTAACCCTATTTATAACTTATTCGTTAAGTAAAGCAAAAAGGGGTCACTTTACAAAGAAATAATATCCAATGCAACGGTATTATAAAACAATAAAGACGTTAAAAAGTATTATATTATTCAAATATCCAATAACAAAAATACTATTAAAACAAACATCTCACTTGACGCATGACTAAAAACATCTCCAACCCTAATTATCCCAAAAACATTAAAGTAAAAATCCTTAATAAACAACGTACTGAAAATAATAATTGTAAAGAAAATAACTTCAGTTGAGATCTCCGGGTACCAACTCCTAAGGCCGAGTATCTGAAACAATAAATAAACAGGATGAGCTATAAAGCCCAGTGTGTCTCTATAGTGTTATCTCAGGTCTCAAATACATTCAGTTCATTAACAACATAACGAAGTAATCACCAAAGATGTCTCAAATGAACAATGAATGTAATGTCACAGAGAATGCAGTCCCATACTCCGAACGCCTAACACAGTGGTGGCAAAGCCATCCGATCACAGTGGAGGTAGTTCCCCAGAACTCCTCACCCCTTATTTCTCCAAAACACAGTGTGGTAAAAACCACCTTCCTCCGTACAAACCACCCCCATGCACATGTAATGCAACCAATGCAAATGAACTCATATGTCTTAACACAAATAATTATATAAAAAGTGATACGCACAATTCAGATGGTCTGATCACAATATCATAGAGAATCTCAAGATTCAATATCACAACAAGTAATTAATCACATAACATAATCTAGCACAAGAAGAGAACACACCTCTCAACAATACGAACACTACTGCTGGAACGGGCGTTTACCACGGTCCGAGCTAGGTCCTGCTCGAGCTGAGTCAGAGTCTACAATAAAAATTTACTAATTAAACTTATTTCAAAACATTACTATGCCACCTAAAAAGACTAAGAAAGGTCACATACGCGAATCACGAGTAGCGCTCGCAGGAGTTGGTCGATTACGAGGCGGAGGCGGAGGAGGTAACACGTTCTCTTCACAGTCCACGTCGTCTGAAAAAGACCATAAAATTTCCAATTAAAAACTCATTCAAGTTTACTTACCCAAGTTTACATATAAAAAGGGTCAAACAGGGCTTTCGGGTCTGAATTTGACAAAACAGACTGCAAAAACGGACTCAGAACGTCGAAAAACGTCAAGATAGGGTTTCTCGAAAAAGTCAACTCTGGTCAACGGTCAACGGTCAAGGCTGACGTCATCGATGACGTCATTGCTGATGTCACCAGTGACGTTACTGATAAGAAAGTCAACCGGGTCGGGTCGGGTACGGTCCGCGGGTCGGGTACGGGTCGGTTTGGTCCAAGGGTCAAAATGGTTATCACTGGTCCGGTTCAAGGAACTGGTTTGGTTCAACGCTCCGGCCTGGTTCAGCTACAACCCGGTTCGGCTACAACTCCTCCTCTCACACCCGACAACTTCCAACCCTAACCCCTCCTGCTTCACTCACAACAGCAACAAACCGCGGCGACGGCTAACCACTTCGGCCACACACACATCCGACCAACGGCCACCGACGACCAAACCCACCGCCGGCGACAACCCTAAACAACTTACAACACAGCAACACCCACCAACCACAACAACCAAAGGACACAAACCCTAAACCGATCCCCCGTCGCTAAACCAAAAACTCGACCAAGGTTCACCGATTCCCTCCCAAACGTCGACAACCCCTTCCCAGAAAACTCAAAACCGTCTTCCTCACAAAACCCAAACACGAAAATACTGAAAAGGAAAGGACTTGGATTCTCATCTAAACAAAAACATAACACAACCGCCACCGAAAGTAACCCCGAACAAATATGACTTCTGGCGAAAAAAAGATGCAACTCCGATAGAAAAGGTTGTAAACGTCGGTTGTAGCAAGGTAATCCGAAGAAGAGACAAGAATGGGGAAGGACGGCAGAGAAGAGGGAAAAGGGTTTTTGATATAACAAAAGATAGTTTTAGATTAACTAGGTTTATAATTCGAACAAAAAGCCGAAAATACCCCTATTAGAATCCCCAATTGATTCAAATTAGGGCACCAACAGGTTTGGGAAATTATAAAATTAGGGTTTTCCCCTAAGTGATTTCCCGTGTGTTACAGGCCAAGAGTGCCTTGAGTATTCCAACACATGATTTTAATCATTAAAATAAGCATAAAGAAACCCAAACTCACTGATTCCCCGTTTGCATCGTTCCGTCAAATGACTCGTTCGCAATCTATCGAATTTCACCCTTCTTAGTTGTCTCTGAACCCCTCGACCTAACGGATAGATCCAAACTTGCTTGCTTTGTAGATAGTTCATTTGAGACTGTATTTATCCATTGCGTAACTTCCATCGCTTGGTGTTTCCCATCAATCTTTTTCGCCTTTCCGTTCTTGCGAACCAAAGGGCTTTGAATAGTGCCACTACGAGTATATGTCTTGCTTATTTTACGAATCAAACCTAACGTTGGTTTTCCATTATTATCTTTTAAGACCCATTTTTGATTTTCATCTACAATACGAATAATCGTATGTTTTTTCGTAGGCAACTTAGAAGTAACAGTCTGCACCGTGCTTTGTGTCTCATTATCAATACTGGTGACCTGCAAACTCTTAACCTGTTCCTGCTCATTACATGCCTTAGAAGTGCCAATCACTGCTTTTGTGATCATCTTATCCGCATTCATTTGCGACCCAATAGCTTCCATAAGAGAAACAACATTAGATGGTCTTGCTATGTCCGCGATGATTTGAACCTGTTGTGCACCCTTATTCATAAATGGCTCATGAACCACCACAACCTCTTTACCTTTCATTACCCTCTTTGAACTAGGACCATGATCGATCTTAGGAATCGGGGTCTAGCCGATCCCTTGCGTCGGAGTTTGCTCTTCCACCATCGTAATATCTATTCCAACATTCAACACAGCAAACCGCGAACCCGTCGACTCAACAGCCTTCGAATCGGAAGAATTTTGTCCCTTAGCAATTCATTGGGTTCCCCGTCATCGTTTCTCCACCTGTATCCACGGCCCATACATCTCAGCAGCTTTTGGTGCTGGTTCCACAATTTTGGGTTGTGCCGCCTGCTTCTACACGTCCGCACATAATTCCTTAGTATGTCCGTACTTCCCACATCCAAAACAAATCAATGGTAAACCTTTATATTCTATCCGTTGAAACCTACCATCAATTATCATACTAGGTAGTAGTGGCTGGTCTAGCCTCACCATAACTGCAAGCTATGCAAACCTCCCTCGATGACCCTCCATCGTGTTAAAATCAATTACTCTAGCGAAATCAATTATCAATTATCAAAGCTTATCGGGTTGGAAAGCAAAATCATTGGCACTAGCCGAGAGAATTACTCTAGCGAAGGCTGTGTTACAGGCTATACCAATTTATACAATGCAAACTACCTGGCTTCCTAAAGGTATTTGTGATGAAATTGAGAAACGCATTCGTCATTTTGTTTGGGGTATAACACCAGACCATAATGCTATCAACCTTGTAAAATGGGATATTGTAAAAAAGCCATCAAATATGGGAGGTTTAGGTTTTCGTGATGTGAAGAACCAAAATCGTGCTTTCCTTATGAAGGTAGGGTATCACTTGGTTTGTAGTAAGGACAAGCTATGGGTCCAGGTACTAAGGGATAAGTATAAATGGATTGGAGAATTGCCTAGTGAAATTTATCGACAAAACTCCTCGAGGCTTTGGCAATGTGTGAGTCATTGTTGGGAAGCAATAAAGCAAAGCATGTGTTGACAAGTTCGTAATGGGTAGAAAATCGATTTTTGGTGGGACGTGTGGTTAGATGGGAGAGAGTCTTTAGCGACAAAATACCTTCTACCCGGTGATCCTCCTCACGTGAATGTTCCTAGCATGCTAACGGTAACAGGGGCTTGAGATTGGAGCAAGCTTGCGCTGGCATTGCCTCGCGAGTCCTTGGATCGGCTGGCAAACGTTGTTCCGTCACATGCTGGATTTAGGAATGACTCGCTAGTTTGGAGATGGACTAAAACGCGTATATTCTCAACCGCATCAGCCTATCATACTTTGGAGCCAGAGGTGCTCCTGGAGGAGGAGGATTCATGGAAGTTCATTTGGCGTCTTCCGATTCCACAACGGATCAAAACTTTTTTATGGTTGTTAAACCATGATAGGTTGATGACGAACAAGGAAAGAACCCGTCGACATTTTGGTAACAACAGCCTATGCCCTGTGTGCGGTGTAGAAGATGAGGATATAAACCATGTGTTGAGAATGTGTAGCCGGGCGAGGCAGGTTTGGGCTAAGCTAGTGCCACAAAACCCATTCTTAAACGGAAGTAATCGCGATTGGTTACAAGCCAACCTGAAGAGTAATAGTAATTGGTGGACGATTTTATTTATAACAACTTGCTGGATCCTTTGGAAGAGGGATGTGTTTTTGTGTTTGATAGTGGAAGAGAATTAATTGATAACGTTGTGGATTACTGTGTGGCGTATGCAAAGGAAATTATGGCTGCTATGAAAATACGCAAACAACAATAGTGAAGAGGGTTGTGTAAACAATGGTGCCGACCGGATGAAGGATGGGTTAAAGTTAATATGAATAGAGCGGTGGGAGGAAATCCTTTGGTTAAAACCGTTGGAGAAATCATTCGGGACGTTGACGGTGAGTGGATTTGTGGTGTTGGGCGATGCATTGGCTGTTGCTCGGTGATATGTACAGAGTTGTGGGCTGTTTTTGACGGTTTAACATTAGCTTGGGAATTAGGGTACAGTAAGGTGGTGCTTGAACTTGACAGCACTACAGCCGTGGCTTTGATACAAGGGTTGTTGGTTGACATCGCCCATCGCAATCTTGTTCTTCTGATTAGTGAGTTGATTGTACGTGCATGGGACGTTAGGATTGTGCATGCGGGAAGAGAGGCTAATGGAGTAGCAGATCTGTTGGCTAAGATGATGCGAAATACTGAGGATTTAGTACGGGTGTTCTTGGAACCACCTAATGCAATTCGGATTTTACTTGATCGAGACAAGTCCATAGGTTTGGCTTGATGTTTTAGGGGTTTAAGTTTTTGTTTAAATTTGTTTAATGCCGTTACCAGTACTCTTTTCCTCCAATTAGGTTTATAGAGGTTTTTAACGAGGCTCATAGTTGCATTCCTTTTTACATAAACAAACAAACAAACATGATTGCACACAACTCTAATATTATATGAAGTCATAAAGATAATTTTACCCCTTAACATTTATAATTTTTATTGTTTTGGTCTTTATTCTTTTTTTTGATAAAATTAGCCCTTAATCTATATCTTTTTGACAAATAGCTTATTTTTTAACTATCGTGATAATTGGACCGTTAAAATTTAACGATGATGACATGTCATATGCATATGATAATATATTTTAAATGACATGACATCTAACCTATCAAATACATACATATATATATGTGAAATATAATCTTATTCTAATATAAAATATAAAACAATTAAAATTTAAATAAAATATTAAAAATTAATTAATTCTAAAATGAAAGGTTACTAAACATTCCGAAACGATATAATCAAAGTCTTATCTTAAAAAAAATATAAACACAGTTCAAAATTAATTAATTTTTTTAAGATATGATTTTGATTATATCGTAGTTATGATTGAAAATGTTTAGTTGTTAAAAAATAAGCTATTTGTCAAAAAAAAAAATATAGGTTAAAGGCTAAATTTATCCTAAAAATAAGGGCCAAAACGATAAAAATTATAAACGTTAACGGTTAAAATTATCTTTATGCCTTATATGAATACAAAGTACAAAGACCTAATTGAACAAAATTAATAAGTTGAAGGACTAAATGTTGTTTTACAATTACTTCAATGATCTTCCCTGGTTCAAAAGGAAACAAATCGTAAATTCAATAAATAGACATCTATATATATTTTGGGGGAAGCTCAGACAAATTCGTTAATATATTCGTTATAGTTCTCCCGCAAAGGATAACGGAAGATACAAGGCAAAGCTCTCTCTCATTGTCGGATCGATTCAACTTCATCTCAGGTCAATTGTAATCTCTTACCTTTGTATTTCCTATGCAATTTCCCCAAATTTGATATATATTTTTTCGATTTTCGAAGTTCCAGGGTTTGATTGTTTGGTTGCGGTAGAGAATAATTTATTGGAAAATTTGAATTTGTTTTTATTTTGGTTGAAATTTGTGTTTGCAGTTGTACAGTTACATACATTTGGATGCAGAATATAAAGTTTTTTTTTGTTTATTTTTATTAATTCCAGTTGATCCCGGTGCTTATGTTATTGTTTCGTAGATAATTAAATGATTTGGAAGGATTTAGTCGTTTGTGTTGATTCTAGATTTTGATTCTTGATGCGGTGTGGTAACTAGGTAGAACGAAATGATGAGGTTGCAAACCTATACGGGTCTCAGCTTACTTGCAATGCTAGCTGTTATTTATCATGCATTCAACAGTAGAGGCCAGTTTTATCCTGCCATGGTGTATTTATCAACCTCGAAGATCAGCTTGGTGCTGCTCCTCAACATGGGTCTTGTCTTTATGTGCATCTTATGGCAAATAACCAAGCGGATATTCCTCGGTTCCCTTCGTGAGGCCGAGGTCGAGCGGTTGAACGAGCAGTCTTGGAGAGAGGTCATGGAGATCCTCTTTGCTATCACTATTTTCCGACAGGACTTTGATGTTAGGTTTCTCACGATGGTTACGGCTCTGTTGTTAATCAAGGCTTTGCATTGGTTGGCACAGAAAAGGGTTGAGTACATTGAAACAACCCCTTCGGTTTCTATGTTGTCTCACGTTCGGATTGTTTCTTTTTTGGGTTTCCTTCTTCTTCTGGATTGTCTGTTTTTGTCCAGCTCAATCAAGTTTCTTATCCAAACACGACAAGCTTCGGTTTCCCTATTCTTTGCATTTGAGTAAGTTCTTAACTCAGGATATTTTCTTCTTTTGTGATTAATGATCATCATCCAAAAGTTTCTAAATGCATTTCTTCTTGTCATGTTTTGGGGCCACTATTCAGAACATTTTTGTATTAAAATTTTCAGGAGTATTTTTGGTTTAATGAAATGGATTAGCAAGGATGATCATGCTACCTGTACGTATTTAGAAACTTTTGGATATACATGGGGGTCTTATATTTAGGAGCATGATTAATGGTTGCATAATTATTCATGTGCTGGACTGCTAGATAAAGAATTAAGAAAGAACTCTTTAAATATGTCATATATGTTGGAAATTAAATGATAATGTTATCATTATAAAAATTCACTACCAATTGGAAATTAAGGTTCATGGACGAAAATTGCTTGTAAAAGTCCAAATATTTTTTGTTTTACAATAATTTACATAACATGAATAGTTTTGATTCCTCCCCCTTGTTTCTTTCCAAGTGCTCTGTGTGTCTCCATTTTTCACATTTATCATTTTTTTGTCTGTTCCAGCTGCACTAGGGAGTGATCTATATGTATTTTTCCAGTTAATCTAATTTCACTCTTGTCTAATGTTGAATTCTTTGGGTCTAGGTACATGATATTGGCAACTACTATAGTGTCAACTTTTATAAAATATTGTTTCTATGTGAGTGACATGCTTATGGAAGGACAATGGGAAAAAAAGCCTGTCTATACCTTCTACTTGGAGCTCATCCGGGACTTGCTTCACTTGTCTATGTATTTATGCTTCTTTCTTGTGATTTTCATGTAAGTAATTTTTTTTCTGTATTGTTTCTGCATGCTCGCATATATGTTGTTATTATTTATGTGCGTAAATAATTTGTCTGATGGATGAGTTTCTGTATTAATGCATGAGTTTCTGTATAACTTTTTGGCGTATATGAACTTAATACTTTCTGTTAGGAGTTTTTATCACGCTTCAGATTCTATTCAGTTGCCTTGATAATCATATAATTGGTTTTAAATTTGAAGGGTGGCATTAGACATGCGAGTATGCATTGAGTTGATTGGATGTCAACCTAAGATCAAGTCCTGATAGCAAACTATATTGTATTTACTCGGGACACCATTTTGGATGGAGAACCGACAATTTTTATCTCCATAAGAGTAGACACTACATGGTTTCTTAAACAGAATTGCTATATATGAGATATTCAACATTGAGACTTGTTTTGTCACGTATCTAGAGTATCGACCTAGTTTTATCTCTGCTCTGTGAACTGTTATTTATCCATGAGACACAGAAATGCAATTATCAGGTAAAATGCTAGTAAGTTAATTTGCTGACGTGTGAATGCAATGGTACAAAACTTTGTTTCTATTACATTTAGCTGTGATAACTCAGAAATCAGCTTCTAATTCTAAAAAAGAGTCTAATGCGACTCGTCCTTCCTAGTTGCCAATTTTTTAATGGAAGGGCTGCAAGGTCTTAAAAGGATAAGTTATACATAAAGAGTGGAGATGGAATGATAAATTTAGACCAAAGTCTCAACATCTTAATTTACTTGTGTATGCATATCCTACATCTTGATCAGTGATATGGTTGTTGATTTTTAATTTGTTTCTGCAGGAACTATGGAGTACCTCTTCACTTAATACGGGAGCTATATGAAACCTTTAGGAATTTCAAAATTCGTGTTACTGACTACATGCGTTATAGGAAGATCGCTTCAAATATGAATGATAGATTCCCAGATGCAACCCCTGAAGAGCTCACTGCGTGAGTCAAATAGTATTTGTTTATGAACTCAGTTTTATATTTTTAGGTATCTTTTAATTGCATTTTGGATTCTTAATTGCTTACCTATTGGATGACCAGAAATGATGCAACGTGTATTATATGCCGTGAAGAGATGACCACAGCAAAGAAGTTAATCTGTGGACATCTTTTTCATTTGCACTGTCTTCGATCATGGCTGGAGAGACAGCATACCTGCCCTACATGTAGAGCTCTGGTTGTACCATCTGAAAACGGAACAAGTTCATCTGGAGGGCAACATGGACCTTGGTCAGATGCTCAAGGGCAAGGTAACCTCATTTTAACATCATCTATAATAAGATGAAATCTTTTTTTTGAGGATTTTGATTTTCTTGGTAAATTTGAACTGTTGTAAGCCATCTATTTGGTTGTTGAGATAAGATAGATCATGCATGGATTAATTGCCTAAAGTTTTGAAACTTTGTAGCTTAGCCCTAGGTATCTAGTAAATCTATGGGGCCTTTAAAATTTTCCTCCTTCATTAGCTCAAACTCAATTTATTTATCTTTTTACTTGCTTATTTACGCCTTGTTGAAATGCATGTAAGCTAGCTAAGGTCCGTGCCTCTAGGCAAGATGCTTGCCGGTTTTTCTCATGCTTCAAGGAAGTACTTGAAGGCTTTTTCTTCCCAATCCCATCTTAAGGATGTTGTCCATGTTTTCATCACAATTTTTTTGGATAACCTGTTCCATATCCCAGTTATTTTATACCACATAGAAGTTTGTGATTTGAGTTGCAAAGAATCGGGATGTGGACATTAAAGAGTTACTTGGCTCTGCAGCGATATTGATTCACGTCTAACTTCTATAACTTTGCTGTTATCATAGTGACATTACTATTTGAAAACCATCAGCTAATTGTTTAAAGTGCGATCAGGGTTCGGCACAAGTTCAGCTAGACAAGGTACTGGTGGTGACGTGGCCACTGACAGTTTGACCCAGCATCAGGCCAGGCTTCAGGCTGCTGCTTCTGCAGCATCAATATATGAGAGATCTTACGTCTATCCTTCTACAAACACTGTAGTTTGGTAGGTAGTTTTATGCTTGTAATGCTGCATTTCAAAGAAATATGCAATTTCCTCGTTTCTGCCTATTTATAATCTCTCCCCATTTTCTCCATGTGACTTTTTTTACCTGCCAATTGCCGTGAACTACCTAACAGTTATTGCAGTTTCAAAGAGCATGTTTAAATCTTTGAGCATCAAAGACAAGAATTAGGAATGTGCCAATAAGACAACTCATTTAGCTTTTGGGTTGTACATAAGCTGTGCATGTGTGTTGAAGATTGTTATCGGAATGCCAACACGATTCTCCTCATTAGAGTTCGGTTCTCCTCTTGTTAGTCTAATGCAAACTTTTTTATGGAATCATGTATATAAACATAAGGATTTACGCATTGAAATTGAGACTTTTTACAGGAGCTACATGATACTTTTTTTTTAATTGTCTAGAGGTGATTACAAGATAGGAAGCTACATGATTACTTGAATGAGTATTTGAAAGTAAAATGTATCGAAAGGGAGCAATTCTGCTACACTGCTAGTAATGCTGAGCATGTTGCACTTGGTTCTAATTGTGCTATTGATGTCAGTTATGGTTTTGTGCATTTTATATTCAGGTCTCCCGGATATGCTGTACTTCCCAAGACTCATGGGTCATTGACCGATTCCACGAGAGTTGAATCTAATGGAGCAAGCACATCCACCGGAGAACAATTTGGCGTTCCTGGTGGACAAGCTAACATGTCCTCTCCACAATTTCCGCATTATGCTTTTGTTCCTTTCCAATTACCATTTGCTAACGGTTACTCAGGAGAGGCATCAAGCGGTAACCCGAACGATACAGGTTCTCACTTAGAAGCCCAGAAAAAGATTATTCAGCAACAAATTGAGGTATCGTTTATGTATTGATTGATACTATTCTCGCTTCTCTTTATATTTCCCGCGACATTTGGTATATACATACATACGTACGTACGTACACTTCATATATATAATTGTCTGATCCGCTACATGGAACGAGATTTCATTGTCACAACTAGGATAGACTCGTAAGTTGTTTCTTTTGTTCTGTTTCAAAACCGAATAGGTGCTGCAACACCAGCTCCAACTCCTACAGATGCAGAATCCCAAAACCGAGGGAAGCACGGCTGCCGCCGCCCTCACAGCCTCTTCTGATAGAAAAGGAAAAACCATTTCTTCATCTTCTTTGGGAGACTGAAGAGCAGTACGTATCTCTTTCTGGACTATAACATTCTTTTCTTTCTATCTACATCTGACTTGCTGACATTTTTGTTGGTTTGAAATTTAGGCTAAAAAGTGTGGCATTGCTTCACTGAATTCGTTGAAAGAGAATCATAATTGTAATTTGATTTTAAACAACAATATTACCTGTGTGAAATTTTAATTTAATGGGAAAAAAAACGGAGTATTTTTTATTAAGAAAAATAAATTAGTATTTGTACCTACCTATGATAGTAGTATTATCGTTCTTTAATTGTATAAAAAAATGTAAGTCAAATATTTTTTATATTAATTATTAAAAGTCTCGAACTAAATTTGTTATACGAAGTAATCAACACCAATATATTTAGAGATTTATTAAACTATTTTCTTTTCAAAATGTTAATTAACATCATTATAAGAATATTTTTATATTTTTATATGTTATTTCAGAAAAACAATTAAAATTATTATTTGAAAAGCAGACACAAAATTGTGTGTGTTCTTCATTTAACATGTAATCATTTGTTAAATTAATTTTTCTAAATATTTTTATATAAAATATTATCATTCAACATCGATAATATTTAATATTTAATATTAATAAAAGAAGAAAAATAGAGGGAAAACAAGCCTATGTATTTCCCAATTTTCAATTCCCTTGAATAATAATGTGAGCTACTCTATTTTATTAATATTATCTTCATTTATATAAAATGAAAATCCTACCAGGTAACCAATTAGCCTTGATTTATTGATTCAGTAATTTTGTCATTAGGTTAATTTTGAGGTGCTTATTGTGGAAAATTCCATCATAAACTAGATGAAACTACAGCAATAGTTATAACAAAATATAAGCAATAATATCATGTAAAATGAAGATTAAAATCCGGAGGACTGAAGATTGTGTCTGAATTTTATCATTAAGGAGAAGAAGAATCTATGGTGGAAGCTTAGTAGCATACCAGAAGTTATGTCTTCACCTTCGAGTTAATGCTGCGTTTACTATGCCAGACACTAGTATCCTTATCACCGTTCACCGGATTCTTCTTGGCGGAAACTGAACAGCGATTGCTATGTCCACACTTACCATTCATCTCGATCTGAAGTCTGCGACGCCTCATTCTATTCTCCAAACGTACTCCTCTTAGAGCACGGGCCCTCTGCTCGATTTCTAAAGCTTGTGAGAAGTTCCAAATACGAACGACACCTTCCTCGCCCCCACAGACGATTCGATCTGCTCCGATTGCGACCGAGTATAAGTTGCACCCAAATCCATGCAGCATTCTCTGGGGTGGTTCTATAGTTTTTTGGACAGATTCTTTAACCCTTAAAACTCTTTTTCCTAACGAACGCCTACTGCCCCTCAACAACTTTCGAACATCGATTAAAGCAAGTTTCCCGTCACTGGAAGCTGAAACAAGCCAAGGAAACTCGAATGCGAGGGCATAAACAGCTCCTGAGTGAGGAATCCATGTTGTGACCTGCACTACGCTATGTTCATTCGCCTCAGTTATGATTTCGAACATATGTACAGCCCCATCTTCTCCTCCGGTATAAAGGAAGTCTCCAGTGCGGCTCCGTGCTAAGGAGTATGTATTACCAACATGAGCATTGTGAATAACACTTAACAGAGTCCCACTGTAAGTCTCCCAAACATACACATCCGAACCCGACGTGCTCACAACGGTTGTGTCATGAGGAACAAGGCTCCAAACCCAGTCACCATGCCTCAAGATCTGTGTGCACCTAAGTGATGACCGATTCCAGACACAAACAGTCATATCCCAAGAACCACTATATACCCTAGTAAGGTCTAAAGCAAGACAAGTTATAGGCCCCTCGTGTTCCCAAAGTCGAAACTCGGTGTTCGGTTTCTCAACACCCTTTAGGTCAAACAAATGCTTGAGATTCTCAACTGCTTTCCAACAATGAACAAATCCATCAGTACCCCCAGCAACCAATAGTTTAGTATCTGCTGCAACTGCCCTAATAGTACAACCAAGTGGCCGGGACGATGAGATTGACAACCCCTCTTCCATATCCCACATTCGGACAACCGAGTCATATCCGGCTGTAAAAATGAGCTTGGCAGAAGCCAATAAAAATACGGTTCGAACAGCTTCAGTATGACCATATAGAACATCAATGCTATACCTTCCTAAAAATGTCTTGC
The DNA here is from genome assembly GCA_035048815.1 of Abelmoschus esculentus. NCBI lineage: Eukaryota > Viridiplantae > Streptophyta > Magnoliopsida > Malvales > Malvaceae > Abelmoschus > Abelmoschus esculentus. The sequence goes on along the minus strand of JAUCBN010000038.1, from coordinate 16,355,771 downwards.
TCCTATACTCCCTCTCCACAAATAACTCCTTCCACGACTTCTCATCCGAAAACCGAGCGGCAGTCGGTAAACCCCACCTATCACAATAAAAGTCCTTCCAAACCCGATGCTCAGATGCAATATTATGCAGAGTGGTAGACACACAAGACACTACACCAAGCTCTTTAGGGTCAAGACAATTCAAAATCTCCGATATCAAGGCCGGTGGGAGATCGATGATCGATCGCCAGACATTCGGAAGAACATCATTAGGAGGTAACTGTTTCGATCTACAAGAACTCGAAATCCCTTTCTTACGATTACAATCCAATGACAGTTTCGAAAGCTCTAAATCCTCAGTTATGGACTTGGAACTAAAATGATTTGTTTCAGAGCAGTTCGCTATATTCTTCAAAGCCTCGGTGCTTTCTTGGCACTCAAATTCCATAAAATGAATGAATCTTTGACCTAACTGAAACCAAAATCCGCAGGTTGGGAAGCTTACAAAAGGGAAATTTAACCCAGAACCTCAACTTACTCCTAAAATCAAAGATGCCCAAATCTAACAAACCCTAGAAATTAAAACCCAAATTGTTCAAATCAAACTACAGCAGGTTAAACAAATCAGAAAATATCTAATTAATTTGCTGCAGTATCTAATAAAAAAATGCTACCTCAGACGATTGTAATTCGTCCTTCGGATCGGAGAAGCTGTTAGAGAAACGAGAATTTGGGGCCAAAAGCGGTGAAAAGGCAAGAGGAGAAGACTTTTTATCACCCTTCATTTCAAGGAAGAATCGGACGGTAGACATGACAAGATAAGGAGTCAAAGAATATGGGACGTTAGATTAGAGCCGATAATTATGTTTCTAAGCTAACTAATTTTTTATGGGTAAAGAAGCGTATACGCTTATGTCTCGTTAAAAAACCTCCCTAAACCTAAATGTAAGGAAAAGAGTGCACAAGCGAGTACTTACAAGATCAGCGCCACAAACGGCTACAAGAAAACAAGACATTATTTAAGGATCAAATCAACAAGGACTAGCTGAATAACCTCACTAGGTGGTGTATTATAAGTACACAATCCAATCGATTTACCTCTCATCATCCTAGCAAGACAATCCGCAACCATGTTTAGTTGTCGACTCACTCGCCTCACTTGTATCTCTCATCGCCTATCAAGCAAATCATACACCAAATCTACAATCGTTGCACCTTGTAAGACCTTGGTATTTCAATGACAAATATTATATAGATTATATAAATTATAAGCTAACTATTTGATATTTCGATATATATTTTTAAAAAATAAATTATATAAATTATTATTAAATTTTATTTTTAAATCTATTTTGATAATTTAAGTTTTAAATCGTTTATTTTTTACCGAAGTCTAAATATTTAAAATTTTTATTTTTTTATTAATATTTTAACAACATTTGTTTATAGATGAATATTTTTTCTAAAATTCGAATGATAAAAGTAATACATTTAAAAACATATTTTATCTAACGACCTTGAACAAAAGTTGGCAAGAAAAAAAATTAGGCATAAAGATAACTCTCACCCTTAACGTTTATAATTTTTGTCATTTTGGTCCTATTCTTTTTTTTTTTTTGATAAATTTAGCCCTTAACCTATGTCTTTTTAACAAATAACTCATTTTTTTAACTATCACGATAACTGAACCGTTAAAAATTTAATAATGATAACTTGTTGTAACAATCCAAAATTCAGAGTCAAAATCCCTAATCGAAACCCTAAATTTTGGGGATTTAAAATTTTGAAAATAGTGACTTAATTGGAATTTCTGAAAACTTAAAGGGCCTTAGAATAAAAATTTAAAAACTCCAAGCCCTAAACGTGTAATTTCCCCTTTTTCTAGGATAAGTTTTCTTCTTCCTCCGATAACTGGTGCTTTAATGGGGATTAAATGAATTCCTTAAATTTTTAGTTTTAAATCCAAACAATTGGTCTTGATGGGTGTGATCAAACCTTTGAATCACTCATTTTCTTTGTTTTACTACCGAACTCTTGTCTTTCGTATATCCGTCTTGATTAGTAGTAGTGAGGTAAGCTTTCAATCTCTGTTATTATGTTTTTAATTGGTTGCTGGGTATTGTACAAATTGTTGTTTCGAATAATATTGCATCGTTTCAATAAAGTTTAAGTGTTTGGTTGAAATATTGGTTCGGTTGAATAAGAAAACAGAGGGGGAGTATTTTGCACTTGGTTGAATCTGTTTGGGGGAAAGAATTAATGTTTTAAGTTGGTTTTTATCCGATTTAAGTTGTTGTTCATGCTTAAATCGATTAGGATAAGTTTTGAATCGAATTTAGGATTACATCGAGTGGAAAGAGGGTTTAAAAATCGAAAAAATGCGTGTTTGGTTAGAGGGAAAAATTTGGAAATTTTCCAGATTTTCCCGGAAAATCTAGTAAATTCCCAGATTTTCCTGGGAAACAAACAGGGTCGAAACCGACCCAGACCCGACCCGACCGAACCACGATCCGACCCGACCGACCTGATCTCCGACCCGGCTAACGTTACTACTAACGTCATCGCTGACGTCGCTGCTGATGTCATCTGCTGACGTCAGTTGCTGACTGATGACGTCACTGATGACGTCAGCGTTGATCAATGCTGACGTCAGTAGTTGACTTTTTCGACCCGGGCCTACTTTATGTTTTTCGACGTCTTGAGTCCAATGGCGTTGTCCGTTTTTTGAAATTCGAACTCGAAGTATCGTTTTTGGGGCTTTTAAGTTCTGTCGCGACCTTTTTAAAACCGAAAAGTTTAGGTGAAAATGGCTTGACGATTGGTTTTGAAAAAAATGAATTTTATCAATTTTAATCTTAAAAACCCAAATTTTAGAAAAAAATCTATAATCTAGTTTGAAAAAAATTGACTTGGAGTCGTCATCGGCCACTTTGGTAGGCCAGACACCATAAAACAAACCAGAGATTTATATTTAAAAATGTTGGGTTCGGGAGTCAGTTACGTGTAAGGACGACCCTTACAAACGCTCAAAAAATTGGTACCTTAAAAAAATTACGTGGCATTGATACTTTGAAGATAGATATTAATTTAATTTTCCATTGTTAATTAAACATTATTTGAATCGAGGATATCCTTTTGATTTAGAAATTACATCCCCTTTAAACTTGAGTTGAAGGAGACGTCCTCTAGATAGGAAACCTCACCCAAATTCAAAGGAGTGTAATGTCCGCCTCAAAAGGTTAAAGTATAATGCATGACCATTTTTATCTTGTTCATTTTAAGCTCTAATCCTAAAAAGGCTTCATTAATTAAGTGTTTAAAACCTAAGTTACTGATGTCGATGGTTGCCTACCGATCAATTTTATTTCATACTAAGCCTAAGTTATTTTATCAAAATTCTAGATTTAAATAACACATGAATTCGATGCCAAGGTACACAACCTCTTTAGTGTATCCGAGACATAAGATTCAAATGCTATGTTACTAAATTATCTCCCTAATTAAATTAATTAATAATTAAAATAGCTAACCCAAAAAGGCTCTAATTTAACTAAAGTGACTAACCCTAAAAAGGCTCTAATTATATTATCTAAATGAAAATTAAATGTTATCCTAAATAAATATTCTACATGAATTTTAAAAAAAATATAAATAAAATAAATTAATAATTTAATAAAACATTAGTTAAAAGGCAAAGATATCAAGTTTAATTTCTTGGAAGTCATATGGCCATAGGAATCAATACCATACCTCTTTAACAATTTCTTTAACCCTTCGCAATGAATCAAGAACACCAACATGGACTGTGCGACTATTTCGAATGACACGAATGCCGCAACCATTCACCATCTTTCCCTCTGTTACCATGCATCCAGCAACACGACCACTGCCACTGTTGAAATAAGCTCGAACCTCTTCTACTGGTACTGGCCAACTGAATCTTCCACCTGGAAAGTGGTATATGTCCCAACACCAGCAGCAACAGCCACTTCAACAGGAGCCTTCATCTCCGGCGTGGTTGTAAAGTAATCCAAATCCATAATCTTCTTAAGCCTCTCTCTCAACCCAGCATAGGAAACGGATGTAGTGGGGTCAACAAGCTGGTCAGAGTTTAAAAGCCAAAGTTTCGCATGGTGGATGCAACGGTTCAAAGCGTTTTCGTGAGACAAACTTGAATCAGCAGGCCGTGAAGTCATCAGTCCACTCAGCATCGAAATCGAATCCAAATCTGTCTCACTAAGCAGATCAGTAGCATCATCGGTAACATAATCATAAGTCAAACAACAGCCTCTCTCGTGAGTCCTAGTCAACATGGTGGAAGTAAAATCGTGCTGAGACTTAACATCGAACAACGACCCAAAATAAAGCAGCTTGAGTAGATCCTCAACGGCGAGGTGGGTCTCATCGGAGTTCTGTTCTTGAACTTGAGTGGTTTCCGGTTGGGGAAGTGAAGTAGTTTGTAGAGAAGAAACGGTTTCACTCTGTAAGGCGAGTGAGATTTCTTCAGATACGGCTAAAGAGAGAGGCTGACGAAGCTTCTCGAGTTCGTCGATGAGAGCGGAGACGGCGGGCTTGGAACGGAGGACTTCTTCTTGTTCTTTGTTCAAGGGCTTTCCTTGGGAGACGGATTCTTCCATCTGGAGTATGCGATTGTACTTCTTGCGTAGAGCACGAATGCGTTTGTTGATGACGCCGAGGACGGGACTATCAGAAGTAGTGACTGTGACGTCGGAGCAAACAGTCGCTGCAGCGGTTTCCATTTGAGGGCTTGTCAAAAATGGTGGGTAACAAGATTCAAGCGATAGAATCGCCGTGAAGATGGTGGCGGTGGTGGGTTTTGGAGGAGGAGCGGCGGGATAAGGAACTTCTAGACAAAGAGTGGGCAATGAAAGGTCCAACCCGAGGTGTCAATATTGGTTGCGCAGTCGTTGAGGATGCAAATAATAGTTGCTGCAAACAGATATTTGTTGCACAATGCCTGGAGCAGATACGCATGTTGATAAACCAGCCTGTGCATTTGAATGGATACTTAAAAGGTCTCTAACACCATGCAGAAAAGTGTCTCGATCATCCACTGCACCTTGCTCTTGGGCCTCAGATGCAGCTTCAATTAGTGCCAAGCAACGCCCCACTCGGCCTTTGGTTGCTGACAGATAATCCCGAAGCTCTGACTCAATAACTTTAAGCAATGAATATGCTCCAAACATATTTTTCTTTTCCAAGTGACAAGCAATTTTTAAGAGCTGATGCCTTGCAAGGTGATTGATCAGATGATTGATAAACATTGAATGGCCGTGAACAGAGTTTGCCCTTTTGTAAAACCCAGAAAAGTCCCCCCTCCTTCAAAATTTTTAACGTTTCCAGAAGCTCTCTCCGATTACCTCTTTCCATCCAACCCCCTCCCCTAAAGCCGATTGAGACTCATCCTTTTAAAGGATTTGAGTTTAACAATCCCCACTCAAATTCAAATTTCACCTAATCCCTAAAGATCCTCTCCTCAAATCTCTCACCCTACAAAACACTTCCCACTAAATCCAGCAACAAACTCTCATATTTCTGTTTTTTTCTTTTTTCTTTTTCTTTTTTTTAATATTTTAATATTATTACTTATTTATATTAATTATTATTTATATATTATTTATTATATTTATTATTTATATATTATTCGTGTTGACAAGTTCAATCAGTTATTTGGAAGTTATCTGTAAAAGCTTCTGAATCAGTTTCTGTTTGCTTCAGGTGATGAGGATTCCGACCCCGAGCAGTTGCCTCCTCCTCCTCCTGTACGAGGTCCGATTCATCCGCATTCGGGACCTTCACGTGAGTAACGAATTAATTCTGATTAGTATATTTTTCGGTATTGTGGCATAGAAGGATGTCTAACTTATTCCGTTAATTGTAGACTCTACTTCTGCTCAGCCTAGTGGTAGAGCCGAGTTCAGTAGACGTCAGAGTCGACATTGAGTCTTCTGCTAATTCTGATTAGTATATTTTTCACGTGTGTTCTCTCCCGTTCATCCTGTTAACTCTGTTATTTTGTATAGTCGATTCCTTTTAAACCGTATGATCATGCATCATTCTGACATATCATTCATGATTCTGATATTTGTCATGCTTTCCTCCTGTTAGACTATAAGGCATGCATTCTGATTCTGTATATGCATATAACATGATATCTGGTAGATTGTATGTGTACGAGGAAGTTAGTGATTTATCACTTCTGTTCAGTGGCTCCACCTACGGGTCGAGATACCACTTCTGTTGGTGTGATGGTGTTAGAGTGGTCTGGGGACCTACTCTTCTGTGGTGTTCGGAGATGGGTGCATATCATGCATACTCTGCATCTTCCGCATATTACTGTTCTGTAATTTCGTTATCTGTTCTAGAGACACACTAGGCTCCCTAGCTTATACCCTCTCAGCTTCTTGTTACAGATCTCTGTCCTAGGCTCGGTACGGTACTTGGAGGACCCTGATTCAGTTTGTGATTTATAGTATGTTTTTCAGTTTCGGATTCCGGATTGTTTTTGAATAATATTTCTGTATAACGGACATTTGAACTTTTATTAGCTTTTGTGACATTTACTGTTTATAAAATTTATGGGTTGAACTTAATTAATTATATGTTTAATTTTTATTATTTTAAATTATTAATTATTTAATAATTTATCCAAATATTTTATTATTTTTTGTAAAAACCCTAACTTGCGATACAAGTTTTCATTTTGTAAACCCTAACTTGTAATCTAAGAAATTAGGTTAATTTTAGGGGTTACACTTGTCATATATATGTGATAATATATTTTAAATGACATAGAATCTAATCTATTAAACATATACATATATATAGAATATAATTTTATTCTAATCTAAAAATTTAAAACAATTCAAATGAAATATTAAAAATTAATTTGTTATTCATTAAAAATTAATTAAATCTAATAAAATAAAAGGCTACTAAATATTTTCAACCTTAACTATAGTAAAATCAAAAATTTATCTAAAAAAGTATGAACATAATCTGAAAAGAAAGGGTTTTGTAGAATTTGTTACAAGTGAATCAAAGATAAATGATTTTGATAATAATCAATTGGATTATTATTATTTTAATTTAGAATTTAGGTATTTTAGTTTTAATCTAAATCAGATTTTTAGGGTTTTATAAAGATATTTTAGTTTAGTTAGGATTGAGAATATTTATTAAATTTTTGTTTTGGATTTAATTAATTTTTAATATTTTATTTAAATTTTAATTATTTTATATTTTATACTAGAATAAAATTATATTATATATGTATACGTTTAATAGGTTAGATTCTATGTCATTTAAAATATATTAGTATCATATATATATGACAAGTTATCATTATTAAATTTTTAACGGTTCAGTTATCATGGTAGTTAAAAAATGAGTTATTTGTTAAAAAGACATAGGTTAAGGGCTAAATTTATCCCCCCCAAAAAATAAGGGCCAAAATAACAAAAATTATAAACATTAAAGGTGAAAACTATCTTTATGCTAAAAAATTAAAGACCTAATTAATTCGTGAAGTTCAGGTAATTTTCGACGAAATACAAGTCGAATTTGGACTTAAAAAATTAAATAAAACGACTGATAAAGTTTAATATTAAACAACTACAATCGATACACGTTCGGCGACGATGAAAAATAAAATAATAATAAAAATAATGCTAAATTTTAATAAGGTTTAAATATAAATTTTAATGAGTAAATAAAATTTAAAATTTCACTGATTAAAATAAATTTAATAATAAAATTTAATAATGATTTATATAATTTATAAAAAACTATTTTGATAATTATGGTTTATTTCACAATCGCCCCCTAAACCATACCCTCTATTCTTAGGTTTCAATTGATTCAATAATGTTTTTTAAAAGAAAATTTCTTAAATTTTCGGCGTTTGGTTCAGGAAAGTCAACGAAAAATATTATCTTAGTCAATGAAAAAGTAAGACATCTTTTGAAAAAGCATAAAAATAATTTTAATTCTTTACGTTTATGATTTTTGTTATTTTAATTTTTATTTTTTTTAGGATAAATTTATCCCTTTAATTTATATTTTTTTTGATAAATATTTGATTTTTAACTAATATAATGATTAGATAGTTAAAAAATTAACAATAATGATATGTCATATGTATGCAGAATCATATTTAAGATTTAAGAATATTTAGTAGCCTTTTATTTTAAACCTAATTAACTTTTAATATTTTATTTGAATTTTAAGTGTTTTATATTTTATATTAGAATAAAATTATATTTTATATGTATATATTTGTTATTATCGTAAAAATTTTAACGATAATGACATGTTATATATATGTAGAATGAGGTTAGATGCTATACTATTTAAAATATATTATCTCATATATATGACATGTCAATATTGTTAAATTTTTAAGGGTCTAATGATCAAGTTAGTTAAAAAAATAAGTTATTTGTCAAAAAGACATAGATTAAGAGTTAAATTTATTCCAAAAAGGAATGAGGACCAAAATGATAAAATTTATAAACATTAAGGGTTAAAATTATCTTTATACCTTTGAAAAATAACCGATTTTCTTTTGTAAGTTGTTTTTTTAACATGAGATAGGAACCAATTATTCTCCTACCAAGTAGACATATTCATGAATTCGATAGTTTCCGACCCGATCGACATGCCCTGACCCTGGACCGACATGATCGATCCGGTTCGAAGGGCCACAATGGCGACAATATAAACAACGTAAGGTTCGGAATAGAGGATATAATGAGAGTTAAAATGTCGAGGAACAGAGAAAGCATGGTGATGTTTAAAGCCTCCATTGCTTTCTCTATGATTTGAAGAACCGGGTTTCAGTGGAACTCGAGAAGCATTTTGAATTTTCTAGGGAAACAAACAGAATGATTGTGAAAGAAAATTCAGTTAGAAGTGTGTAATGACAACCATATCCAAATATACAGAAAGCATTCTATTTCTAAAGTTCTGTTACTATCTAGGTTGCTCAAACTCGTGTGCAAGTGTCGAACACATGGATTGAAATTTCGGACCGGCGATACCGGGATAGACTTAAAACTGTATAGCAAGCAAAACCAAGAGTAGCTATGTACAGTGTACACTTTTGGATAGTTCACACTCCACAGGACACATAAATGAAAGGAAAAAAACCTGTTCTGATTCTTGCAAAACCGAGAAACACCAATAGTCGCTTGTTCATGCTCCATGTCGCTTCCTGTTGTAGTGACAAACCACCAAACACCAACACTTCATGAACAAATTTTGACAAAAAGTTGATCATTGTACAGAAATGTCACAAATCTAATCAATGAACTAATGAACTCGTTCTCAAGATGCCTTAGATCACCAGAATTCTTCATCTGATAACCGAGAATTGTTTTTAAGACTCGGAATACCTGTAAGCATTCATTATGAATGCAAACACTCGTTTCCAGATCCGACTCCATTCTTGGAGCGAAAATCATTTACCACCATTAGCTCTCCTACGAGCATTAAAAGGAGGCCATCCAAAAACTTGATATAAAACATTATTCAACAAGTTCCTATAAGAAATAAAACCGAAAGACCTTTAAATTTTATCATTTTCTAACTTACAAGACATTAGTTGATCTTGCAATCTCCTGAGTTCTCGCCAGGATCCTCCTCGGGAAATGCAATGTCATTGGAGAGCCCTGAAATATAATCTTCATCCCCATTGTTTTCATCACTTTCGAGATCAGCTCTACTATACCTCCTTTCAACATATCCAAACATCTGCCGCCTCTGTAGGCGGAGAACATGCATTATAACATCAGGGGCAAGTGTTACGGGCGACTGATCTTCTCTACTCTGTCTATTAGATTCCATTATCTGTTCATAGAGAATATAAGTAGAAGAAAATAGGCATTTGTTAATGGTCTCATTAACTATCAAATATGAGATGTTACCTTCTTCAAGTTGTTAGGCAGTGCAGGCTCAACAACGGCCATAGGAGCCCAGAGCTTCACATTTTTATCGATTCCACAAGAAGCGAAAAAAGGCATATACGGATGGGGCTCAAGATGGTTTACTACACTCCGATCACCTAACATAACTCGAACAAGCTTAGCGTCCTTCTTCTTCCAAATAAATATATGCCCACAATCGGAACCACTCATCACATATTCATCTTTGGGGCCAAAAAAACTCACTCCTTTGACTGTCCGTGAATTTCTGTGACCCACATAAACATGTGGCTCATCATCTCTCTGCAGAGTTTCAGATTCGAGAGATAATGGGGCAGGTCCGAGCCCCATGTCCTTTTGGAATAAATAAATCAGCTCATCATTGTAAGAAACAAGTAGTTCACTTGTGTTAGAATAAGCTAATCCCGTAATATGAACATTGCTAGAGTGAAGCAGCTGACGAGGGCAAAATACGTTCACTGGTGTATCTGAAACATTAGATGCATCCAAATGATATCTTCTGATATCATAGACACGTGCATATTCATCAGAACCTCCTATAGCAAAGTAATTTGGATTCCTTGGATCAATTACAATGGCATTTAACTTCATGTATAAAGGTTGCCTATTAGTTTCTTCCGACGAGAAGCAGCGGAATAGCTTTGAAGCAGAACCACATCGCAGATCAAACTGCAACACAAAATAGCAAGAGTAACAACAAAACCTAAAACAAACTGAAGATAAACTTTTAGTTCCAATTTCAATTAAATTAACTAACATGTTGAACTAAGCCATCTTCACCACAACTAAAGAATATATGTGGACTTCCGGGCTCAACAGCAAGGCTGTGCACTCGACCCTGGTGCTTTCCCAACCTCCTTGTTCTAACTTGACCATTCTCCAAAATCTCTCCGAGCCTCACCTGAAATAAGAGAAAAAAAAACCTTTATACAGCCAATCTAATTACTAGATTTTTGTTTCGACGTATCCATATATGACACAATTCCAAGATGGGCATTGGATATCATACTTGAATAACCGAAAAAGCTTTAAAATTGAAGATACTTGTGTCGAACACATTCGAACTCTCACCTAAGAGGCTAAAACCGAGTAACACAGACTAGCTAGCATCAAGGCTAGACATAAAAGCATAGACTTTCACTACCTGTCCATCAGCAGCAGAAGTGACTATTCTCTTATCATCAGTGAAGGGCATTATTTTTGCCTGAAATATGTTGTCCAAGTGTCCGGATGCATATGAAAATGTCCTGCTTTTAGTAACCCAGTTCCAGAACATAACATGTTTGTCATCAGAACCAGACACCAGGATGTCACCAGTAGAGTTGAATTCTACAGTGTTCACACATCCCTCGTGTCCATTTAATTTCCCATAAAGGTTTACTTTTTCGACTATAACCTGCACCAAAACTCAGAATTTTCTATCAAATTTGAGTTCATACCCGTTTCATATATAATTTCATCCCACATACACCATCAAAGAAATACCCAGATTTTTATTCTTTTCTAAAGATGTTTCCTTGTTATAATTCCTTTGACATTGTGAACAAATCATTTGAATAGAAGAGAGGAGAATTAAGGTATGGAACCTGAGAAGCAGAGAAATAAGAGGAGAAGCTTTTAGGTGTGCAAAGACCCATTTCGCGGCTGATGATCTCTGGCAAACCATGTTTGATCCTCTTTGAACTTGTCGTCTCCATGCTTCGATTCAATGATAAATCTTTTTTCACACTTTCACAGTTCAATTTCAGTTCCTGCTCTGTGTAGAAAGGCGCGAGGCATTTCTGGAATCAGGGGTCAGATTTTCGTTCTCATTTTATTAATTCAGATTTTTTAAAAATACATGAGAAGTGATATTGGATATATTTTAAAAATAGGATAACGATCTTATGATAATAATATAATTTAAATTTATCTATTAATAAATAGAATAATAATAATAATTGATTTTAGTAATAATTATTTAAATATTTATGATTTCAAATTTATAATTGTGATTGTATTTGTATAATTTTTTAAAAAAAAACATCTCTCGTATTAACAAAAGATTTTTGATCTTTAAATCAAAGATAATTATATTTAATTACATTTAAACTTATTTTCTACGCGTAATAACAATAATAATATTAATCAAATTATCGCACAACCTGCGGTGGATGATTTCTTAACTTGAGGACAATTATGTGTATCAACTCAAATAAACTTGATTTCATATGATCATGAGGATTAGTGACATTAAGTAATTTTTTAAATTTGCTAAAAAAGTTTATATAATAATTCAAGCTTCAATCTTGAAAAATACTTAATTACTTTTCAAATTAACTTTCGACTCTAAAAATACTCTTTAGGTCAAAATTATTTTTTAACTTAGTATCAAAAGAAGTTTTCTGAAATTAAAATATTTAAATTTTTTAAACATTTTTAAATAAAATTATTCATATCCTTATTTATATCACTATTTTTTTATATTTTCTAAATAAATATCTAGAATAGATATTTTATCCACTTAAAAATATTTTTTAACAATAGTATTAAACACTCGTATTTTAAACCAAACAATCTAAAAACACATTTTAAAATCGCATTCCAAAAATACTTTTTTTCTCGTATTTTCTAAAAACAATGCTGAACTAACTTATAAATTCAAGATGAAAGAATGTTTATCTCACTTAATCCATGTCATTTAAGACTAGCTTATCCACAACAATAATAGTAAGCAGCTTCTATGGAGTTATTCTAGGAATTCTGTGTCATAAGAAGAATAAGAAAGTTTTTCTATCAGATTACAGTTACAGTACATGACCTCAAAAATCAACACACTATTTGGTCAGTTTATTTAAAAGCTTATATAATCTAACTATTTCATCAACCACCATGCCCTCCATCTGAAGAAAATTAATCAAAATCCACAGCATCTCGATTCTACCACTTTAAAAACGAACGGTATACTCGTATCCGACACTCACTTTAAACCTGATAACATAGATTAACACCCTTTCTCCTTCATCCCTCCCTCAATTCTTCTGTTTTAAGACACCCAGTAAGACTACTTGCAAAATCTTGTATACCAAGACGAGAAAATTAAAAAGAAAAACAGACAGTGCTGGGATTTCAAGTTCCTAGTGTCTAATTTGTGTAAAGCACAAAAAGGCTGAGATGAGAAGAGCAAACCCTACCCAGCCAAAATGTGACAGTCTGCAGATATATCCGTGTTTTCGTAAGGACTCTTCTTCTCTTGCATACTTAATGTCCGAAAAATCGATACGCAAGGATTGTGGTTTTAAGTAGTTAATCATCTTCATCTGTTATCAAGGAAAATGAGAAAGGTTTGAACTTGTACCCGTCACCATGGTAGAACTTGTTTTGAAATTCCACCCAGTGAAGACGCAAGGCATGAAGGAAAGCACTGAGGGTCTCCATCATGAGCAGTATGAAAGCAGTTGCGAAAGCAAACACAGCTAGCCCGATTAATCGAATGATGAAGCTGTCATACCTGTAATAATCATTCGTCATTGAGTCATTGTCATTTATCCATAGAACACACTGGGAACATGAAAACATGGCACACAATAGCATATCAACAGGACTAGCCTCGATTATATGATTCTTAATCGAAAATTATGGGCAACGCATCCTAGTCTCAATGCTATGAAGTATTCAAACTGAGGGCAAAGCTTCAACAAGAGAATCTACTTTGTGCTATCCGATGAAGTTATTCAACTCACACTCAAAAACCACGTGTTTCATGACTCGTGACATGTTTAGCTGGGAAGGAATAGGTTGAAATATGCACAAGAGTAGCATGCACCTTGTAGAACAGTACAAGAACTCACCCCCATGCAAGTAGTAAGACTTTCTCGTAGAAAACAGTTGATAATTCAGAGTGTGCCAAGCTGTAACATATTTGAAGCAACATTAACCAAACATTTATTTAAGAGATGGAACAAATATTGAAACCGAGAAAACCATAGTTCCTACCTCAAAGCCCAAAGTCGAAGATACGACGCAGTGTTCGAGACAGCACCTAGAACAAACTCAATTGAGTGTATCATTTGGTGCACAAAAACCTCACTAAAGTTGAACTCCTCATGATGTTGACGTGCAGAATCAGGTTCCACTTCAAGATCAAACTCGGATGTACCGAGCAAGCCATAGGTGCGACCTTGAAATCTCTAAAAAACATTGAAAAAAGTTCAAACAATCAACAAGTCATTCACTTGAATCATTCCAAATTTATTCGAACAGAAGAAATAGCAAATTGTGATTAAGAAAGCAAGACCCAAGAAAGGCCGACCATATAGTACCTCAGAATGAAGCTTCTTCAAAATAAAAGGTTTAGGAAAGAGCATCCATGGAACCGCAACTAATGCCAAAAGAAGCAATACAATCTGCACAAATTCAGCAATAATAGACTGCTTAGAAGACTTGAAATACAATAATACGGAAAATAACAATCTGCAACAGTAGCCAGAAGAAAGAAAATCACACCTGAAGACCTCTTTGCCCCCAAAACAACTCATTATCACCAAGATCATCAGTGGGACTCAAAAACATATAAATCATCACATGGTACAGGTCCGCTTGAGAACCAGTGCACCACTTAATTATAATGAGCAATGAAAGATACCCAAAAAGGGAGTTGAGAAATATCATCTGTGGCACAAACTGATACCTAACATCAAGACGCAAAGTAGGTTTCAGTTCCAACCCTTTAATAAAGCAAGTGGAAAACAGAGCATAAGTCAGAGGAAAACACACACACCTAATATCCAAGGAGCTGCGGAAAAAACGTGCATTGAAATAGCTTAATATAATTCCTAAGTTCATCTGGACCACACCAAGCAAAATTGACATCTTCATTTTAAGAGAGTTGAGAAAAGGCAACTCTGAACGACTTCCACGCCAGCTTGGATCCACACCAAATGGGTATGGATCACGAAATTTAATTAAACCAGCAGTTTGAGCATCACTGAGTAAAACAAGCATAATAGCAGTGGAGTAACAAAATTAGTAGAAGAAAAAGAACTCTTTTCTCAGTATATATGAAAGTAGTTGAACAAAATTAGTTGAGGAAAACATAATACTTTATTTAGATGTCTAAAAGTAATAATATATACCTGCAAGTAGCATCTCGGCATTTGTAAGCAGAACCACCAAATATGTGAAAGGGAACAGAGAAGAACTCGTTGTAAATTAACCCACAATAAATTGAAAAAAGTGACATTAAAAGGAGTACATAACGCCCTCCAAACAGCATTTCCATAAAACTCCCAAGCTTCTGTAAGGTACCAAATGAGCAAATTAGATTACAATAATTACAAGCTACAGATAAATAATCAGATTTGAAATTAGAAAATCTCTTTAGAGGATATTCATAAACTTTTATTACAGATTTTAACGAATCGGATAAGTTTCTGCAGTATGCTATCAATGGGTCAACCCAACGGTTCAAACCATCAATGACGTAAGAGTTAATAATTAACTAAAATAAAATGCAGCCCTGTGCCATTGTTAAACTCTGCTAAACATTTACAATGAGAAATCCTAGCCATTAAACAATATCTTGTCCACATTGTTATAAAAAAATTCTATCATACACATGGGTTTGCCTGTTAATTTTAACTCTATACAGATATGTTTGCAGACATGCCTGAGTGCTGAGCCTGCTTTCTCGAGCTATGAGGACCAATGCTCCCAATAACAAGCATATTCCATGACCCCAATCACCAAACATCACCGCAAAAAGAAATGGAAAAGTAATAACAGTGTAAACTGCAGGATTTGCCTCCTGATATCTAGCAACCCTGCAAAAAGTTCCAGTGTCAGTATACGTATACGTTATATAGTTAGAAAGTAAATATGTCACTACTAAACATATAAATAGCTTATCCTGAAGTCACTATGACACTGAATGGTTGAATAGATCAAGAATGCATAAACTAGCGGCTATAAAAAGGAGGTTGTACTTCAACTCTGACATAGTTATAGTGTCATTACGTAAATGTTCTAACAACTAGCTTAACTGCAAGGATGCAAATCATGTTAGCCATGAAACAGGTGTTTTCCACTCTATATCATCAGCAAAAAGCATATCAGTCATAAGTTAAAGCAACAGATCATCATGCAAGCACTCACCCATATGCATCGACAATCTCCTGATAAGCATTAGTGAAATGGTTTGTTCTGAAATATGTAGGAGGTGATTCCACAGCATCCATCACATGAAAAATTATACCTACTTGTGAATTGCTATCAAATGTTGCCCGTTGCAGTGCTTCTTGCATCTGTTAGGCAAAAGAACCTATTTCCTCAATTCTATGGCTGGGAAGTTCTAACAGAAAATAAAGAACGCAGTGAACAAAACACAGAATATAGATTTACGATGCATAATGAGATACCTGAGCTTTTGCAAATATAGGGCACCATCCCTCCCCAACAAGACACTTCTTAGTAACATCAAAGTTCAACATATTCAATGTATCATAAACAGCTTTCTCCCTTCGTACCTGGTTTAAAATAGAAGAAAAGTACAAGGTTATCAGTTAATAATATCACAACAACATACCATATGGGATTTATATGTGCCAATTCAGGTATTTTGCACTTTTTTATTTTAGATATTTTGTGCATTGTAATATTCATTGCTCCAGCAAAGGCAGCAAATATGACAAGGCACATTCACTAAAACACATCTTACCATGCTTATCCATTGTGTTAGATGGTAACCAATTGAAGTCAGAGCTTTATTTCGATGGCGAATACCGGTATCCAATGTCGTCTCCAAGTCAGAAAGATGTGACAAGACCTGAAAGAAAAACAAATATTCAACCGGAAGAATACATATTTCCATTGTAACTCCAATTAAAAACCATGCAAGGCGTTTTTAAAGACAAGTATGGAAGAAAATACAGAGCCAAATTAAATTGAAGTTTGCATTGAGTCTTGAATATTCCATAACAAAAAAAATACAAAAAAATTATTACAAAGCTGTTGGTTCATCTCCTCAAAGAATCAAGGCACATCATTTTAGGCCTGGTACTGAAGATCAAACGAACATTAACAGAATTGTATTTAATTCAAAACATGATTTGATTAGTATTATAGGCACAAAATACATAAAATGGCCATTTCCAGACTTTTGCCTCAAATTGTCAAGTGGATTCATAAAATAGTTAATCTCATGATCCTGCACTTACTTCTCTAGTTATTTGCCTTTGTTTACTAATGTCATCCGGAACAGGGTAGCACTTTGCGCCGAATGCTTCACAAATTTTCAAAATCTTTGTCCTTGCCTGTTCTCCAGAGAAATGAACTACAAATACTGTTTTCTCAACCTGCAATGATGAACAGAAAAAAAAAAATTGTAAAGCTTCTTTCTTTCAACATTGCAACAGTCTAGCTATCAAAAAATACCATAAACATCTTTGGAGGTTGACAAAATCAACATAATTGATGGAGTAAGAGTTAGAAACATAATTGATGGAGAAGGGGGAAATAAACCATTTCACCGGTTAGAGGATCCATAATATCTTCATCAGCAGGTGCCTGATTAAAAAGCATATTGCCTCTGGTGGCACGAAATAACAGCCCCTCAAATCTAAGAGCCTTGGACTTGCAAATAATTCCACTCATGAATCTTAAACCAGATTGGTCTGCAGGCCTCATTTCCTATAGAGTGAATAATCATGTACTAAATGAAACCTAAGTAATAGATTTGCAAAACAAAAAGTAATTTAATAACAGAATTAACAAATACCTGCTCAAGTAATGATGATGTCTCAACATAATTATCACTAGAGAATACATTCTCCCTTAATTCCCTTTCCTCAGAAGCTGGATGGTTATTACTTGGTAAAAGAAAACCACATGCCTGGGATTTGAGCAAAATGTGAGAAGGTATTCAATATTCAACAAAAAGATTTTAACCAAAATCTTTCCAAAAAATGGAACATTCAAAATGAAAACAGAAAATAGCATTCACCTCATGTGTTACTTGCCGTGCAATCTTATTATATTTCTTTTCAATTTTACCCTTCTGTGACTTTAACTATAACTATTATTAATAATTAAATATATATATATATAGGATTTAACTTACACTTGATACAAAATCAACCAACTGGAGGAATAATTAAATATTACCGATTTGACCTTTTCAGTAAAGGGGGTGCAAATAAAGTAGGATACACAAGATTAACATAGCACTTCACAAATGCATTCAAGGGACGGAGGGAACAAAAAGAAAAACTAAAACCTAACATGACTCTGAGCAGTGAAGACGGGAAAGAAATAGCTAAACAAATGCAAGATCTGCCCCCTAACACATGAATATCTAATAACTGGAAAAATGTGAGCCAAAAAAATTCACCTTTTGCAAAACCAACTTGAACTCAAGGAGCTCATTGTATGTTTGTCGAAGTTTCTCACTGTTGGCGTTCATTTCAATTAGTTCATGCTCATGCTCGGCAAGTTGTATCTGAAATTGTAACAAACTTTCTGTAACTGCTGGAATAACAAAATGAAAAATGTAAAGCTAGTCAAAGGGAGGAAAGGAATCATTATTTGGTAGGAGAATAGCAGACAAACCTCTAGTTCTTCCAAGTCTAGATCTGGCTCCACAACAGCGTGTACCGAAGATAGTAGACCAGCTTTACTAATTTGGTCTTTGAAAAAGCGTAGCTTTCTTGACATTTCACCACAACGCTTCACCTGTTAAGACCTCTCGGAGATTGAAGTAGTGTATGATTCATGATGATTCACTTAAACACTACACTGTATGTATAATCACTTACTAAAGGATATATCTAAAGAATTGGTATACTCTCATTCAACTGAGCTTGCAAAGTTATTAAATAATACTCGATGTTAGCTCCTTAAATTAATATTTAACAAATGAATACTAAGCCTGAACATATAGCACAAAACAAAAACTATGCTCTGAGTACATTACCTGATTTACAAATGTTCGTTGGAAAGGACTTTTCTCGGAGTTTAGCTGCCAGGAGAGGCAAAAGTATGTAACCATTAGCATATTCAATTGACAGTTGCAAAAGAAACGTCCTGAATTTAGTTAGCAACCAGAAAATAGCCATATGTTCATAATACCAAAGTACCCTTTTACCAGAATAAGGAGATGACATGGGAAACAATCTTAACAACTTTTAAAGTAAATAATAATAATTAAAAAAAAACATCAAAAATCAATCAGAATATGTACACTGAAAATATAAAAGCAAAAGCAATTAAGGACTAAGGACTAAAGATATTTAAGACCATTAGACATTTGGAAATATTTCCATTCCAAGGAAACTCTCTTGATATCAAAGCACCAAGCCCAGGTAACAGTACATAAGATCCATGCAATATATGAAATTCTAGAAAATGATTATTTCCAAATTAAGGTCTTGATAAAGCAGTCTTTCAAGGTGAGGTTCGTCCGACCCTTTAAAACCTTTGCTGCAAATTTTACTTGTTATCAGTTATCACCTAAATCCAGACTTTTATACTCAGCCTTTACATGCATGAAGCCAGAAGGTTTTACTTACAAAACCAATATATATATATATATATATATATATATATATATATATATATATATTACATTGTGTAAAACTCAAATTAATTTTACACTTTTTAGGACCGTTGGATGATGATAATAAATGTTTAAGATTATTTCCTTATCTTTTTTTCAAGTGATAATCTTTACGCTTTTTAATGTTAATCTCATCCATCCATCTACCTTCATCCAACGGTCCAAAAAAGGTATAAAACTTTCTATTTTTACATAGTGTAAGAGGATCCTATCTCTCTCTATATATGTTAGTTAACCAGTATACACATTTTTTAAATAACTTCTTCGGTCATGACTACTTATTCATAATAGAAGCATCTCATCCTGACAAATTTTAATGTTTTGATTCCCATGCTCCATTTGTATAAAATCAGCAAAAAAAAATACATTTTATTCGCTGGATTAACACCAATTCAGCTAATAGCACTTCAATTGAGGTGGATAAGGGTTCCAACTTAGGACTTATATGCCCACCAAAAGGCGATTTATATGTTTTATTCCCAAATAGTACTAGCAAAGCTCATTGAAAATATTAAATGTCACTTTACTTTATAGGTAAAACTTAATGCTACGTCTAACGTTACCAGTACCACAATATTACCTACAAAAGCATAAAATACAACCTTCTCCAATAAGTTCAAAGCCAAGTCCTAAATAAGCTCAAATTCAAAAAATCTCTTGAACCAAATCAGAAACCACCTTGTAATTTATCGGCAACAAAAGCTCGATCATTATAAATTCATCATTTTGAATGTAAGTCTATTGTATCTTAACAAGATACAGCAATTCCAGCACATTTCATATCAAACAGGAGACTGATACAGAAACTTAATTCAGCTAAGATCTCACGCACTCATAAAAATTCAACCACACAAAAAATACCAAATTAATGACAATATTCATATTCGCAGCGAGTCCAACAATGCAAATATGCAGCAAAACAATAGCAGCTAAACGAATCAAATAACAAGCTTTCTTACTTCAGCTAGACGTAAATTTCAACTAAAAAACTTCAATTCCATTTTCTATCGATGCCAAAGAAAAAATCAAATCAAATCCGAAATTTCCATCAGCAAGAATTATTCAAAAAAACGCTTAAAACTAAAGCAGCGTAAAAAAGAGAGACGTACATCACGGAACTGGAGGAGACCGAGTTCCCCGAGATAAGAAATGGCTCGGTGAGCTGACTCGACGGGAATAATAAGTTGAACCAGCGTCATTTTCTCCGACCGCATCAGATCCATCGACGGCAAGTTATCAATGAACTTTTCTATTCTTTCCATTTCCTCTAGCTCTCTTTCTCGAGACTCAAACAGAAAATGAAAATGAATTTTGGATCTAACTTCTACGTTTGTGGATCTGAGACTAAAAACGTTTTCCTTCGCTTGGTTTACCCATCGCAATTTGCAACTGACATTGAAAAATTGGTAATTTCAGAATAAACTCGCTTTCCTTTTTCAAGTGGAATTTAAAATATAAAAATTACTAAACAGAACCTTTTATTTTCATTTTCTTTGTTTTTTAAAGTTTCTCAGTGGCCTATTTTCTAATTTGATCCCTCTATTTTATAAAAAAAAAAAAAAAAAAAAAAAAAAAAGAAGCTATCATGAACCAATCTAGTTTATATTAATTTCGATTTGAACACGTTTTGCGAAAATTAAAATGTTATTCTACTAGCGGGGTTGGTCCAAGTGGTAAGTAGCTTGGTTTTGCTTAAGCAAGTCTCAGGTTCGAGGCGTTATATACCTAGAAAATCCCTACTAGGAGACTGACCCACCAAAATTAGGTGTGCGACGCAGGCCGGTTTGAATTAGTCAGGTCTAGACTCTAGAACCAAAAGAGCAATCAAAAAATTGAAATGTCATTCTGACTTGATAACAATGTTAAACCTTGATATAATTTTTTGAATTTGAACATAGGTAGTTCACAATTTAATGAAAGGGTAAACTATAACGGATGTTATTCAATTATGGGTATAATTATATTTAGATCATTTAATTATTAAAAATTATATTTGGATCACTTATTTATGGGTAAGGTTACATTTGAGTCACTCATTTATGGATAAATTTATGATTTGGTAACCTTTTATACATAAAAAAGTACATCAATTTGATATTTTTTTTCTTCCAATCATTTATATATCCTCGTTAACATTAAAGTACATCATATGAAATTATTAATTAATCTAATACACGAATTAATAAGTTTTTTTAAAATATTAAGGGTGACCCAAATGTAACATTACATATAATTAAGTGATCTAAATATAACCTTTATTAATTAAGTGATCCAAATGTAAATTTACTCATAATTGAATGATTTAAACATAACTTTTAATAATTGATTGACCCAAATACAATCTTATCCATAATTAAACGATCTTCTTCATAGTTTACCTAAATGAAAATCAACAACTCATATGAAATTAGTAGAAATCAACAATTATTAATCTAAAATATTTAAAAATCGAAGGTCTAGCGATTTATATATAACAAATTAGAAGTCACATTTTTATTCGTGATATTATTTTGATATACGAACTGTATAAAAAAATTATATAATTATTTATATTTTAATTATAAAATCTAAACTTAAATCTTTGACCCTATAATCATAAATCTTAAACTTTAAACCTAATCTTCAAACCCTAAATTAAACTCCAAAATTAATAATAACACAAATTCATGTATCAACGTATTTTTCTTATTGTAATAACCCATTTTCATTCATATTAAACCCATCACACAAACAAAACAACTCAATAACATAATAAAGCCCATGAAACCGATAGCCCAACAATAAACCCAGATCCAAAAGCATAACCCTAATAATGAACTAAACCTATCAGCCCCTAACCCTAAAATCTGACGCCGCCTTCATGCTTTCCAGATCACGCGCGTGGCCGTCACGCGTAGCGTTTAGTATCCCGCGTGGTGGTCACGTGCTCACCTGATTGGTACGGATGGCCGGCCACCGCCCAAGCACCGCCCTTGTCATCTCAGATCTGTAAAGAAAAATATATGATTAGATTTAATTAGATCTAAACCAGCTTTTATGCATTTTATAATGTAAAAAATCTGGGTACAAAAACCAGATTAAACTCTTTGTATTTTTGGGAAGAGAAATCGAATAGAAAAGGGGCTTTGAACCAAAACAATCAAAGACAAGATCCAAATATTCGAAACTACATTCAAAGCATAAAAAACGAGAGAGGAGAGATCAAAGCCAATCGGAAAGGTAAAAATAAAAAAGAATTCGAACTTATATTTTCTCAGATCTAACCTCGTGTGGTTATTTTCTCAAAAATCCGAGACTAGATTCGTGTTCCCCGTAGCAAGTAGAGTCGGAAAGTCTCTTCCTTTTCAATATCTGGCCACCAGTGTGGTGGCCGGTGATCGTGTACGGCGACCGGACTCCCAAGCTTCAAAGAAATATAAGAGAAGCTCTGTTGGAGAGATGAACAAATGAGGTTATAAACCGTGAAAGAGGGGTTTTATATCAAGTAAAAACGATACCGTTTTGGTGCTTGATTATCAGGCCCAAAACGACGTCGTTTTGGCTCAAGAGCCCCGATGGATCGACCCATATCCGACCTGGATCCACGCACAACTCGCAAAAATGGGTAAATCATAAGCGCAATCCCTGGAGTTTCAATATCCTTGCATTCGGCCTCCAGTTTTCTTTTTCTTCAATTTTAGTCATTAATCTTCCTTTTTTGTTATTTTAATTTTAGCTTTTTTATTCCTATATTTCTGTGTTTAGTTACTTTACATAATTATTATTTTTTATATTTATACATAATATGTTTATATTACAGATTTATATATATTATGTACATATTTGTAGTATATAATATATGGTATTTACTTATTATATATTGCATATATATTGTATGTATATTATGGTAACAATCAATGTATATTTTTTAGTGTAATTTATTCCTTAACATATGTACGATTATATAAAAATTTCTATATATTTATGTATGTATTTTACTCATAATATACCATATATAATATTATATATAGTTACCATATATAATACGAAGTTGTTATATTACTTTTATTTTTATACTATATATGTATTTTTAAGTATTTATTATACTATATATATTATATATGATATTGTAATTATTTGTTATTGAATGTATATTATATTGCCTAGCGTATTTAAAGCTTTGATATGATACATGTAGTTATCATTTGTGTATATATGTACATGTTATCTTGTGTTTAATTTTAGTAATTGATAATATTTTATTTTTATTAGAAAATATTATCCCGATATATTCTATTAGGAGTAGCATCCCGTTCTTCGGGTGTTATCTTCTTTGAATTGTCGTGGATATTAGGATACACATTTTAAATTAAAAAGTAATTTAATTCGAATATTATATTTTTCTTAAAAATTATGATGTGAACCTTTAGGTACCAATTTTGGGCGTTATGGGGGTGTTAATCCTTCCCCAAACGTAACCAACTCCCGAACCCAATTTTCTCTGGTTTTGTTTTCTTGGTTTTCGATCCATCTTTTTGAACGATCAATGGCGACTCCAACAAGAACCGATTTTTAAATTTTAACGGTATTCCAATGAAAGTGACATCTTGTTCTTCAAGTGTTATCTCGCGGGATACCAACGTTTTAAATATTACCGCGAATTTTTAAATTTTAACGGTATTCCATTAGGAGTGACATCCTGTTCTTTAGGTGTCATCTTCGGATACCGAATTTTTAAATCCCACCGAACTTTTAAACTTATAAACCATTTTTTAAATATTTTCAAAAAAAATGGTCGCTACAGATGGCGACTTTGCTGGGGACAAAATTTTATTTTAAAAAAGGAGTTAAGCCTTAGTCAGGTTCGCATCATAATTTTTATGAAAATATAAAATTCGAATTAAATTAATTTTTAATTTTCATTTGCATTAGATTAAGAATCCTTAAGTGGGAATGATTACTTCGCTTCGTGGGCTCTTCACCTCCGTATAGTGTTGTAATTCATTTCCGGAATTTTGATCCTTATATTTTGTGGGGTTCTCACCTCCGTATAAATAAGGGTCATATTCCCCTGAATCGATGTCCTCAGTGACAGTTCGGGTATTGCTTACTCTAAAACTGAAACACATATAGTGAAACTTAAAAACCTACCTTTTCAAAACCATAGCGTTATGCTACTCGTTTAGAAATACCCTTTAGGTTGTCTTTTATATATGTGCTTCTACTTGCTTGTTGAATAGTATATGCTTTGTACTGTATTTTGTTATTCCATTATGTTATTTATTTTGTACATTATTTTTGGATTAACTACTAACGCATTTCCTTTTCCGTGTTTATTTTGTTTCCTTTTTCTTTTCTTTTTGCATATCATTTCTTGCACAGATGTTGATTCAAAAGTACATTCTAGAAGGCACTCAATTATGGATGAGAGGTTCTGTATTAACAAAAGTGCTAACGCTACAATATAGGGATGTTCTGAACGCATACAAATGGAGAAAAGAAACAACTTATTGGAAGACCACGTGTCAGAAATTGCGGAACCCACCTTGATCATTTCGAAGCAGGATAAACTTGATGAGCTGAAAGAGATATGGAAAAACCTTGATCATTTCAAAGGAAATCTTACAATAAGAATTTGGCGATATAACATTGTTACTGAATGTCTAGACCGACGAACACATGTTCGGAGCTTTGATGCAGTTTGGAGTCTCGGGTACTATTGTTTCACTTTTTGAAAATGTTGACATGATCAATACACTCCAAAGTATGAAACAAGTTAGAAGCAGGTTAAAAACAAGGTCAAAGAATTAAAAATTAAAATGCGAATTTAATTCGAATATTATATTTTCTTAAAAATTATAATGCAAACCTTTAGGTACCAATTTTAGGCGTTATAGGGGTGCTAATCCTTCTCCAAACGTAACCAACTCTCGAACCCAATTTTCTTTGGTTTTGTTTTCTCGGTGTCCGATCCAACTTTTTGAACGGTCGATGGCGACTCCAACAAGTTATCCGATTTTTAAATTTTAACGGTATTCCAATGGGAGTGGCATCCTGTTCTTCAGGTGTTATCTCCCGAGATACCAACGTTTTAAATATTACCGCGAATTTTTAAATTTTAACGGTATTTCATTAGGAGTGACATCTTGTTCTTCAGGTGTCATCTTCGGATACCAAATTTTCAAATCCCACCGACTTTTGAACTTATAAACCACTTTTTAAATATTTTCAAAAAAAAAGAGGTTGCTACACTTATCAACAATTGGAAGAACTCTTTATTCTTCATAAATTACGAGAAATAAATTAAAATCTAGAGTACAAGAGCTATTTTCTTAATTTCTGTAAAGTAGGGGATGGAATTCTCATTTAGACCTTTTAGTTTTTTATTTAGTTCAAGTGGAAACCGATTTTTAAGGTCAGAGTCCACCAAGGGATTAGGTGGGCTGGGTCCAATATTGCTTGGTTTGGGATCTTGAACTTTGATTGGACTGAAACTTCGATACGACGATACAGTTTGAGTTTGGGTTGATTTTTTTAAAAAAAAATCTATTATTGTATAAAATTATATGTGCATTATTTTAATTTAGGGTGCGATTAGAATTTAGGGTTTAAGGTTTATTGGTTAGAACATAAATGCCTAATTATATTATATTATATTACCCTTATCTAAATTGTAACATCAAAATTATAAATTTTAACTTTAAACCCTAAATTCTAAACGTATACATTTAAACCCTAAGTTCTAAATTGAATCCTTAATCCTTAAAGTTAATGAGTTTGTAAAATCTTTTTATTTTCACGATGGTGCATGAATACTTTCTCAAACTTTATTCAGGGACGATAATGAGGTGGGATAAGGAAGATATCTCCAAATTAAAAAAATTATTAGATGGATTCGATTCACAACGTTATCTATGATCTTAACCAGTAAAATTCATTATTTCAAAATAATTATCCAATAATTATTTACTTCTCATTAATATTTAAAAAAAAAAGTAAAGATTCAACTTAAAAAATAAATGAATAAACCTTATGAACTGAGTTCATTAAATTATTTATTATTAGTTTTAATTATTTATTTTTATTCATCTACAAATTTTATCTGTACACATATATTTCCGGCCACCAACATCAACACTTGTTTCGTCCAACACTACTCTATGTTTTAGACTGCACCAACCACCTGCTTGATAAAAATTAAAATCAAATTTTATTGACTCCGATTTTATATATACTGTAATAAATATCATAGATTAAAAATTAAAATCGATTGTACTATACATTAAACAGGAATTTTTTATACAATATTTAATTTAATACTTTATAATAAAAATCCATACTCTTCTTTAAAATTATTTATTTTAAAGAGCGCTGCTTCTATTCCATTTTCTTGTGTTCTGTGTGTTTCCATCCCTGCCTGCCTCTCCCTTGTTGTAGCCTTGTAGGTCGTTTGAATGTTACGATTAGTGAGTTTCCTCTACCCAATGCCGACAAGGTAGCAATTTGCTTACGACTTTGGGGAAAACCTATGGACAGGACCTTAGCCTAGCCTAGCCTAGCCTAGGTGACACCGCCAGGCTAAGCTGCTAACCTTACGTACGAGACAGAGTTATGGCACACGAGGAGCACCTGGGGCTGGGGAGAGACAACTTTATTTGGGATGAGATGAAGAATTTTGAGAAATATTGATGTCGGGATTTTTTTAAAATATTATTTTTTGTTTTATATTTTAGAATATTGATAATTTTATAAAATTTTGAAAGTAAACATTTTTAAATTTTAAATTTTAACAGTGTTTTTAAATAATGTAATTAAAAATAGAATTTTTAGGTTTTGAATAAAAATCATCCGCCTCTTTATGCGTTCTTTTCATGTCTTTTTTTTTTTTTTTAAATAAGTTTTAAATCTTAAACCCTTATTTTTTATATTCTAAATCATAAATCCTACACCCTAAAAAATACACACTACCCCTAATTTCATAAACCCTAACCAAAACCCCTAACCTAGAATCATAAACCCTAAACCCTCTAATTAGAAGTGGGGTCATAAATAGAGGCATGAAAAAGGGCAGATGATTTGCACTCTTAGGTTTCGATTTTGGTATTTTTATATGGTATCTTCATCCTTACATTATTTAAAGTCGATGTCTAAAGATACAAACTTTCAAAGTACTGTAGAATCATCAATATTTTGAAAAATAAAGTAAGAGAAGTAATATTTTAAGAATTTTTTTCAACATCAATATTTCTGAAAATTTTTCAGATACAATAGAATTGAGTACGATTAACCGATTGAATTGAAATATAATCGATATTTTTATTAATGTAATATTTAATAGAGTGAGAGTTTGAATAAGCTTAAACGTATTTTTTTTAATTTATTGATAAAAATATATATTTGAATAATTTAAATATTATATTAAAAAATAAAATTGGGTCGAACCATTTTCTTTGTGAACTTCCTTGTAGGTTATAGATAGGAGAAGGGTGGTTTTTGCTTAGGATGGGGATGAATACAAGCCGATTAGATTATAAGGAGGGATATTTCGATTTGATTTGATTGAATTGGATTTGATTTTTTAAAATAATATTTAAATGATAAAATACAAAATGAGTAAGTCGAAAATTTGAAGAATGTCCTTTTTCTAATTTAGTCTATTAATTTTGTATTCTGATCAATTTAGTCCTATGACTGCAGCTATTTGCAAATTCTATTTTCATGAATTCCACGAGTTCTTTGTACTACAATATTTTTCTCTCTGAAAGAATGGCGGATCCATAAATTTATTTGAGGATGAACACATATAAAATTTTAAAATTTCAGGGTTGGCACAAAACTTAAATATTATAAAAACTTAAGGATTAATTTATAAAAGTTAAGAAAATTAAGGATAAATATATAAACTTTAAAAAGTTCAGGGTAGGCACAGGCCCACCTCTTATGAACGTGGATCTGTCACTGTCTCTGAATATCTTCTTTAAAAAAATAATATTATAAATATATTACATAATTTTAGATGATATTTGATTTATAAAATCATATTATCAATCTTACTCACATTTGTGAAAATATAAATAAATATCTAGATATGTAACATGATCAAATTATGTAGCGTAAAATTTACGGAGTTTTACATGTTTTTTGAATCGTTTGATAATTAAAACAGATGACTCAAATTAACAATCAATTATATGAATATTATCACTTGAAAAAAATAAGGAGTTAATCCAAGTCATATGTTTTAAACACCTAACGAACCAAAACATTTAAAGAGTTTCACTGTATAATTTGATTTTATCTCTATAGATATTAGGGGTGTACACTCGGTTAATTCAGTTGGTGACGGAACCGAATTAACCAAACCGAATTAATGGAAATTTTTAAAATTTTAACCATTAATCGAACCGAATTACCTTTAATCGAATTAATCGAACTGACCAAAATTATTTCGGTTAATTAACTGAATTAACCAAAATTTATTATAGATTTTGATTAAATTACATAATAGGTCACTAAATTATGCTAAAATAATTTTTTAGTCACTAAACTTTTATTTTATACTAATTTAATATAAAATTTAGTGACAATTTTATATATAAAAAAATTAATAAATATTATATAATTTTTTAAAAGTTAAATGACTAAAAATAAATATATATAATATTTAATATATAATAATTTTAGTTAATTTGGTTAATTAACTTATTTTAAACTAAATATACCAAAAATTAACTGAAATAATTTTAATTCGATCGATTAATTCGATTAAACTGAACAATATACACCCTAATAAACATTGTATATGGTGAACAAAAAATGTTTTAATATGAATTAATGAGTATTATAATATTATAAGTACTTATAATTAAATTTTAAAAAAATTAAATAAATCGACTTATAAATTTTATAATTAAAAATTTAAGTAATAAAATAATGTTTACTAATTTGTAACGTCAGCTCGTGTCATAGAGTTTCTACACATAACGGGTGTCGGTTACGAAATTCCGTTACGGGGTCCTCCCAGAGAACAAAGGACAAAATTGCAGCCCGTTACGAACCGTTGCCGTGACGTTATCGTGTTCCTGCCACCGTCCACTCTACTTTCATGACTTGCGTGAGTCTCGTAATATATTTGGTTAGTTTCTATCGGTAATTGAATTGAATTAATTAAAATTAAATTAATTGAAGTTTTGTAATTTTAATCATTAATTAAACTAAATCATTTATAATAATTGAATTAAAATTATTTTAATTAATTCAATTGAATTTTAAAATAACCGAAATTTATGATTTTTGATAAATTACATAAAAAATTATTAAATTGTGTTAAAATAATTTTTTAATCATTAAATTTTTATTTTTTTACAAATTTAGTAAGTTTAATGATTATTTTATAATATATAAAAAATTTAATAATTATTTTTTAATTTTTTAAAAATAAATAACTAAAAATAAATATATTAAATATATATAATAATTAATATATAACAATTTTGGTTAATTCGTTTAATTAATCAATTTTGAACTGAATTAATCGATAACTGAATTTCTTAAAAAAATTAACTTTTAATCAAAATTATCTAAAATTAACTAATCGAATTAATCAAAATAGTTTTAATTTGGTTGATTTATTCGGTTAAAAAAATTAATACACACCTCTAATCAATTATATAAATTATTGACAAATTTTGGGGAATAATGGAGTGGGAAATAAATTTTAGGAAAATAAAAAGAGTCGGATAATTGTTGAGAATTTATGATATTTATTAGGATGAATATTAAAATTATATCTCGTAAAAGATGATTAAAATTATTTTATATTTTTTGTAAGTTCGTCTTTTATAGTTGATGATTAAAATTACAATATTTTTAATAAATTAAAAAAATAAAATAATTTAAATCATCTTTTTAGGAGATGATTTCGGTATGTACAGTAATATTTGTTTTAGATTCTAAAAAAAAATCAATCAACCTTATTTCCTTAACATTAATTTTAAACTATAACATTCCTCAAATTTTGCCTACATTTTTATATACACAAGTTTATAAATATATTTATAATATCATTATCAGTGATAATGGCTTAGAATCGATAAATCATTTATTTTTTTTTGGATATTTTTTTTTGTATTTGGAGTAAGATCTTACATGATTGTAGGTTGTACAAACAAGTTACTAGGATGATGAAATCAGGGACGGAGTCAGAATTTAAGGTTGAAGGAGGCAAAACATAAATATTTAAAAGTAGGGGACAAATTTTTAAAAAATTTATTTTTTAAAAGAATTTAAATAAGGAGACAAAAGTAAAAAAATTTCTTCGGGGGTGGGGGCGTTTGCCCCACCCAAGCCTAAGGTGGCTCCGTCCCTAGATGAAATCCTTTGGGCAATGGAGAATTTGAAAGTAAAATTTTTCTGTCTTTATATTCAAGATGGCTTAGACTGAATATATTTATTATATCTGGGAGGAGCAGAATCATATACATTTTAAGAGAGTTAATCGGTTTATAGATAATATTATTAAATGCATAAAAGATATAGTTTGTTTTCGTATACAAAAATTTATATAGATACTACTAATAAAGTTAATATACAGTTGAGTATAGATCAGGAGATCCAAATTTAAAAATTTCCCCACAGTTATAATTTTTTTAGTTTCTTAGATAATAAATACATATTTTAAAAAAATAATTTTAAATATAAAATTAAACTTCAAACCCTAAAAGATTAAAGTTTAACTTAATTTCAAATGTGAAAAATTAAAAGTCGTAAAATCCATATTTTCCATTAATCATTACTTCTTAATCATAGTACTAAGACCCTAATGATTCTTTCTTGTTTTAGGTTTGTTCTATAGAGGATTGATAAAGTGAGTTTGAACCATGGGAATGATGATGTTCCGGTGGTGTTAGTGTGGCTTTTTATCAATTGGAATCTCAAACAGATTTGTGTCGCTTTACTACACTACACACGACACGTGGTTGGACATAACAAGATCAAAAGTAGATCCAAATCTAAACTTGGCTTTTCTATTTTTTTTAATACAGTTATATTTATTTTAGAGTATATTTTTAATTACTAAACATTAATTACTCAAATATTATATTAATATTATTAATATTTAAATTTGTAATCTTTAAGAATAACAATTATTCTCTTAATCACTAAAATTAAACGATTAGTGTTTATCATGTTATTTACTGAATTCAAATTAGGGGATCAAAGCTAAAAAGTAAGTCCAATTGGCATGGGAAAAAAGTGAGACCAATCGATAAAATTAATCTAATTAACTTGATTATAGCTAATTTGATTTTATAAGTTATTAAAATAAATTAATCTATTTAAACGATTCATCTTTATTCTCTTATATTTTTAAATTATGAGTTTCAAATTATTTTCTTTTATAATCGGCTTTCCCCTTTTTTGAATAGAATTAAAATTAATCTTAAACTTAAATATATATTTAATATTTGAACTATACACTTTTTCTCAAATTGGTACCTATTTTTTTTCTCCCAAGTTGATACTTGAACTAGGTAGCTTCTCCCAACATTGTACCTGGAATTTTTTGCTCCAAAGTTAGTACCTGAACTAGACATATTATATCAGGCTAATTCTAAAATTTATACATTCTATCAAATTAGTCATAACTCGAATAAATTCAATAAATTTAATTATTCATATTTAGAAGTTTCATAAATTTAATCAATTTTGAGATATTATCAACCAAGTGAGTCCATCAGATTAAAAAAAACAATTCGATAAATGCATTTTATCGCAAAATAAAAAATAGTATTTAAATATTATTATACCAGAAAAGTAATATGAGATTTTTAGGGAAAGAATGAACAATTTAAGAGAGAAAAGAACAATGATGAAAATTTTAAATATGATAAAGTTAAATTTATTAAATTGGTTGAAATTAAGAATAAATTGATAAAATATATAAATTTTAGAACCGAATTTAGAGAATACGCCTAGTTCAAGTATTAAATTAATATAATTTTTTTTAAGTATCAAGTTGGAGAATATACTTAGTTCATATATCTCAATTTAATAAATAATTCTTTAAGTACTAATATAAGAGAAGGTATATAGTCTAAGTATCAAATATTATTTAAGCCTTAAATTTAAGTTTTGTGAAAAAAAATTATACCAAAGTAGAACTAATATGCATTTTTTCAACAAGTGTATTTATGCTTCAAAATCTAAAATTGTAATCTATAAATTTAAATTCTAAATTCTAAATTCTAATATTAAATCTTAATTTAAAATCTTAAAAATATAAATCTATAAACTTCAAACTCTAATTAAACTTATAAATTTTAAATTTTAAAGTAAACATGTTTATATAAACTAAAGTTTACGAATTTAATGTATCAAAAGATTTGATTTGTTATTAAGATTAATAATTATAATTAACGAGAATTGATTTGAATGATAAATTAGTTGATATATTTTAAATAAATTTAAAACTTTGTATATATAAAAAACTCTATCAAAAGATATATCAACAGGGATGAGTATTTTATCTGACCCGATTGCATCAGATTTTTTGATAAAAAATCAGGTTTGAGTCGAGTCGGGTATGGTATTTTTTTAAGAGTGATATCGATTGGGTTTGGTTTTAGGGTATAAAATATTTGATCCAACCCAACTCAGAACTAAATATGTAATTTTTTATAATCTTTTAGGAATATTTATAATAACAGTCATCTATCTATATATTTTTTATAATTAGATCCTTAAAACTATTTTTTTATTTATAATTTAATCCTTTAAATTATAAATTTTATAATTAAATCCCCTAAAATTATTTTTTTATAATTTAATCCTTTAAATTATTTTTTCTTGTCAGATTGGATTAAAGTCGATTAAATATATTTTTATAGGTCAGATCAGATTTTAAAAAATTGAGTCAGATCAAAATCAAATTTAAGTATTTATATTTAAGTCGAATTTAAATAGACAAAAAATCTGACCCGACTCATACCTGTATCCATATATGTATATTCAAATGACCATAACTTTGAATTTATTTGTATAGATTCTTTTGAGTGGTAGATTATTGGATTCTTTTCGTAAGTGAAGATGCTATCACTAGGGCACGATTTTCCATTCAACTTTCACTTTTCTTGTCTTTAAACAACAAAAACATTTAATTTTTTATTAATTTAATGATTTGTTTGACTGTCATAACTTTGACCAGTCAACCAACTTGATTGGTTTCAGACCACAACTATCCACTTGGTCTCAACGTAGAGCTTCCAACAGGACCACAAAACCAACAACAAGAAACATTGGAATCAAATAGGGATATGGAAACTAAAGTCGTACAAGGGTCTCAACAATAAAAAAATAACGTAATTTATTAAAACCACCCGATTCAAATATTATATATATTAGAGATGATAATAGGTTGGGTTGAGTTTTTTACCGTCACGACCTTAATATTTTTATTCCAACCCGATTCGATATTATAAAAATTATAACTCGACCATCCCGACCTCAATATTTTAATAAAAAACAAAACAACCTGACTCGAGCCAGAAAAAATTAATAAAAATATTAAATATTATATATAAAAATAATGTATATATACCGGATCGGGTTGAATCAAGAAATTTTCACCTTAAAATCGATCCCGACCTAACCTGACCTTGTTTTTTATCATCCGACCTAATCTGAACCCCTTTTTTTAAATAAAACACAAACCCTAATCAGGTCGGGTCAAATTGTCTTCCCTAATATACATAGAATATGTATTATTAAAGGGTTAATAAATTAAGTATATATTACCTTTTTCAGTGGAGGAAGTAATTGGGTTGAGAAGATTGTTCTTATAATGAACCTTTACAATACACAATTTAGATTAATCAACTAAAAAAAATATCGATGATTAAAACAACTAACAAAATACATACAACAAACTCTATACTAAAGAGTAAATTTTACCTATTTGAAAATATTTTGGTTGTTTTCTTAATTTTTTAGTGTTTTGTTTTAATTAATCTAGACCGATTCACGTTATACACTTAGTTTTAGTGGGTGAATCACATAACAAAGATTTTTTATATATAAAAAATCTCGAACTTAAAATTTATTTAAACAATATTAAATTATTTACTACTTAGATCAATTTTGTTTATATATAAATCTTTAAAAAATTTAAATATTTAAATTATAATTTTTGAAGTCCTCGTCCACTGTATTTGTACTTCATTTTTTTAAGATTATGATATGTAATTTTTCATAGGATCCATCAACGACGGAATCAGGATTTAAAATTGAGGGGATAAAACATAACTATTAAAAAATAAGAGGACAAATTCATAAAAACAATTTTTAAAAGAATTTAAATAAAAAAACAAAAATAAAAAAAAAATTTCGAGAATGAGGGACAATTATCCTTCCTTACCTCTACACAGCTCCGTCATTGGGATCCACCGAGATTATGATCAGTGGTGTGGGGATCATCATCAATCATGATTTTGTTTAATAATTTTTTAGTGTTTGGTTTCTGACAGATCATACATGACATGTTACACCTTTGTTTGGTACATGGGAACCTTGATTTTCTCGACGGTCCAAAAATATTGGTTCATATAATAATAAAATATTCTAAACAAGATATTAATCATTTTTAATTAATTTAATCATACTTTGTTGGATTTGGATTGACTGAATCATTATGATTTTCAGTGGATTGCATGTGGATCACAAAAATTATTTTCTCACAGATTTCCTGTAGGATATAAAATTCATATTTTAATGTCATTCCCTCGAACTTTGGTTTTATTTTACATTTTCTTATGAAAGAAAATAAATATTTAATTCAATATTTTTTAACATAATATTATGCTATATTAGAGTATAATTTTACAAGGATTAAATCATATTATATAATTTGAGGATTAAATTAGAATTCTATCACGTATGATGTTAATAATTTATTACTCTTATATTTTTGTATTATGTAAGGTTCTTTTTAATCGTACGTAGAAAGCAAAATAGCTCTAATTCATAGATGAAATCACATAACTATAGGGAGAGAGATTATATCATGAAACAGATTTACAATGTCATCTGTAATTCATCTAATCAGATTCATTTATTTTTAAATAATTATCTGATAATTATCTACTCATTAATTATATGTAGAAAAAAATGATGATTCACCTTAAAAAAATGAGATGGATGAATCTGAATGGTTGAGACCACAAATAACATAGTAAAAATGATTCGTGATATAATTTCTCATTGTAAGGACTCTTTCCCTTCACGCCAGTAAATTTTTACTTTTTATTTTTGAAAAATATGATTAGTTTTATATTTATTTTTCGTTATTTTTGGTCAGTAAATTTTTAATATTTATTTTTGAAATTATATCATGAGTTATTCTCGTCACGTTATTTACGGACCAATCAATCAAAAGCACTTATTTCATTAATTCTTTCGTCTTATCTTTTACCAAGTAAATCTTCACTAATATTTATTATAAACTAAATTTAAAAATAATTTTTATCAAGTGAAAATATAAAAAAACTAATAAGATGAATTTGTTTAATTAATTGATCTCATAGATGACGTGACGAAAATAACTCAAGATATAATTTCTCCTTCGAGAGTTATGTTCTAATAACATTAGATTTATGTTAATTTAAATTTAAATTAAATTAAGCCTTTACCCTTTTAAATTTTAAAATTAAACTCTTCATTGATCTAATATTTATTGGGTCCATGTTTTCAATTCCACATTTTTTATGCAAAATAGATTAATAAATGTCAAAGGGAAAGATTCATACAAAATGCATTTGGATTGTATGATTTGAGCTAAACAAACGTGGCAATTTTTGAACCAATCTATGTAATTATTTTGACCAAACACTTTGAAACAATAATGTCGTGGACCAACTTGTACATATAAACATAGTGGTTGATAATCAGTAAGATTCGGGACATGCGCAATAAGAACGATCGTACAAAATTTCTTAAAAAAAAAGGATACCCCAAATTTAATAAATTACATTCATTAGATGATGTTAATTTTGAAATTCATTGAAAATACTATTAACAAAGATGTAGTATAATTGTTAAAACGTTATAATTATTTCTTAAATGCGACAATTGATTATAGAATCTTATTAATTATTCCTATTCTTATTACTTCTGTAGAATTAGTGAGGTTTTGGGCAGACACAATAAAAGCGATCGCACAGGGCCCCTTAGAAAGAACATTTGCTTATAAAGATTACAATTTTATAACTAGTGGAGGTTACGGACAATTATTTCTAAGGGTCATATTTTAATAAATTGCACGAAACCTCAAAATCTTTAAACCACCTCTACTAATAATATTCGATCAGTTCGTCAAGTCGATTATTTTTCTTCTCTCATTTTTCATAGATATTGGATTCTAGATTCACTAATAACATCCGCTTTTTCCTCTAAAGTCTTTTCTTGCCTTTCCCATCGGATAAAATTAATATTAAAATTAAGATTTATTAAAAAAATAATTATAAATTTTAAGTATCATCTGTAATATATATTTTAATCGATAAAATATAATTTTATTAAAATAAAATTATATAAATAAATATTATCGTACGTCTCGTTAAAATAGCATCTAAATAAAACATCATGTTTCATCCCACTTTACAAGCTTTTTATTCAACATTTGTAACCACAAAATAAGATTTTTAATTCTATGGTGTTATCTTATTTGGTTATTTAATGTGATCGATAGCCGGTCATAATTTTTTGATTCTTTAAAATTTTATCCTAATTAATCTGAATTGTTTATATCACTTATTTGGTTAAGTATATATATATATATATAATTTTAAATTTAAGCTATACTTTAATAATATCGAATTAATTATTATTTAAATTAACCCGTTAATTATTCTTTTATATTTTTAATTATCGGATTTAATTATTTTTTATCGTATTCGATATAAATTTCATTTAATGTAATATTTTAGTATTTTCTTGTGTGTGTGAAACATGCATCTGAAGATGATGGAAGATTCTCCCGTGAGTGTCCACAATTAATGTATTTACATGTCCCTATCATATTATAATTTCACATCATCCAAACAAGTCAGAGATTGGATTTTTTCAAAAATATCCAAACTAATTTAGAACTTATAATATAAAAATATTAAGATACCCTGGTTTTGTGATTTAAATTAAATCCACTCGAATTTATAATATATATTAAGATTTGATTGAGTACGAGTCAAATAGTCGGTCCAATTCTTGGACATGTAACATGTTTATATGTTAGTTATTTTTAGGTACATGGACAAGCTATATATGTATTGGTTAACGAATAAAATTTATCTGTATTTTTTTTTGCCTTTTTATGTTTTATATTAAAAAATAAAAATATGATATATTTTTATGATTTATGATTTATAATTTAAAATTTATGATTAAAATTTAAAATTTAATTTTTTTAATAATAGAACATAAACCCGAAAAAGTTCATATTATTTTTATCCATCTGTTAACGTCATGTTGGAAACGCTAAGGTTTTGGTTGAGATTAATTTCAAAACATATTTAATTATAATATGTTTTAGTAAAATAATTATTTAATTTAAATTATTTATTTTAATCATATAATGATCTAAAAAATGTGTAAGATTTAATGCGTTTTACACATTTTTTGGACTGTTAGATAACTGAAGTGGATGATTTAGATTAACATTTAAATATGTGAAAATTATCACTTAAAAAATTAAAAAATTAACCTGAGTTATCCGTTTTAATCATTTAATGATCCAAAAAACGTATAAATTTTAAGTTTATCTTTATCTTAAAATGGTATATTTGTTTGACCAAAAATTATATGCACAATATTTCCTTTCACTTAAAGTTGATTTCATAATTTTTTAATACCTTTATCAATTAATTTAATTAATATTTTTATTAATATAAAGAAAGTACAATTAAATATGTTTAATACTTAATAACTTTTACTTTATTGTAGAAACAAGTTTGAATAGTATAAACAATCAAATTAAAATGGATATCGTGAGTATGCCATGTAACTTAAAAATATAAAATCATATTTTAAAATATGTCCAATAATAAGAATAAAAATCTTATATCTCTTTTCTGTGTTTTTTTTATGTATTTTTTGAAAATTTATTAAAAAATTAAATTTTACACCCTAACCCTTATTTTTTATATTTTAAACCCGAAACCCTATACCAAAAAAATACATTCTACCTCTAATTCCGTAAACCCTAACCAAAACCTTTAAACAAAAACTCTAAACTCTATACCTCTAATTTACAGAGATAGACGATTTGCACCCAATAATAGAATGTAATGGAAAACGTTTTATAAATTTCCCATTAAACCCCTAAAAGTAAAAAAAATAATTAAGACCCTCAAAAGTTTTGTTTTTAAAAAATTCAAATAGGTCATATTTTTCTAAAAAATTCACAATAAATAGTTTAAAATTTTATAAATTTTATATATTTTTTTCAATTATTAAAACAATTCATTTTTTCTTAGACAATCGCATCTTTATATTATTTTTAAAAGATATGAACATGATCTAAATAGAGAAAAAAATATTTATCTCTTTTCGATATTTAACTTTATATCTCGATATAAAAAAAATAAATTTTAATTTATAATTTTAAATTTTTTAGTATTCGAGCCTAAATAAAACAAAATACAAAGAGTACCGTCCGGTAGTGAAAGGAGAAGAACCCTGTTGTGTTTTTTGTCGTGACTGTTTTTGGAACACGAGACTCATGCCGACCGTTTTCATGTTTTTAGACTGAGTGGATCGGAGGTACGGGATGGAGACGATCCTCTGTGTTCTGTGCTGCATGCATCCGCTGCTGGGCCACGCAAGCCTGGTGAGAGTGACGGACGGTGGGCGATGGTGGTGGTGGTGGTGGACATGTGGGGTCCAAACCCCATCCTCAGATGGACCCCACGATGTATAGTTGCATCCAACCAAGAAAAAGAAAAGGGCCCCACAAACGCAACAAAGAAATAACCAGAAACTAAAGCTAAGCTAAGCTTATGTTCTTTCCCTTCTTTTGCAGATAAGTTATGGAAGATTTCTCTGCGTGCAAGCCAATCACAATCATACATACATACATATTATTATATATAAAAGGGGGAAGGGGAGCCCTTATTTACTCTTCACTTCACTTTGTTTTACATGATTCTGAGTTATTACAGAACACAACCTTGTCTCATCTTCTTCTTCTTCTGCTAGAGCTTCTTTTCTTGTCGGAAGAACAAAATTAAATAAAAAGACAAGTTGGAGTTCTTGTAAGTGTGTTGGGTTCTTTTTTGTTGCATGAATGGATCCTTCAAGCAGACAATATCAGGTATATATATATGTACATAGTATATATGTGCGTGTTACAATTAAGGAAAAAACCTCTTTGATTTTATGTTTATTTCTAATTGGTTTTATAAAAGATTAAAAGTGATACTTACGGATTACTCACCGGAATCGGATACAACTATTTGTGAGATACGAATTTTGGTAGTTGTGGCGGTGCTAACGAGATTCAATTTTTCAGGAGATGCCTAACCCTTCCATGGTGAACATGGCGGTTACCACAAAAGGAAACGAACAACAAGAGAGGAAACCAAGGCCACAACCAGACCAAGCTCTCAAGTGTCCAAGATGTGATTCGACCAATACCAAATTCTGTTATTACAACAACTACAGCCTGTCTCAGCCAAGGTATTTCTGCAAGTCATGTAGGAGATATTGGACCAAAGGTGGCACGCTGAGGAACGTACCGGTCGGAGGCGGATGTCGGAAAAACCGAAGATCGTCATCGAAAAGGAACCAAGATCAGTCATTAACACCCAACAACAACACCACCACCCTCCCACCTTTGAGTTACGATACAAACGACCTCACCTTAGCCTTTGCTAGTCTCCAAAAACAAGGCAATGTTAACTTAGGGTTTGATACTAATGAACTTTCCATGCTCGGAAACCCTAATGGCCTCCCCTTCGTCGGGAACGAGAACAATTTTCCGGGCTTCTA
This sequence comes from Abelmoschus esculentus, assembly GCA_035048815.1. Taxonomy (NCBI): domain Eukaryota; kingdom Viridiplantae; phylum Streptophyta; class Magnoliopsida; order Malvales; family Malvaceae; genus Abelmoschus; species Abelmoschus esculentus. The sequence continues at coordinate 16,315,220 of JAUCBN010000038.1, read as the reverse complement.
TAACTACTCGAACTTCGGGGAGGCCGACAACGGCGGTAGAACCATGACCGATGTTAGTGGTGACATGATGACTATGTTTCCATATAACAACAACAACGACGTCGACAATGGAGAGATTATCAACAATGTTGCAATTACGCCGCCATCGGATGTGACGGTCCCGATGATGAAACAAGAGTTTTGTACTAATGATAAACAAGTTGATGATCGGTCCGTGTTATGGACTTTGCCTTGGCAACTCAGTGGTAACCATGGTGGTTACAACATGTCTGATCTTGACTCGGGCAGAGAAAGCTGGAGTGGACTCAGTTCGTCTTGGCATGGCCTTCTGAATAGCCCTCTAATGTAGAGAATTGGAGTGTTTGGAGATTTGGTTTACAAGAATCATCAATATTACCCTTTTGTTTTTTTAATTCTCTTCTTCCTATTATTGGGTATGAAACTAATGGCGTTTGCTTGGATTTTAGAGCCATTTTAAAGGGTTATTTATGATCTAATTAAATTCATGAATTATCAATATTAATTAATTATATTCTATGGATAATTATTTCATATACACTAATAATGATAAAGTTTTCGCAAGTACAATAATTTAGAGATTTAAAGTTTAGAGATTATTGTTTAGATTAATCTTCTGATTAGTTATTAAAAGTAGCTAAGCCAGATTGAAACTATATTAATATTTTAAGAATTCAATTAAAAGATTTTGAATTCGAGTTTGGGACAATTTAAGATTTGAGTTGTAAATTAAGAAGAATAAAATTTTATATTCTTTTTAAGTGTTCAACGATAAAAAACTAAAATTTAAATTCTAATCCTAAATTTTAAATCTTAAACCATAAAATAATATATAATGTCCAGAGTAAAAATCCTCTACCTCTTTATTATGCATGCGTCCTTTGAAAATTTTCTAAAAAATTAAATTTTAAACCCAAACCCTTATTTCCTAAATCCTAAACCTTAAACCCTACACCCTAAAAAATATACCCTACCTCTAATTCTTTAAACCTTAACAATAACCCCTAACCTTAAACCCTGAACCCTACGCCCTAACTCTCTAATCTAAAACAGAGGTAAATAGAGGCATGAGAAAGAAATAGACAATTCATACCCTGATGTCTATGATTCCATAAACACTAAAACTTAAATCATAAACCTAGGTTTTAAAATAGGAACACAAAATAAAGTAATAGATTTCTATTCGATTAAAGATGTTCATGAGAATAACTCACTTAAAGTGATCTATTACTTTACCTAGTGGATAAAGAGCTTATATTATCTTATATTGTATGATTTTGAATCTCGCAATAAAAATATAAAATCTTTCTAATTAATAGAAAATAACTCATTTAAAAAGAAGATATTCAATTAATTTAAGAGTTAATTGCACCAAACACTCTCAAACTATAAACCTCATTTTAAATTGGTCTCTAAATTTTTTAATATTATAGTTCTATTCCAAAACTATGACCCAAACTTTTGAATATTCTAGTTTCACCCTAAAATTTTGATTTTTTACTTTAGATTGATCTCCAAATTATCAAATATTCTAATTTTATCACCAAATTATCGTTTATGTTACACTATATTAATACATGTTACAAATAAATTTTTACATGACAATTTAAAATCGGTTTAAAGACTACTTTCGTTTGTATAATAGTTTCAATTTATCAATTTTTTTCTTCGCTCAATCACCATGTTGACATTACTAGTGCTCAAATTTATGAGCTCTAAAAGCAACAACCGTTCCTTTAACCACTGAGGCTAGATGACTCGTGCCTTTCTTTTATTTGTATAATCTAACTTTTGAACTAGTCCAATTATATTATTATTATTACCCCTTGACACTACTATTAAACGTTACGACGTTGATATGACAATCGGTGTTGCTGACATGCCACAATTGCTGAGCCTGTAGATGAAACCCGGTTACAGCAAACGGTTGAACGCAACTGAGACTTCTAAGTTGCATGTTGATCCTACTGCTGAGCTTGCTCCGGCTATGCTCGACTCATTCAGGTTCCCTCTTCTCTTGCAAATTTCATTACGAATTTAAAATTTATGTCGGAATGTTCAGGATTATAATTTATAAACCAGATATCTCTTGTTTTGTGTAGCCACGTATAAAGCCTCTCTGATTCTATTTCTAGTTTTACTAAAGCTATCGGAGCATAGAAGAAGTCTTTCTTTGGAACATGAGCTACAATAATGTAGGAGCAAAAACTCCTCTGTTCCCTAATGACTTAGTTGACGGCTCCTATCCGGTAAAATGGCTGCTTTCCGCGATTGCCGAGTTCAATGATGGATTCACTCGGTGACTCAAGACTCATGCAACATTAGTAGACATGGCTCAGTAAGTGGCCTACATGCAGGGTATTCGACAAGACGATCCTCTTTCATCGTATTTATGTGTACTTGCTATGGAACGGTTGGGTCATAGTATTTGTGGAGCTATTGTTGAAAGCCTTGTTAAACTTGCTCGACATGGGTTATCTATTTTACACCTCTTCATTGCGGATGATATATATATATTTTTCTTCGGAAATATGACTTAAAATATTTTAAATATCAAATTGAAGATATGCTGTTGGAGTAGAATCATTTTTAAAATTTAAATTTTAAATTGTTAAGATAGATTTCAGATTTTAAATATATTTTTGTTTTCTCTTTGTTATAATTAACTCTATAAATTGAGTATTTTATATTCAATAAAATTATACTCCAACACAATAATTTTTATTCCTTTTTATTATTTTTTTCACGCACCTCAAAAGCCAATAATTTTTTCCGCGAAGACTATCAACTCTATTCTGTTTAAATTCGGGAAATACTCTAAGTCACAAGGTCAGTCTTCCTTCATGAAACTTGGTTAAATTAAAGGATTTAGGGTTTAATTTTAGGGTTTAAAAAATTAGGGGTAAGGTATATTTTTTAGGGTTTAGAGTTTAGGATATAGAAAACAAGGGTTAGGGTTTAAAATTTAATTTTTTAGAAATTTTTAATAGAGGCATGAATGGAGATATAACAAAGAGGCAGAAAATTTTTACTCTCCCAGTAATGCATAAAAGACATAGACTAATGTTTTAGTAAATACCTGAACTATATTTAAAGATAAATAGGTGTATAATATTTTATTCCGTGAATAATTTAAAGATTATTGTTGTTAAGATTATAGATGTTAAATGATGCATTAATCTTCTGTCATTATATATGGATAAAATAGGGAAGATCAATCCTACAATAAATGATGAAGCTAGGTTTGAGTTGTTAGATGTTTGATTTTACATTAGCGATTGAGGTTTTGTATTATCGATGAATGAGAATGTACATTACAGTTTTTTAAAGATTTGAAAGCTGTATTAAGAGGTTAAACTAATTATCTAAGCTTGAAAGCAAATATCAGACGTTGTTGTTCCACCCTTCTTTAGTTTCGTTACCGATATGATTTAATTAAAAAAATGGTAGAGGATACTAATATGGGTAGCCGTCGTATTGATACTGGTACACCCATAATGGAAAAATTGGTCTTGTTCTCGTACACGGGTTTATGTACCGGTCTGTCCATGCTGATTTATGTAATTGGAAATTTGGAAAATTGGTCTTGAAGATAGAAAGGGAATGACAAACCATCTAACTGAACTGTTTGTGTTTGTCCAATGTTGCATCCTGCTCTGTCTAATATCCAAGGGATGTTGCCACTCGGCAGTGACTTCCACGACAGAAGATGTCTGATGGCTGCGCATGGTCTTATATAGGCACAAGTGTAGCCATAATTAGGGCTAACACAACTCCTATATTTTCGACGTCTAATTTTATGCTATTTTTTTTTTGCCGAAATAGTGTTGTGCAATTATATTAGACAAAAATAAGTTAATTGAATCCTCTATACAATGCAACTGGATCCTAGTCATTATCTCTATCTGTTTTTTCTTATTATTTAATTTTCTTTATTTAGTTCAATTTCAACCCAATCAAATGATTTTATTTCGCGGTTTGATTTTTCCTCTCTAAGTTAATTGAATCCTCTAAGTGCTCTCCTCTCTTGGCTTTGTCTCATTGTCTATCTTTATCTGTTCTTCTTACGAATACGAAGGAAGATTGGTCTACGTATCTGTTCTTGATCCGAATTATCTCTATCTGTTTGATAGGAGAATCTATAGTGATTTTATTTTATTTCTTTACAGAGCAAGAAGACCAAAGGAAGCATATTAAGTAGACCAATCCCTGTGGAGACGATATCTGATATACTTATCACTTTATTACTTGGCGATGTATACACTTGCACTAAATTGCGCATATCTAACATGTATCAAGTTTTTGGCGCCGTTGCCGGGGATTGACAACTAAATTTTGTTTTTTATTTTATTTTCTTGCTTTTTAGTTATTTTATTTTACTTTGGTTTATTTTTAGTATATGACCAAGGTCAACCCTTCCCATCCTTTGTACGAGTTAATCCAAAAATTGAACGTACACACTAAAGGTTGAGGAGATAAATCCAAAAAGCTATGACAGACCATCAAGAAAATCAATCAGATCAGAATTTACTTGTTGGCAATGGAGGCCTTCTGCCGCCACCACTGCCGCGACAGTTAACTGTCAGAGACTTCATGGAGGAAGATTTAAATGGATTAAATTCTGGAGTAATTACACCAGAAATAGAAGCAACTCACCTATCATGTTCAATATGCTAAATACTATTGGACAATTTGGTGGGTCAATGACAGAAGATGCTAGACAACATCCTAAGTCCTTCATGGAAATTTGCAACTCTTTCAAAATTCAAAGAGTCCATGAAGATGTCTTAAGATTGAAGTTGTTCCCATATTCACTGAGGAATAGGGCAAAAACCTGGCTAAATAGCATTCCAGCAGGATCAATAGGATCTTGGAGTAAACTATACCGAGATTTCATTACGCGCTTTAATCCTACCAATTTATATAATAAAATTCGTAATAAAATTACTTCTTTTCGACAGGCTGATGAAGAACCTATGTACGAGGCATGAGAACGCTACAGAGAGTTATTGCACAAGTGCCCATTGCATGGATTTCTACTGTGGACACAAGTGACCATGTTCTATAATGCCACCAATGCCCCGACAAAGATGATGTTAGATGCCTCGACAAATGGAACACTCCTGGACAAAACACCTGAGGAAGCTATTGAGATCCTGAATAAACTCGCAAAGAACGATTTCCAATTCCCTACATCTAGGCGAGGAGTAATACGCCAAGACACAGTGAATGAATTAAAAACATCAAATTCAATGGTAACACAATTGGCCTCTCTTACTAAAATGGTGCAAAGCATGCAACTACAATAAAATACCCATGAGGTTAAGACTATTGATTCTTTTTGCAATTTATGTGGAGATAACCACAATTCCTCTCAATGTATATAGAATCAAGAGTCTAGCATGTATGTTGGAAACTATAACAAAAATAATATGATGTCCAACACATACAACCCCTCATGGAAGAAGCTTCCAAACTTTTCATGGAGCAATTCAAACAATGCATTGAATCCAACTACTCAACCCCCAGAATTCTAGCAACATCTGCCGCAGCATCAGATGCATCAACAGCAGTCTGTAAGTTCTATGAAAAATTCTCTGAAAGCATTCATGATGAAAACTGAATCATATATGATAGAGAACAGTAACTTTATCAAAAGAACATATGCATTTATAAATAGAACTGAGATGAGGTTACAGAACCAAGAGGCAACAATAAAGGTACTGGAAACCCAGGTTGAACAGTTTGCCCATAACATAAACACTAGACCACAAGGAAGATTACCTATCAATACTGAAGTTGCTAAGGTAATGGGCCATGAACAGTGAAAATCAATCACTACCAAAAGTGGTCTACAACTGAAAAAGAAGGTAGAAAGGCCAACAGACAAAGTTCCACCAATAGAACCAGAAAAAGAGGAGTTGGATGCTGAATCAATTGATAATGTTACAGCAAATAACACTGCCCCAACAGAGAGCTCGGCAGCACCTGAACAAGCTACCGAGACAGCAATAAACCTATTGGTTCCAAGTATTACATTCCAAACTAAAGAAACACTGGAATAGATGAGACCACAACCACCCTTCACATAAAGGTTGAAAAAGCAAAAACAAGACCATTAATTTAAGAAATTTCTTGATATTTTAAAGCAAGTCCATATCAACTTATCATTTGTAGAGGCAAGTGAACAAATGCCTAATTATGCTAAGTTCTTAAAAGACATTGTGTCTAAGAGAAAGAGGCTAGGTGAGTTTGAAACAGTGGCTGCTACAGAAGGATGCGTGGCAATGCTATACAATCGTATGCCACTAAAATTGAAGGATTCTAGATGCTTTACAATACCTTGTACAATTGGTAACCATTACGAAGGTAAGGCCTTATGCGACCTTGGAGCAAACATCAATCTAATGCCCAAATCTATCTTTCCAAAGCTCGGAATAGGAAAGGTAACGCCCACAACTGTGATGCTCCAACTTACGGATCGATCATATGTGCAACCCGAAGGAAAAATCGAGGACATACTGGTAAGAGTAGATAAATTTATTTTTCATGTTGACTTTCTTGTCCTTGATTGTGAAGCAGATGATAATACACCGATCATCCTTGGGAGACCTTTTCTTGCAATTGGACGAATACTAATTGTTGTGGAAAAATGAGAGTTGACAATGCGAATTAATGATCAACAAGTCAAACTCAATATTTTCCAAATTCTAAAAAGAGATGATGATCTAGAAGAATGTCAGATGCTATACAATACAGATGCAATTCGTACAATACCCTATCTCAGCAACCATTGCCTCGGCAACAATCTTAATGATACACCACAGATCTGCCTCGGCAGTGATATAGATGACTGTTGCAGTAGAACTTTGGACAATATTGAAACAATAGAGAATGAAGAAGCTAACTAGACGATACATCTTCCAGGTAAGTATTTTGAACTCTTAGATTACCCAGGTAAGAACGAAAAATCTATAAGTAAGGAACCATTGGTCACTTAATTAAAACCCTTACCTGAAAAACTGAAATATGCTTATTCGGGAGTCAACCACACAATGCTCGTAATTATTTTTTCTAAGTTGCAGCTAGAACAGAAATAAAGTCTGATAGAGATGCTGTGGCAACATAAGAAGACAATTGGGTGGTTAATTGATGATTTGAAAGGAATAAGTCCATCAGTGTCTATGCATAAAATCCTTCTAGAGGAAGACCATAAACCGACTGTTGAGGCCCAGAGAAGACTTAACCATGCTATGAAGGAAGTAGTATGCAAATAAATAATCAAGTGGCTTGATGCAGGAATTATCTATCCTATTTCTGACAGCGCATGGGTAAGCCCAGTATAATGTGTACCCCAAAAAGGTGGTATGACTATCATAACCAACGAGAATAACGAGTTGATCCCAACCAGGACTATGATCGGTTGGAGAGTTTGTATGGATTATCGCAAGTTGAATAAGACAACATAGAAGGATCACTTCCCTTTACCTTTTATTGACGAAATGCTTGATAGACTTACTGGTAAACCTTATTACTGTTTTTTGATGATTATTCAGACTATAATCAGATTGACATAGATCCAGAAGACCAAGAAAAGACCACCTTCACCTACCCATATGGAACATATGCATTTAAAAGAATGTCGTTCGGTCTTTGCAATGCCCCGACAACTTTTCAGAGATGCATGATGGTAATTTTTTTTAACATGATAGAGGACTTCTTAGAGATATTCATGGATGATTTTTCAGTCTTTGGAGATAGCTTTAATCAATGCCTCGGTAATTTAGCAAAAGTGCTGCAAAGATGTGAGAAATCCAATTTAGTCCTCAATTGAGAAAAATGCCATTTTATGGTGAATGAAGGCATAATATTGGGTCACAAAATATCATCACAAGGAATCGAAGTGGATAAAGCCAAAATTAATATGATAAAGAATTTGCCTCCTTCAAATTCTGTGAAAGGAGTTTGAAGCTTCTTGGGCCACGCAAGCTTTTATAGAAGGTTTATTTCTAATTTTTTTAAAATTTTTAAACCTCTTTGTAACTTGCTTGAACAAGATAGAAAATTCAAATTCAATGAGGAATGCACTAAAGCATTCGAAACCCTTAAAGAGAAGTTGATCACTGCACCAATAGTAGTCCCACCAGACTGGTCCCTGTCATTTGAACTAATGTGTGACGCAAGTGATCATGCTGTCGGGGAAGCACTTGGGTAGAGAAAGAACAACCTGTTACATGTCATCCACTATGCTTGTAAAACACTTAATGAAGCCCAAATTAATTACACAACAACAAAAAAGGAATTACTAGTAGTAGTATTTGCCTTTGATAAATTTCGATTATATCTTATCGGAACAAAAGTGACTTTTTATACCAACCATTCGACAATTAAGTACCTATTCTTAAAGAAGGATGCCAAGCCCAGACTATTTTTATGGATCCTCCTTTTGCAAGAATTTGATGTTAAAATAAAGGATAAAAGATGTAAAGAAAATCAGGTAGCCGATCACCTCTCTAGATTAGAGAATGAAGATAATAACAACTCACTCGAAGAAATACATGATGCATTCCCAGATGAACAAATACTGCATATTGCGACAACTGCTGAGGACACTGTCGAGATAGAGACCACGACAACATATAACTATGCTGTCGAGGCATTGACTGAATATATCTCAGCAACCTTAACAGAAGATCTTGCTGCAGCAACATCCACCCCGTGGTATGTTGATCTTGTTAATTATTTAGCTAGTGATGTTCTTCCTTATAACCTTAATTATGATGAAAAAAAGAGGTTTCAGCATAATGCAAAGCATTATTTCTAGGACGACCCTCTTTCATTCAAATAATGTGCAGATCAGGTTATAAGAAGATGTGTTCCAGAAAATGAGCAACAAGAAGTGCTTCGGCATTGTCATGATTCACCTTGTGGAGGATATTTTGGAGGAAACAAAACAGCAACTAAAATGCTTCAATCAGGCCTTTATTGCCCCATACTCTTTAAAGATGCCCAACTTTATTGCAAAAACTATGATCGATGCCAAAGAACGGGCAATATCTCTAGGCGCAATTAGATGCCACAGAAACCCATATTGGAAGTAGAATTATTTGATGTTTGGGGAATATATTTCATGGGACAATTCCCATCATCTCAAGGTAATCTCTATATTTTAGTAGCAGTGGACTATGTATCAAAATGGGTCGAAGCAATTGCCACACCTCACAATGACTCCAAGACGGTACAAAAATTCCTCAAGAAAAACATCTTAAACAGAATTGGAGTCCCGAGAGCAATAATTAGCGGTGAAGGTTAACACTTTGACAGCAGACTCATTGCTGCGGCCCTAAAGAAATTAGGTGTCACCCACAGAATTTCCACGGCCTACCATCCACAAACAAATGGGCAAACTAAAATATCGAACAGGGAATTAAAATAAATCCTTGAAAAGGTGGTAAACCCATCTAAAAAGGATTAGTCTCATCGTCTCGACGATGCTCTGTGGGCATATAGGACAACCTATAAAACCCCATTGGGTACATCTCCATACAGGCTTGTATTTGGAAAAGTATGCCATTTGCAAGTGGAAATTGAGCAAAAAACTTATTGGGTAGTAAAGAATTTGAACATAGAATGAGAGAAAGCTGGCCAGCAACGAATGCTAGACCTCAATGAAATAGAAGAATTTAGAGCGACAACCTATGAAAATACCAAGATCTACAAGGAAAAGACGAAACGATGGCATGACAATAAGCTACTGCCACAACAATTCCTGCCAGGGCAGCAAGTTCTCCTTTTCAACTCCAGACTCAAACTGTTCCTAGGCAAACTCAGATCCAGATGGTCAGGCCCATTTGAAGTTTTTTCAAGATTATCCACATGGTGCAATAATGATCAAATCAAAAAAAGGATGAGCATGAATTCAAAGTGAATGACCAACGGTTGAAGCATTATTCTGGTCAACACGATATGAAAACTATAGAGAACATCACTTTAGGAGGTGCACTTACATGCATCCCTATCGTAAATTAATCATTTCATTTGTCCTTATCGCACTTTAGGATTAGTTTAGTCTAGATTTTTATTATTAATCTTTTCTTATTATTTATTTTAGGATAAAAGGTGAAGACGCTCACAACATCAAGACCATGACAACTGATTGTTACCAGCAGCCCCTCGGAGTCCCTTTAATATTTCATACTGCTTTGATATCCTTACTTGTTTCCTTTTTCATTTTTTTTGCCTATTATGTGCCCCTATTTTTAGCATTGAGGACAATGCTTAGTTCGAGTTTCGGGGGTGTAGAGCCACTACCGAGGTAATCCACTACCGCGACCTTACCATGAAAAAGGAGTATTTAAGTGATAATTTTAAATTTTTATATCCACCACTTTACTTGAATATGTTGCCCATACTTTTGCATTGTCCATCATCAGTAATGTCTTAGTTTATACTTTTAAGGCAATAGAAATCTTTCTCCTTGCCATGGTTAGGTTCTGTTTTGAAGGCTTAATTCTAGGATGCTTAAGGAGAAAACTTAGAAGCTTGCTATAAGGTTGATCTTAAAACACCTTTGGGACTTGTTTAGCTATAGGAATTCTTTTAATAAACTTAGGTGATAAAGATTTAGATCTTTGGAAAGGTAACTAGAGGTGTCTATCATCGGCTCTAGGAATTACTCTTATTCATGCTAGAGGTGCCCGAAATTTGCTCTAATATGCTTAAAAGATTAGAAAAAGAAATAAGGAAATAATGATAAGAAAAACACAATCCATGACGTGCCCAAAATTGGCCTAAGAATTGGTTGTTTTGAAAAGAAAAATACACTAATTTCAAGTCTATTTGTCTTAAACTTAGAGTTTATCTAAGAAGGCCCTTAATCAAACTTGTCCAGAAAAACGCACACACTCACAAAACCTTATAGTTTGTCTTCTAGGTAAACCCTTAGGTAGCCAAAAAGTTAAGTCTAAAGAATAGACATAGTTATGGTGGGGAGAATAGATGGAAACATACGACCAAGAGAGAATAAAGATTGACAAATTGATGGTTTGCATTGCTTGAGGACAAGCAATAGTTCGAGTATGGGGGTGTGATAAGTGCTTAGCTCACTATCACTTTATACACTATTCATGGGCATTAATCACCAATTCTACACCCACTTGAACCAATGCATGTACTTAATGTGAACTATTTAGGGGTTTTATTGTTAAAGATAATATTTACAGAAAAGACAAGCTTTACTGTATTTTTGTATTTGTGCAGGAAAAAGTAATGCTGACGCAGAAAACTTAGGCCGAGGTAGGACCTGATGCCGAGGCAGCAAAGGACAAGTAACGATTTGGTAGGCAAGCTGATAAGAAAAATGAGGAAAACATTGCTGGACAAGAAGCCCAATGATTGGAGCTGTAAAGCATGAGGAAAAGCCTAAGACAAGGCCACGCGGGAAAACCTTCTAGATGGAATAAACTTGGAAATATTTTATTTATGTACATGACTTGTTCTCTAATCCAAGTTATATTCTACTTAGGAAAGGTTTGCCCTAGACCAAGCCTATATAAGACCTAGCCGTCCCAAGGAGCAAGAGAACTGGATTTTAGAGACAATTCAGTTTATAGAGAGCTTAAACTCCATCTTTTAGTTTTTCTTTTCTTTTACATTATGTTCTAAGTTTGTTAGGCTTAGGTGAAGGTTGTAAAGTATTAGTGTGAGGAAGTTGAACTTTGTTTTTTGTTTTCATTGCAATAAAACATCGAAGTTTGCTTATTCTTTTCCATTTATTGTTCTTACATTTATGCTCGGGAGAGAAGTTTGTAAGTCATCCATTTATCTAATGTCGGGAGAGTTAAATTCACGAAAGGAATAAGTACGACGTTTCAATCATGAAACACTAACTCGGCCTATGGATAGGTTTAGAGTTTCAGCAGCTAAAAGAAGTGTGAGATTGGTTGATGATTATAATTGATTCACGCCGGGAGGTATCATCAAGGACTAGTCATCAACAATACTTTGACTTAGGGATAAATGGAGTCATCTAAGGACACTTTGTCGAACTTTGGTAAAGTCCATCCAAGAGCAAGAGATTGTCGTGGCGGGTGAGTATCTTTACTGTCGAGGCAATAATCTACAGTTCTGCCGAGATAGTGTTGTGCAATTGCATTGGACAAAAACAAGTCAACTGAATCCTCTATACAATATAACTGGATCCTAGCCATTATCTCTATCTATTTTTCCTTATTATTTAGTTTTTTTATTTAGTTCAATCTCAATCCAATCACTTATGTTTTTATTTTATTTCTTTACAGAGCAAGAAGACCAAAGGAAGCATATTAAGTAGATCAATCCTTGTAGAGACGATATCTGATATACTTATCACTTTATTACTTGGCGACGTGTACACTTGCACTAAATTACGCGTATCTAACATGCATCACAAAACTTGACTCGAAAAAACCGAATAACTCGACTCGACTAGAGGCGAAAATATTTGACTTGTTTCGACTCGACTCGAGGCGAAAATACTCGACTTGTTTTGACTCGAATCGAGACAAAAATACTCGACTCGTTTCAGCTCGACTCGAAAAAAATTCAAATAAAGTTCAAGTTGTAAAATAGAAATTCGAATAACTCGAATAACTCGAATAACTCAAAATTTTTAATAATTAAAGAATTAATTTTTAAGTTTGAGACGAGTCTATAAATTTTTTAATGATATATACATTTATATATATAAATATAAAAAAAATATTGCTACATACGAAAAAATATATATATATCTTATATGATTAGAGAAAGTCGTTTAAATTGGAATCAAATCATACTATAACATGATAAATAATTATAATTAAATATTTATAGGAACTCAAAAAATCAACTCAATTCGACTCGACTCGAATTTCTCAAACTCGACTCGAACCGAAAAATTTCAAACAAAGTTTGAGTTGTAAAATACGACTCGTCAACTCGAATAACTCGAAACTTTTTGACTCGACTCAATCGAATACTCACCTCTACATACAACTATTAAAATAAATTAGAATTAATCTAAAACATAAATTTGAAACATATATAAATATTAATCTAAAGCATAAATTTAAATATACATAAAAATAAAAAATATTAATCTAATATATAATATAAATTTAAAACAAAAATAAAATATAAATTAAAACATACCAACTAAATAAATAATACTTCATTAAAATTATACAAAATACAACTTAAATAAAATAAAGGAAAGAAAATATACCAAATTTAGAATTCGAACGGTGAACCCTGACGAACCACAGCGAGATCTACCTCGATCACTCCAAAATTTTAAATTAGATTAGATCCAAAAAAAGATACCAATCGTACCACCCAAAAATTCAGGAAAAGCTAAGCTCTCAAACTAGGTTCATAAAAACATTTTCCCTTACTCAATTGATTCCCCTTAAAAAGGCTCATCCCTTCCTTTTTATAGGCAATAGGAGAGAGAAAAACCATGTTTTCCATTAATGTGGGATTTTAATCCCAGAATCCCACATTAAATTTTTTATTAATAAATTATTATTACAATAATACTAAAAATATTAAAATCTGATATAAAACGAGTGACTACAACACTTATAAGCATACCACTCTTCAAAGACGAACTGCCTTCCTTCTGACTTTGAACAATGTATGAATGGAGGATAGTCTACCGATAGTGGCTACAAGAGGTTGGACAGTGAATTTAATTGATAAAAATATAGGTAAATTGTATGGTTGAAAATCAATGGAGTTTGTGTTAAATAAAGGTAAAAAGTTGATATTTTGTGTTTGAAATTTTAAGAAGAAAGAATTGAAAGAGAATGACAAGGAGAAATAAAAGAAGAAGAAGATTAATTATATTGTGTAAGTAAAATATTTTTTTTTAAATTTTTTTTGTATAATTAATTTTTTGTAGTAATAATATTTTATTTAAATTATAGTTATTTTTTATATCTTTATAGTTGATTTAGTGGTTGATTTAAATAGTTTATAAAAATTAGTTATTATTTAATTTTATTTAGATTGCATGTTGCAAAATAATAATCTGGTCATTATTTTTTAAAATTTCAATTTAGTTTATTTTTGTGCATGTTATTATTTTTTTAAATTAGTGGCTAGTATTATTTTTAGTTTCTAATTTAGCAAAATAAATAGTTTTGTAAATTAGGGACTAAAAATAATAAAAATCAATTACAACCATTTTTTTGAATACTTTAAAAATTAGTGATTAGCTTATTTATTTATTTTTGTTCCAATTTCTATTTTTGTATGTAGCAAAAAATTTAATGTCTATATTTATAAATTATTTTTAAGTTTACAAAGGAATATTAGTAAAGTACTGATTAATTTGGAAAAACTACCAAATTTAATAATTTTGAAGGTAAATTAGTAAAAATGAATAATTTTTAATATATTTTTTCTTGTCTTATAGGATGGCAAAGCAATTTTCATTTTTGCGGTTATATGATCAACACATCAGTAGTTTGCAGATTCTCAAGATGGTACCAATTTATTTATATTTTATTTAATAAATTTTTAATTAGGTTAATAATATTTGGTTTATTTTTTAATGTGTTATAAGATTATGAGGAAACATTTAAGCATCATTTGACTATGGCCTATAACCATCCAAATGATGAAATCATTGACTGATTAAAAGTTTCTGGATTTTATTATGCGATCTTAATTCGTGGGTTTATTATGCAATCTTAATTTGTGGGTTTAAAGCATCATTTGACTGGACCATAACGAAATCCATTTTCATCAAAAAATCAAGTTAAAACATGAAATTTGAACAACGTAAATAATTGGAGCTCTAAAATATTACAAACTAGTTTAAAGCATTCGACTCAAGTAAATAAAATAAAGTTATAAATTACATATAGGATCCTACAAGTATATAGCCCACTACATCTAGTAACAGTACTCTGACAACAATCGTCAATGTTGAAACTCACAACGATGATGCTCCTCCGAACAACTTTTCTTAACCTACGCACGAAAACATATTTCAAAACGCTGAGCTACAAAAGTTCATAAGTGTTATATACCACACATATATCTCATAAATATATATATAATAGTGCGGCCCGCAAACACTAGGCATCGGGACCATACACTACAAGCATGACCCGCGTCAACTAAACATCGGGATCCTAGATCCATGCTTGGAATGGTTCATGAAGCATCTTCGAACTAGCCCACGTCCACTAAGCATCGGGATGCTACGTTCGAAAAGTATTTGAGTGTTGTAACACTTTGATCATATAATATAATAAGGGTGTCCGGACCCACCTCATAATAATATATAATGCTAGGCAACCCATCAGCACTAAGCAAGGTCTCTAGCTTTCTATATCATATACATATCATATATCATCTCAACCATCAATTTTCCCCACATATCAAAATCATATCAATTCTTTGTTTTTAGTCAATTTCCACTTGACACGATTAGGGGGTAAATTCTGTTTTTTAATATTCATTTTACACCTTATTAACCCTTAGGAACATCTAACATGAATTATGGAATCCTTAAACTCAACCCCTAAAAACATGGGGCAGATTGCCCAGGGTATCGATATGCCTATGGGATAGTATCGAAACGACATGTATCAGAATGATTTTCTTGTGTTTCGATACGCTATGGTGATGGTTTAGGACTAAGGGAAAAACCTACCAATTTCGATACACCTATATGGTGGTATCGAAGCTACCGGTATCAAAACGCTTCCTTGGCGTTTTGGTAGGATGGGGTGGTGACTTAGGATTAAGAGAACCATACCCGTATCGATACACCTATATGGTGGTATCAATACACGACTCAATTTTGATACACCCCCTAAAAAGATATCGATCTAAAATGCTACTGAAGGTCCCAGTATCGAAACACGTGTTAGGCGTTCTAAAATGCCTAGTTTAATTGCCTAAGATTTCCCTCTAGGATATCGATACACCTATAGAGGGATCGATATCCTTGCACAAAAGGTGCAATATTGAGCTTCTAATTGCCTAGAACACTATCCAAAAACCTCTTATTCGACCCCAAATCAATCATAACTCTAAGGGAACAATCTTAAACATGATTATACCTTATTTTTGAAGGTTCATCAATAAAGTCAAAATCTACCATTAAAGGACATTAAGCATTGAAACACCAACCAAGTCAATATACATGCAATCCCAAAGCAATAACTATGCAAGAAAAATATTTAAAAGTTGGAGGAGTACCAACATTGGTAAAAACAATAGCAACTCGAGCTTCCAAGCAAGCTTCCTAAAGCTCTTGAGGGTTTTTGAAGCTCTTTCTCTACATGAGAAAGATACACAACGAATAGGAACAACTTAGAATTATTTCTAGAGCTTAAAAACACTAAAAGACTGAGATTTAAGCTCCTCAAAAACCATTCTTGAACTCAACCTATAACCCCCTCTTAAACCTCTATTTTCACCATACAAACTAATTTTTACCTTGATTTATAGATCCTTAGCAGCTTTCTAACACCCTCTTCAACCCAAAAACGAGTTTCTCCACTGAAACTTCAAAGTTTCAACCTTTAGCACAAACTCTCTCTTGTAATTATGGGGGAAAGAATGGTAAAAAGGAAGGGAAAATGAGGTCATTCTCTGCAAGAGATTAAACCCATTTCCCTCTCATTCAACCCATTTAGACATTTACTAAAATGTTCATATCCTAAACTCCCAAGGCCCAACCACTCAAAGCCCAACAAGAATAAGGCCTAACAAGGCCCAAACTACTCAAACCCGAGGCCCCAAATCGAAGCCCAACACCTTGGGTTAACTTGACACTCAGATCTGAATCCGGGTTGTGACATACAAGTTAGTACCTAAGTTTATAGAAGCTCTAATTGAGTGTTGGAGGCCTAAAACCCATACGTTTCATATGCCGTGTGGGGAATGCACGATCACACTTGAAGATGCGATCATGCTTATTTGGCTCCTAGTAAATGGGGCACCATTGATAGGGGAACCATTGAACGATGACCCTGTCATCGATAGTGTGAAAGCTACACCTAAAAAAATTGGTTATTTTACCTTAGATAGGTTTCAGGTAAATCAAATTTCAAAAGAGGTCGTATAAAATTGAGTTGGTTGTAAAATAATTTTAAATTGATAGATTGGTTGGTGCGAATTATAATGACAATCGAACTTATATTCTTTAACTAATTTGAGTTATATTATTGCAGATAAATCTAGTAATGTTGTTCATACACAATATCTATGCTTTTTGAAGTATTCATGGGAAGCTACAAGCTATAGTTTAGGATCGAATGTAATAACATTCTTATTGCATGAGTTGTGCAAGGGCGTTACAATAGTAAATGGTTATATGATTTAGGGTATCAATGGATGTTTGTTGTTGTTGCACGCATGGGTTTGACAAATATTACTTTTTTTACACTGATTATACAGACATTGATTCAATTCTCTCTTTTGTCGTTGTCATTCTATTCATTTTTATTTTAATTTTTAAATTTAATTTCAATTTTTTTAAAAAAATATTTATTGTGATTTGTATATAGATGGCACGAAAAAAAACTTACACAGGGTTAGTGCATAACAACTTAAAAATATTTAGAGCTCAGATTGATTTGTATGTTTAGAAGCTAGTATTATTTTATTTTAATTAAAATTTTAAAATAAATCATCAATTATGTTATAATTAGATGTCTTATTGAAATAACATTTATTTTTGTAGTTTATTTGGATGTCGTACAACATTGATGATTGTATTTTGGTACCTGAAGAATTGTTGGTGCATTCTATAATGTGGTGTTCTATTACACCATTGATACAATTCGCGTCTATTGAATTTCACTTTATCGATCGGGTGTTGAGGCAGTTTGGCTTTCACCAACCGATTCTGAATTTTCCATTCTATCACGACTTTATGCATGATTTTGATGGACACGGTTGAGTTGACGTGAAACGAGAAATCGTTCATGCGAACCACATTTATACATGAAATAACAAATGTTAGAATTTATCGTGTCGTGCTCTACTCCAAGAGAATGATTTTCTAAATAATGAGATGTCGTACTTAACTTTTGTCGGTGAGTGAAAAGAATGTCAAATAATAAGAAGAAATATGGTGATAAAGGTGAATCTTTTAAGAGTTCAGCAACAGACGCATCTCAAAATCCTGTTTAGAGTACTACATAAACCCCAAAAGTTGATCAATGACTTGGGAACAACCAAAAGTAAAGTCATGTGTATGGGAAAAAGAATCGCTCCTACATATTTGCAAACGAAAATGTTCCCGAGTTCTACAAATGCTCATAGGTTTGATGATACGATTTTATACACGCACGAGTTTATTCATTCACAGTCACCTCGCTACTTAAGCTTTGATCAGTGTATGAATTTTCAAGAATTACAAAATTTCATGAATTCACTAGAGTTTATGAGAGAGCAGATCAGTGGTGTGGACATGTTGAGGACACTACCTCTAATGCCATCGATGAATGATGAGTTTAGCATCCTTGAAAAGGAAATTCAAGGAGATACAAAAAAGGATTCGGAGACAAAACATAGGCAATAACGTAATAGAAAGAAGAAACAAACATATTTTCGACTATATCTGATCATTGTTAGAAATTATGTCGGACAATGCAAAATAAAAAATGATTTTATGTATTATTGTCTAATACATTTTTTGGAATTTGAATATTATGTTATGTTTCTTTTTCATTACGTTATGTATTTTATGTAATATATTTTTTGGGCTTTGAATGTTATGTTATGTTTTTTTTATTATGTTATGTTTTTATTATTTGAATGTTACTAATACATTTATGGGATTCGATGCAAATTGGTACTTAATTAATTAATAAAACATAATCATCGAAAAACATAATAGTATAAACATAATATATCACTGATGCATCGATATATATCTTGGTTCATTTAGACAATTAGATTTCGAATGCCCTTGACCCTTACATACCTTACATCTCTTTTGTTGTCCTTTTTTCTATGAGGGAGATTCATATTGGTATAGATGCGAGTCGATCTCGGTCGGCCAATTAGAGTTCTACTGAGTGTAGGATCCGATAACTATTTTTCATGCTCCACTGACAACCAATAATTTGAATTCGCAATCGATGAAAACTCAATTCTATAAATATTGATCATCCATTGGAGATTGAACCATTGCTCAACATAACTATACGAGTCAACCCCCACATACATACATGCTGCAAATGCATGAGCACAAGGATATCGTCATGCCTAGAAGTGGCTACAATCACATCATGTACGTCTAAAATTGACTCGAAACACAATTGAGTGGGCTACTTCGTTGTGACGTCTAGAACCAACAACATCGAAAGTTTGATTATTTCGTTCGAATGCATGAATGATTAGCGATGTTGCATCCTTGATATTATTTTGAATTTTTTCACAATATTTATCGCATAACGTTGCTATCTATTTAATAAAGCCTCAATATTCTTCCCTTTAACAGACCAAACCTTAGCCAAACAATAATATGTCTCTTTCACTAAATTTTCTAATAGGAGATGACATGATCCTTTCATAATATTATTGATACACTCAACAAGGTTGGTTGTTATTTTCCCGTACCGTTAACCACCTTCATATACGATTGAGCTCGTCTTTCTCTTTCAATATTGTTTGCCCACCTCCAAACATGCTCGCTGTATTTCTGTAAAATCTCCATCTTTATCTCAAATTCCATCGCAAGTTGATATCCTATGCAATAATATATACGGTTAGCATATAAAAAATCAAAACAATTAATTGGACGAACATATTAAAAATATTTGAAAAAAGTTACATACCCATGCTTAGAATCTCGTTGCGAAGATAGGATTTTTTTGTAACGCTTATAGTTGTTCATAATGATGTATCGAACACAATACACATTGTATGCGTGTGGAGGTGTTCAATGACTTTCCTCTTAATTAATTACAATAATGATACCTATACCTGAATCAGATATGATGCAGATCTCATTTGTAGGACAATGTGTTGGCGTAAATTTGTCAGAAAAAATTCCAAGCTTCCCTGTTCCTCTTCAACAATTACGAATGCAATCAAAATTACATTTCTCTCATCATCCTTTGTAACTGCAATAAACAGTATGTGAGAGTATATCCCATGCAACCATATGCCATCGACTTGGATCATACGTTTACAATATGGAAAGCCTTCAATGCATAGCATGAATGCCCAACATAGTCGATGAATTTTTTTTATACCTTCAATCAATTATCTTGTCGGTCGTATGCATCCTTTGTTTCATACCTTACGATGGTACTTAGGATGAAATGGGTCATTTCTAACAATAAAGTTGGTAGCTCATTGTACGAATTATCGTAATCACCGTACACCATATGCAATGCCTTTTCCCTTGTAAGTCACCCATTCTTGTAAACTAGATAAGAATTAGTACAAATTGAAGCTCATGCTATTGTAAACTAGATGTTTACTGATAATTTTATTTGGCATGATCGGTTAGACCATCCCGGTTCAATTATGATGCAAAAATTTATTAACACTTTCATGTGGTCATTTATTGAAGAACTAAGATTTTCTTCATGATAATATTTTACGTGATACTTGCTACGAAAGCAATTTGATTATTCAATCATCAACATCTAAGATATAATGCTATTAATTTTCTGGAATGGATACAAGGTGATATATATGGTCCCATACACATTTCTTAAAGACCATCTAGATATTTTATGATTTTTATCGATGCATCAACTAGATGGCTATGTGTATCCTTGTTATTAACCCGTAACTTGGTGTTTGCGAAGCTACTTGCTCAGTTGATAAAATTATGAGCATATTTTCCAGATTATTTTTGAAAGACAATCAGTCTTGATAATGTTGATGACATGTAATTTTACATGTAGTATCACAAATTCGCATCAAGCCAACAAATGATCATAAGTTCTCCCCATTACAAATGATTTTTAGTCAGGAACCAAATATTTCTCATCTTAGATTTTTTGCGTGTGATATATGTTCTAATTTCTCCACCACAACGCAAAAAGATGAGTTTTGTTGGGAATATGTATCAGATTTAAATATCTTAAGCTTCTGATAGGGAATTTATTTACAACCCGATTTATTGACTATCATTTTAATGAGTCAATTTATCCAACATTTGAGGGAGAAAATAAATAGCTGGGGAAAGAAATAAGTTGGAATGAATTATCATTTTCTATTTTTGATCCACGTGTTAAACAATGTGAACTATGAGTTCAATGGATAATTCATTTAGTAAATCAATTGTCAGATGATTTTACTGACCCTAAAAGAGTGACTAAATTACGTATACCAGCTATGAATGCTCCAATTAAATTTGATGTCATGGAAGGACAAACTCTAGTTGCTAATGAGTCTAACTTACACTTAAAGCGTAGTAGACAAGTAAGTTCCAAAGATAGGAGATCCTCGAAAAAGAAAAGAATCTATATTTTATGATGGTCTGATCGAGGAATCAATAATTATGAAAATCTCTAAAAGAGATTAAATGGTCTCCAACAGAGACATTGGCATGACTCAGGTACCTGATAATAAAGAGATCTCAATAGATTATGTCATGTTTGGTAATAAGTGAAACTGAAATTAAATTAACGTCGTTAATGTATTTACATGCAATATAACACTAGAGATTTTATTTGATGATATGGATCAAGAATCATTGTCAATTGGGCAATTTAAACAAAAAAATGATTGTCCAACATGAAAGAGGCAATTGAGGCGAAACTAAAATCTCTTTTGAAAAAAAAAGTATTTGGGCCTATAGCCCGTAAATTGAAATGTATAAAGCTCGTGGATATAAACGAGCCTTTGTGAGAAAGAGAAATCAAAAGGGGAATAATGAGATATAAGATCATTTAGTTGCACAAGAATTCTCACAAAGACATGATATTGATTATGAGGAAAATATATTCCTCGGTGGTGGATGCAAGTACTTTTAGATTTTGATCAGTCTGACAATAGATAAATTATTCAGTTTCTGCCTAATGGATTTTGTTACATCATATTTGAATGGGCCTCTTGACAGTAATATTTACATGAAACTTCTGGAAAAATTTAGATTGCCATATACAGTTCATTCAAGTTCTCGAAAATATTATTCAATCATATTGAATAGATCTTTTTATGCTTGAAACAATTTAGGCGTATTTGGTATGACTGCCTTATTGAATACTTGTTAGCATATATATGAATTATTTCCCCGAGTATTTTTATTAAGAGGTTTAGCTCTGAATTTTTATTGTTGTGTATGTCGATGATTTGAATATCATTGAGACTCGTGAAGAGATCTTCTCAAATCCTTATGCATCAATCGACATACAGAAAAATATAAAAGAGACTTTACATGAATAATGCATATTCATTGATCAACCTTATGTTTGCTAGGTCTCTTAATGTAAACAAAGATTCTTTCTACCTCAAGAAAAAGGTAATGATATTCTTGGTCTAAAGCACAATATACACATTATTTGAACTGGAAGCATCATATCTTATCTGGTCCAGAAATATTATTTAAGTACTACGGGATCATTACCTTTAAATAATTGTTATGCATGAGGCAAAGCCGAAATATCTGTTTGGCTAAACATATCCTGAAGATATGTGAATGTTTTTCACAATATAAGATGCAAGCTATCTTGTAAAGAGATAATACAAAATTTATATCTCAAGGTAGATATATCAAATATGATAAAACGAAACATATTTCTTCAAGTTTCGTCCCTCACGATTTTCAGATGAATATTATTCAATGAATCATTTCAAGCAATGATTTGGAAGATTTATCCACTAGTGCATGATCTACTTCAATATTTGAAGATTGTATTTAATATTAGAATTATGAAGATTCAAAGATCTTATGTGATATTTTCATGAGGGGAGTAAATACGCGTTGCACTCTTTTAATTCTTAGAGTTTTTATCTTAGTAAGGTTTTAACGAGGCACATTATCTTCATGGATATCCAAGGGGCATATATTTATTCATGGTGGATATCCATATATTAAGTTAAAGTTTAATGGGCATTATTATTAGGGTTTAATACCCAGTGTAATTAGGGTTTTCATCTTATGCCTATAAATATAGACTTTGGCCAAAGCTTTGTACACAACCCTACTTTGAGAATATAATACAAATCTCTCTCTTTTGTCTCTCATCTTTGTTCTCTTACTTTGTTCTTATATTTTACTTTATTCACAACAAATCAATATTATTGTAAATCTTACCTAACGTAACAATTAAATTTAATATAACATCAAACTTATAAGGATAAATTGAAATTTTAGAATGACTTATAATATTTTCCCAACAAATTTCTTCTTCTTCACTCAAATTATTACACATCTTTTCTAACAAATAACCTTAAACACCTAATACAACAAATTTAAAACAAAATAATTAAAATGTTTTTACTTCGTTACCCCTACACAAAATTTAATATTCACTAATACATTTTAAATAAAAAAATATACTATCCCTATACATCTTTACATTAATATAAAAAATAAAAAAATTAAAACATATTGCCCAACCCCCTATACTACAGTTCGGACAGACTGTTCCCCATTCAGACACCGTTTAAAGTCGAAGGGAGGGTATCTGTATTTGAAAAGTTGTCACCCTCCCTTGTTTTCGACACGTCGCATACATGCAAATAAAAAAAAGATACTGTTCAAATACGGACGAAAACAACTGTCTTCAAACAATGTAAAAATATTAAATTTTTATTATTTGAAAACGGATTACTCTCAACTCATCTTTTAACAGTGTTTAGTATTTTATTCGAACACTGCTTAAAGACGGGTTACAAGCACTCTATCTTTTTTAAATGAACAATAAATCATAATACTTAGAAAAATCATTTAAGGGATAATGTTATTTTTTGGGCTACCTGATCGTCATTCGTCTGCGTATTGCCAAGGCTGCTTGACAAAACTCTTTTTGCAACTACATCTGTGATTCCTACACAAACCTTTGTCATAGAATTTTTATCTTCCATAATTTTTTGACTTTTCTTCGATAATTGTTGGCTTTGGAAAGTCAATAGCCAGCCAGCTTTGAAAACAACCAACTTGCCATAATAAAAACAAAAGTTACAATGTGGAATATAAATTAAAATAATGAATAAATATAATGTTGGCAAAAAAAGGGTTTTAAAAAGCATAAAATCAAATTTATCTATATATACGTTAGTTTAAGGGGTACGTATAGGATTTAAAATTTAGGGATGATAGTTAAAATTTAAGGTTTAAAATTAGAATTTAGGGTTTAGAGTTTAGAGTTTAAGGTAATATGGTTAGGATTTAAGCCTTAATTTCTAAACTCTAGATTCTAATCACTATCCCTAAATTCTAACCTTTATGCATAAATCCATAAACCTTAAAACTAAAATGATTATGAAAACTTTCGGTTTTAGCCGCTAGTATATAAGATAATAATCTTAAAATCAATTAGTTCCAAGGAAAGTGAATAGCCTTGTGAATCTCATCTCATCCCTCCTTACACAGCATTATGTCTTCTGCTATTCATCCTGTAGAGAGCATCCATTACATGGACGCTGCTTTGTATGAGGCTGCAGAGAGAGGCGACATGGAAGTATTCAATAACTATCAAGGGTTTGAACTTGAGTCGCTACGGACCCCAGACAACAACACTGTGCTGCACGTATGCTTGGCAAGCCCAGAGCATGGTGGTTTTTCGGATTTTATAGAACAAATTCTTAACAAGTGTCCTTCACTGATACTAGAACCCAATGCTAGAGGTCAAACTCCTTTGCACGTTGCAGCAAGGTATGGACTGCCTACTGTTGTGGATTTTCTTATCCAGTTTCAGGCGAAAGCTGGCCATGGGGACTTGGAAGAACAACAGGTAAGTGCTGTGAGGAGGATGCTTAGAAACACAGATCTTGAATCTAACACGCCTTTACACATAGCAGCTCGGTATGGTCATCGAGAGGTGGTGAAAGAATTGCTGTCGTATGAAGACCCGGATTTCCCATATTCTAGCAATACAAAGCAAGAGACTCCACTTTACATGGCGGCTAGGAGAGGAGATGGACCCCTGATGGATATGATTTTAAGAAATTTGAAACCAGTCGGTCATGGAGGTCCCCACGGTAGAACAGCCTTGCACGCAGCGGCTATGTCCGGGGATGCAGGTAATTATTCTGCTCATCTATGTTGTTTAAAATGAAAGATAATTGATTGACCCTTCCCTTTGGTTACTGGAATCTTCCTTGTATTTAGATTCAACAAGGCTAATATTAGAGAATATAAGCAACCTGACAAAGGAAAGAGATGAAGATGGTCACACCCCTCTTCATTATGCAGCACACTTGGGTCACTATTCTGTCGTGGAAGTGTTGTTAAGATGGGATGTATCTGCTGCCTATGCAACTGATACAAAGTGGGGAATGACACCCCTCCTTATGGCAGCTAGGCAAGGCCATGGACATATAGTAACCAAGTTTCTATCTGCTTGTCCAGATTGTTGTGAAAAAGTAGACAAAACAGGTTGGAATTTACTGCATTTTGTGGCGTTTAGAGATTCTCCTCCTAGCATAAGTGATCCCGTCTTCAAATATGGCAATGTTGTCTCTCAACGTGGATCAGTCAGAAAGTTGATGGATGAGGAAGATGCCCATGGAATCACACCTCAACAAGTTTATGAGGCATTCCACGAGAACAAGAAAATGGTATGTCTCAACTGTAATCATTACATTGTAATATCATGTCTACCTTAATTTGTTATTCATTTCTCCCAACCAACAGACATAATAACCTATGATTAGCTAATGTGGTACTGGTAGGAACAAATTGATAAACTGTTGGGAGATGTTGTAAATGAAGAAGTTGCAGAGGTACCTGTTCGTCCATTGAGACATATCAGGAATGAAGAAGTGGCAAAGGCCATTGTCCAACGAAATATCTCTACAGATAGTTTTGAAAAGGCAAGAGATGGTCATTTAGTAGTGGCAGCACTTATAGCCACCGTCACCTTCGCCGCCGCAATAACTGTTCCAGGTGGTTATCAGAGTGAGACAGGTTCCGATCAGGGCACTCCTTTCTTGATCCATGATGCAGCCTTTATATCATTTGTTGTAACAAACGCATTGGCCTTTATTTTCTCCCTAACCGCTGTTGCTGTCTACTTAGACACAATGTCCCCTTTTCTTCCAAATCCGCCGAACACATTCTCACTGAAATGGGCCACTACGCTTCTTGCCTGTGCGATATCGTCCATCATGGTTGCTTTCAGCACAGGCACTTATGTGGTGTTAAAAGCTTCCCCTGGGCTGGCTATTACTTCATGTTGCATAGGACTTAGCATGGTTTTACTTGTATGTTTAAAAAACAGTTTAGCCAATTGGAATTTGCTACAATATTTGTCACTGCGTTTGCTACGATATTTAGCAAACCAAGTCGGATAAAAAGACAGAAAAAGAACGTGTCACTCTTCTTATTTTGTTTTGTCTATTTGTCATCGACGATATTCAGATCGTGACACAATGATTCTTTCGTTGGCCCCTTTACTACATCCTCCTCACAAGTTATCTTTAGTGTCATCCAAGTTGACACATAGGTTGAAGATGAAGATGTTGGAGAGATTATTAGGTAAACCTTGTTCACCAAGGTTCACCACGTCATCCAAAGCAAATAGGACTGTTGATTTTTAAATAACCACCTAATAACTATACACCTACTAAGTACATGTAGGAAAGAGGTGATGATTCACTTAGAAAAAAATTGAGATCAACGGTCCTGATTACTTGGGACCATGGATGATGTAGTGAATAAGGTTCACCTAATAATTTTTCGAAGACGGTGGGTCTGATTTCATTTGGTTTTTGTTGTGTTTTGTCCGTGTTATGTTTTCTCAATTAATTTTGTTATGTAATATTTTATTTGTCGTAATTTATGTTATTTTTATGCTTCCTAGTCTTATTTTTGTTGTTGTTTCTTGTATTGTGTAATGGGTCACATGTTTTCTCAAACACCAATGTAGTCGGGGAAAACTTTGAGAACTAAGACGGAAAATTTGCCAAATTAGTATTACTTTATCTTTTTTTCTTAAAAATATTAATTAAGCCTTTAAATTAAACCCTAAACCTTAAATTTTTCAAAAATATTAATTGAGTCTTTAAACTTTTTTTACTCAATTAAGCCCTTGAATTAATAAATTTAATTAATTAAACCATTGAACTAAGAAATTGAATAAATTAAGCTCTTTGACCAATTTTGACCATTAAATTTGAACAAAATTTTTTGATCCCCTGTTATAGTACGTCTTATCACAGTGTTTCCACTTAGTATTTTTTTTTTAATTTTTTAAAAATCTGGTGAAGGCTCAAAAGTCCTTATGTTTTTTCACCTTTCTCCAAATTTTAGTATTTAAGGTTGTCGAACCTAGAGGGATTGAGTCGACCTCACTACTTCTTAAACCTGCACTTATAAAAGTAAAAATAAAAGTGAGTAGGTGAATTAAGATAACTAAATTAACTAACTTAAAAACTAAATAAAGAAAGAGAATAATAAGAATAGAAGTGAGGCCAGGTTGAATGCTTTGTAGAAAGAAATCTAGTTGTACTTATTATCCACTTATTAATACAATAGGTTGACTTGTCGCCTCGGCGGGTAACACTAAGGGTCGCCGCAACTGCCTAGGCAGGGTTATGCCTTGTCGACAATTCAACTTTTCATAGTTCGATAGAGCATTCTTGAATGTCTCCTCCTTATCCTTAAGCGAATAGAACTGTTGAAATCCATGTCTTGATGATACCTCTCGGCGTGAATCAATAATGAACAACAACCAAATACATGCGTCCTTTTAGTCGTTGAAATCTTGGGCGGTTTATCTCTAAACTGGATTAGTCGATGCCCTTGAGCAAAGACCGTATTCTCTCGTTTCGTGACCCTAACTCTCCCGATATTAGAAAAATAGGTTTTCCTTTGCATACTATCTTACTGAGCTCATATGCAAAGAAGAGTAAGTGCCAAGAAAGAATAAACTATGAAAAGAGGTTTGCATTAATAAATATCAAATAATGTACAACTTTTTTTCTCAACTATTCCACAAATCACCTAAACCTCGAGAGAGTTTTAGAACAAATCCAACCCTCTTAAACCTCACAAATCACCCAAGCCCTAGGTTAAAGTCTTCCACATAAGGAAAGAGTTATACAAGGAAAAGAATACAACTCATTATTAAACTATGACAATTTATTCTATTTTCTAATATAATTCTTCTTTCCCGCGTTTGATCTTTGACCAAAGCTTGACTCCTTTAATCTGCTTCGGCTTTTTCTCGCTTTATGTCCGTTATATTCGACATCTTTTTCTCTATCTTTCAAGCACCAGTTGTCATCTTTATTCTGTTGCCGCGACCTCCATAGTGCTGTCGTGGCGGGTGCTTATCTGTAATTCAGCTTCAATTTCAGCACCCATCTTCTTTTTTGGTCATTCCTAGGATGTAGTTTCCTGTCTAAGAAAGAAAACCATCAACTGTATCTGCTTTTTGCCAAATAATAGATAAATTCACGATTTTAGTATTCGGATACTGAAATATGGAAACTATGCAGAATTATCTAATAATGCCCTTAAATTTATCCTTTATTAGCAATAAAAGAGTGAGAAAATAATATAAAAATAGAACTTTTATGTACTTATCAAAATTTTTAAATATCATAAAAATTCTAAAAAATTTATAAATGATAGAATTGTAATGTATC
This sequence comes from Abelmoschus esculentus, assembly GCA_035048815.1. NCBI lineage: Eukaryota > Viridiplantae > Streptophyta > Magnoliopsida > Malvales > Malvaceae > Abelmoschus > Abelmoschus esculentus. The sequence continues at coordinate 16,286,432 of JAUCBN010000038.1, read as the reverse complement.
ATGTTACGATAATATTTGGAAAAAATTATTAAGATTTAATAGTTGAAATTGGTCAAAGGGCTTAATTAATTTAGTTTCTTGGTTCAATAACTAAATTGTTTATTTTTTTTGTTCAAGGACTTAATTGAGTACAAAAAATATTGAGGGGTTTAATTGATTTTTTTCAAAAGTTTAAGAGCTTCTTCGACCCTTAATCCAAAAAAATAATATTCATATCCAAACATTTATACTATAACCAACGCTCCTGTTAAAAATGTCTAATTATGATTTCCATCCCCTACTTTACAAAAATTAAGAAGCCAACCCTTTTGTTTTAATTTGTCAAAATTTTGTTCTATTTATGTAAATCGAGAAACTAATCCAATTGTTATGAAAACTTTAACTTGAATTTGTAGATTTTATGCTTTATTTTGTTAAAATTTGATTTTTTGGATTAATGATTTAACAAAAAGATTTATATGATTGGATTAAATTTTCATAAGTAGAAATGAATTGATAATATTAGACCTAATAAAATATATAGGACACAAGCAGGGAATAAACAATATATTAATTGGGAAGTCATTTTTATAAAAATAATTTTAATCTTTAACGTTTATAATTTTTATCATTTTAATCTTTATTCTTTTCTTTTTGGATAAATTTAACCGGTCAACAGGGTGCTTCAGTGTATTCCATCTTAAACATGGAGGGTTTAGGACGAAGGAGATATGGACCAAGAGAGGATGATCTATGGGGTTTGGTTTTTGCAATGAAAAGGGTATTTATTTACGGACAAATTTTGAGGACAAAATTTAGAAGTAAAACCCCTTTTTGTCTCTTTATTATATTTTTTATGTCTCATTTAATTTTTTTTTTAAAAATTGAATTTAAATTTTAACTCTTATTTTTTATATCTTAAACCCTTCACCCTAAAAAATATACCTTATATTTAATTTCTTAAACCTTAAATTATAATTTATAACCTTAAATTCTAAATCTTAAATCTTAAAACATCTGATTTAAAAAGGAAATAAAAATAAAAACATAAAAAAAAAACGATTTGTGACCGAAATTTAGTGAGAAACGGTGAGATGGTGAGATGTTTGTCGTATGAAACATGACATCATTAGTTCAAAGTGGTTTCAATGTTGGTGTCTGGTCCGGCTCTTTTCTATGTTTTCATCAATGTTGTGTATAAAAAATATTTATAACCTACGTCGAGTACCGTCGAACATCATTAATAATGAACACTGCTAAATATTATTAAATTAATTAATAAAGATTTAAAAATTAAAAACTCAACATATAATTTTAAATTATCTAAAATAATTTTTATTAAATTACTTTTTATATATATCATTTTATTTTTTAAATAATTAATAAAATACTAATTTCAATTAATTTTTAAAAATAAAAAATCTTAAACTCTAAACCATAAAACCAAAATACAAACCTAAATCGCTTAATATTAAACTCTAAACCATAAAATATAAAATCTCAGAACCCTAAATCAAAAACTTAAAATCAAACACCCTAAAAAACTAAACCATAAGCACTAAATTTAAACCCTAAAATAACTAAAACCACTGTATCTAAATCTTAAACTAATTTGGGATTTTAAGTTTATGGTTTATATTTTTAGAGTTTCAACTTTTCTATTTTAGGGTTTAGGTTATGATTATATTTTTAGATTTTATGGTTTATGGTTTTATTGTTTTAGGGTTTAGAGTTTATGATTTAATGTTTTGGATTTTAGGATTTAATGTTTAGTATTTTTACCTTGAGTTTAGGGTTTTAGGTTTTAGATTTGATATTTTTTATTTTTAAATTAAAAATAATTTTAAAAAATTAAAATATAATATATAATTCATTTAAAATTTTATTTTAAATAATTTAAAATTATATGTTTAGTTTTTGAAATTTTTAATTTTTATTAATTAATTTAATAGTATTCAACGATGTTAATTGTTAGTGGTTTTCAACAATGTTCGACGAACGTGGTTCTCATCTAAAAATGATAAAAAAATAAAAAATTCTACAATAGACGTTGATCATCGCTGAACACCGCTAATGATGAACACCGCTGAGCATTATTAAACTAATTAATAAAGATTAAAAAATTTAGGGACTCAACGTATAATTATAAATTATTTAAAATAATTTTTTTATTAAATTATTTTCTATATATATTATTTTTTTAAAATAAACTAATTTAAATTAATTTTAAAAAATAAAAAATCTTAAACTCTAACCCTTAAAACTAAAATTCAAACCCTAAGTCACTAGACATTAAACTCTAAACCCTAAAATATAAAATCTCAAAACCCTAAATCAAAAAACTAAATCAAAAACTCTAAAAATACTAAACCATAAACATTGAATCTAAACCCTAAAATCATAAACCCTAAAATAATCAAAACCAGTTTAGGGTTTATACTTTTAGAGTTTTAAATTAGGGTTTAGGTTATGGTTATATTTTTAGATTTGATGATTTATGGTTTTCTGGTTTTAGAGTTTAGAGTTTATGATTTAGTGTTTTGGATTTTAGGATTTAATGTTTAGTATTTTTAGCTTGAGTTTAGGGTTTAAAGTTTTTGATTTAATATTTTTATTTTTAAATTAAAAAATTAAAAAAATTGTTTAAAAATTTAAATATAATATATATAATTTATTTAAAATTTTATTTTAAACAATTCAAAATTATATGTTTAGTCCTTAAAATTTTTATTTTTTATTAATTAATTTAATAGTGTCTAACGATATTCATCGTTAGTAGCGTTCAACAATGTTCGACGCACATGGTACACTCATCCTAAAAAAATCTTTGCTTTCGTTAGGTATTTTTGGTAAAATAAATAAATGATAACTAAATTAAGTTCTAACCATCTTTTAGTTATTAAAGTTTTAAAAATTATAAAATAATCACTATATTTAACAAACTTTTATAAAATGATCAATGCGTGTTCTTGTTGAGTTGATCAATCTTTGGAAGATGGTCAAGAGGGGGTGAAGTGGTAATTTTAAAGTTTGGTGGAATAAATTTTCGGTAAAAATACTAATAATGAAGAACAAGAAATTTATAGTGGTTCAAGCTTCGAACAAGCTCTATATCCACTACCTTAGCTCCCACTAAGGATTTTAAAACCAATTCACTATTGAATTCAACATTTTTCTAGGTTCAAGGGATAACTTTTTAAAAGCAAATCAATTTTCTACCCAATATTGATTTGAATCTCACAAGATGTTACAAATGATTAGAGTGGGCAAAAGGAATTCTCACACAAGAAATAAATACCCCAAATACAATTTAACTCTCCCTAAACTTAAAATACAAGAATCAAATTTAAGAACACAAGTTGGGAGGCTAGGATATGCAATAAGTGCTTGGGAGTTGGATTTGATTGCTTGTATGTTGCTTGATGTTCATTAGTCCTTAATGCTGTTGAAAATGCTCCATTTTATACATTCTCATTGTTTTCTAACCGTTGTAGTTGTTGGGAATGTAAATAAGGACGTTGGAGCTTCATCTTTCCATCATAAATGCATTCTGCAGCAAGTGGTATCGAAACACGGGCTATTTGTTTCGAAACAAACCAAGAATAGAAAGAGTCGTTGTACATTTAACAAAGGGGGTATCGATACCTGCTTCGATACCAAAAGTAACTGTGAAGTTGGGTATCGAACCTTGTTTCGATACAGGCTAACCATCAATCAAATTTTAACTGCCACCAACGGTTGACTCATTTAATGCTAAAATAGCCATTGGGGATTAAGGGGTGTATAGATACCAGTATCGATACTTGGAGTCATAATTTTTTTAAATATTTTAAAATTAAAAAATATACGAAGTTGTTTCGATACCAGGTTCAAAACATGTTTTGGCAATAAAAATTTGTATCGAACCTTGTTTCGATACTTGTTCTTGATCTCAAGAACAAGGCTTGAAAAAACCCCAAGTGTATCGATACCTGTCCTTAGGGTATCGATACCCTCGTATGAAAAATACTTATAAGGGTATTTCAAAGTTCTTGGTTTGACTTAGAATCAAAAACTTGACTTAGGGACTTAAAAATTTATTCCAAAATAATCCTTAAACTTATTTGTTATATCAAAATCAAATTTAGTTTTACAATCTCCCCCTTTTTGATATAACAAAACCATTGAAAAATTTTTAAGTTCAAATCAAGATTTTGGATTTCAAAACTTTGAAATTAAAACTTTGAAACTTTTGAAGACTTCCCCTTAATATATGCATGACTTTAAAATTTAAAAATTGACAAAAGTGATGGTTTCCTAAGCTTAAAAAACACAAAATTTCTCCCCCTTTTTGTTAGATCAAAATCAATGAAAACTAAGGCAATAATCAAAGCAATCATAACATTAAAGAGAATACATTGATAACATAATCTATAGCATAAAAATACTTAAGACCAAATCCATCAAAATAAATCCAAAGCATAGGAAGATAACCAAGTTCATAAGTTCTAATATGAATGCAAACATAATGCTTAAGGAAAACATAACTAGTCCTAAAAGCCAATAACAAAGCATAAGAGAGATTGAAGATCAATCATCGGCCATGTCATCACCATCAAGTTCATCATCTTTATTCTCGTCTTCTTCCTCTTCTTCTTCATTTTTATCACCATCGGCATTGTTGAGTCTTTGGCTATAACGAAGAGCTTCAAGAGATACTCGCAAGGAGTGTCCTTGAGTCTCTAGGCCCGTCAACCTCGTGATGATAGCATCAAAACTCGATTCGAATTGAGTGGATATAGTGTCAAGTCTTTCATCCATGGAATCCAAATGAGCATTCAAAGAGTCAAACCTCGTAGTTAGAAAAGCTATCATATCAACTTGGTGAAGAGGTTCCGAATCAATGGGAACACGAGGAGGAGAAGGAGGAGCACCTCGAACCCACTCACCATTTGAGACATATACAAAATGGGCACGATTAAGAGATGTATCACCTATGAGTTCTTTTAAAGATCTCACCTTGTCAAAAGAACAATCTATTTCCAAATGCAAAAATATAATGCTAAGAATGCATGCATATGGAAAGGATTGGACAAGTGGGGTAACACGGTTTTGGACATGCCAAACGATGTCCGAGAAGACGATCTGAGCAAGATTGGGTTGAATACCGTCACAAAAGCACTTGATCTAAAAGCTATCAACTCGAAGGATCCGAGAATACCTACCATTTGATGGACGAATCCACCAAGAGATGATAAGATGGAGAGAGAGATCGTGCATGTCAAGAGATATGACTGAACCGGTGAAAGAACCAAGAAAATCTTCATCCTCGACACCCTTATCCTCAAGACCAAAAACATCAACAAAGGTAGAGACATTAATAGTAAAGGATTTGCCCATGAGGAATGACTCAATTGCCACTACTTTGCTCTTGTCCGAAGATAGAATACATTTGGCATTGGCGTAAAATATAAGGACAAGAGTTGGAAAGAACTTGCCGGTATGGGTGAGAAACCTCAAGAACCTTCAATCGATGATTCTGTCATAATATCTGAAAGGGAATTTGTGTGAGGTTATGAATTGAACATCCACACACCGTTCCTTTTTGAGAGGGTGGTTGCGATAGAGATTGAAGTTGTCGATCCTACGATTTGTGTCCAAGCTTTTTGCGAAGACTTCTTCAATATCAACTCGTGAAACACGAGATGGTGATGAAGAGCCGACTTCGGTACGAGATCGTTTCTTTGGTGCCATGATCTAGGATAAAAACAAGTTTTGGAATAATTTAAAAAAATGTATGCCCTAACAATTTATTTCAATCCTATTTATCAATAATTCAAGGTATTTGAGTGTTTAAAACAGAATTTTTGAAATTCAGTGAAAAATCAGTATGATGAAATCGATTTATATTCGAATAAAAAAAATTGATTTTGAAAAGTTTTTGTAGAATTATGAAGATCCATACAATAAGTATTCAAAATATGTTCAAAAACTTAATTTTAACAATCTATAATCAAACGAAAATAAGGTTTTTCAAAAAATTACCTTGATTATGGATTAGGAAGAAACTGTGGTTAATGGAGCACCATTTGATGATATAGTGTAGGGCTTGATGAGTAGAATGAAATCCCTCAAAGAAATCATTTAATTTGATTTTAAAACGAACGGATTTGAGAGGGTTTTAAGGAAGTGGCCGACTAGGGTTTAAGAAAATATTTGGGAAGTGTTTTAAGGAGATTTAAAAAATTAGGTGTAAAGAGTTTTAAATTAATTCGCATCCTTGAGTATCGATATCGGTTTCGAAACACCCTATTTCGATGCTAGTATCGAACCACAGGTATCGAAACTGGGATCGATACCTATTCTTCCCCAAAAAAATTCCCAAATGGACTGATGAACAAGTATCGAAACTGGGATCGATACCTATTCTTCCTCCAAAAAATTCCCAAAAAAATGCTAATAATGAAGAACAAGAAATTTATAATGGTTCAAGCTTCGAACAAGCTCTACATCCACTACCTTAGCTTCCACTAAGGATTTTGAAACCAATTAACTATTGAATTCAACATTTTTCTAGGTTCAAGGGATAACCTTTACAAGTAAATCAATTTTCTACCCAAAATTGATTTGAATCTCACAAGATGTTACAAATGATTAGAGTGGGCTAAAAGGAATTCTCTCACAAGAAATAAATGCCCCAAATACAATTTAACTCTCCCCAAACTTAAAATACAAGAATCAAATTTAAGAACATAAGTTGGGAGGCTAGGATATGCAATAAGTGCTTGGGAGTTGGATTTGATTACTTGTATGTTGCTTGATGATCAATAGTCCTTAATGCTGTTGAAAATGCTCCATTTTATACCTTCTCATTGATATCTAACCGTTGTAGTTCTTGGAATGTAAATAAGGATTTTGGAGCTTCATCTTTCTATCATAAATGCATTCTGCAACAGGTGGTATCAAAACAAGGGCTACCTATTTCGAAACAGACCAAGAATAGAAAGAGTCGTTGTGCATTTAATAAAGGGGGTATCGATACCTACTTCGATACCAAAAGTAATTGTGAAGTTGGGTATCGAACCTTGTTTCGATACAGGCTAACCATCAATCAAATTTTAACTGCCATTAACGGTCGACTCATTTAATGCTAAAATAGTCGTTTGGGATTAAGGGGTGTATCGATACCAGTATCGATACCTGGAGTCATAATTTTTTTAAATATTTTAAAATTAAAAAATATACGAAGTTGTTTCGATACCAGGTTCGAGACATGTGTTAGCAGTGAAAATTTATATCGAACCTTGTTTCAATACTTGTTCATGATCTCAAGAACAAGGCTTGAAAAAAAAACCCAGGTGTATCGATACCTTTCCTTAGGGTATCGATACCCTCGTATGAAAAATACTTATAAGGGTATTTCAAAGTTCTTGGTTTGACTTAGAATCAAAAATTTGACTTAGGGACTTAAAAATTTATTCCAAAATGATCCTTAAACTTATTTGTTATATCAAAATCAAACTTAGTTTTACAATTCTTTTATCAGTCAATATCTTTGATGCTAACATCTTCAACACAAAATCTCTATCATTTTAACAGCATAGTTTTTTTCGATCGAGATATTTTACTTGACCTATGTCTTTTTAACAAATAACTTATTTTTAACTATCATGATAATTGAATCGTTAAAAATTTAATAATGATGATATGTCATATATATATGATAATATATTTTAAATGACTTGACATCTAGTATATCAAATACATACACGCGGAATATAGTTTTAATTCAATCTAAAGATATAAAATAATTAAAATTTAAACAAAATATTAAAAATTAAATTTTTATTAATTAAAAATTAATTAAATCTAAAACAAAAGGTTACTAAATATTCTCAACCTTAACTATAGTAAAATCAAAATTTTATCTAAAAAGGTATGAACATAATCTGAAAAGAAATGATTTTGTATAGTTTGTTACCGGTGAATCAAAGATAAAGGATTTTGATAATAATCAATTGGATTTTTATTATTTTAGTTTAGAATTTAGGAATTTTAGTTTTAATCTAAATCGGAGTTTTAGGGTTTTATAAAGATATTTTAGTTTAGTTAGGTCGAGAATATTTAGTAAATTTTTATTTTGGATTTAATTAATTTTTAATATTTTATTTAAATTTTAATTATTTTATATTTTATGCTGGAATAAAATTATATTCTATATATATATATATATGTATTTAATAGGTTAGATTCTGTCATTTAAAATATATTATCACATATATAACATGTTATCATTATTAAATTTTTAACGGTTCAGTTATCATGATAGTTAAAAAATGAGTTATTTGTTAAAAAAACATAGGTCAAGGGCTAAATTTATTTCAAAAAAAGAATAGGAGCCAAAATGATAAATATTATAAACGTTAAGGGTGAAAATTATATTTATGCAAAAAATTAAAAGTCGAATCTAAAATGATTTTTGTAATCACGAAATTCGTCCGGGGAGTCGCCACCAATCGTTTTTTTTGGAGCGATTGGAACACCAAATTTGCGTTTACGAACCAGAGCTGGATCCGGGAGTCTGTTACGTGTGAGGAAGGGTGAGCACCCCCACAACGCCCGAAATCGGCACCTATCGATTATAAAATATTTTATATGAACGGAAATAAAAATCCAATTTATTTTAAATATCATAGTGATCTCAAATATTTTTAAAGTGAAATCTGCAAAATAAAACAGTTATGTAACGAAAATAATAGGAAAACATAATAATAATCATAATAAAAAAATTAGCGAGGACTAATTTGCAAAAAAATAAAATTATAGGGTCAATATGGTAAAAACAGGGGTTGAATTGAAGGAAATATGAAAACATAATGCTAAATTAAGAAAACAGTGGCTAAAATTAAAAGCAAATCAAACTGAGGGGACAAAACAGAAACACACTGGGAAATGGAGGACTTCGTGTGTGATTATCCCTTTGATCTAGGTTAAGCACAGGTCGGGTCCAAAATCGCGGGTTGGTCTCGGGGCTCCGGTGTGAAACGACACCGTATTGGGCCCTATGAACCGGCATCAAAACGGAGTCGTTTAACTAATAATATATGCCCTATATTTTTTGGCTCATTTATCTTATTCTTCCTCTAAACAAAGTATAGAGCTTTTAGGAAAAGCTCTCAAATGATGGAGACCCCCCAGTGTCGGACTGCTGTTCGTCGCCGTCGGCTGCCGACACGGCGGTCGAAATTGAAAAAAAAGGTTAATTTCCGAAGCTTTTAGATGTGAGGAGTACGAATCCACCCTCGAATTTTTGAAAAAAACAATGTATCAACGTAGATCTACAAGATAAGTAAACTATTTCGTGTTTCCTTTTTTTACTTTTTTTTCTTATTTTTTAGTCTGATTGGCTCTTTTTCACCCTCTTCTCTCTATTTTTGTTTTTTTTGTTTCGGTTTGAGTATAAAGTGAATGCTTTTGGTTCGAATATGTGTTTTTTCATTCGAAAATCTTTCCCCCATTACATTTGGGATTAGGGGTTTTATACCCATATTTTCATTACATCAAATCTCCTTTTTTTTTCAGATCTGATCTATGTTTATTATTTTGCAGGTGAAGGGCGGTGGCTGCAGACGAGTCAGGTAGTGAGCGGTGGCCGTTTGCTTGGACCAATGAGAGGGTGCGTGACCACCACGCGCTATTCGAGTAGCCGCGCGTGGCGGCCACGCGTAGGAGACCATTAGGTAGAGATATAGGCGGCAGCAGCTGGATAGGCAAATAAGGTTTGGTTAGGTTTATCCTTAGGGTAGAGTTATTGGATCTGGGCCATTATTTTGTTGGGTATTTGGGTTTAATTGACAATGGGCTACCGGTTTGGGTTGGTATTTGGGCTATTGTAGTGGACTTGTAATGGGTTTTAATGTTAGTGGGTTTGTTTGGTTTTTAACATTTGTAACACTGACGACGAGATGAATTATAACATTTGATACAACTACAATACCATCAAGAAGATGGTTTATAAATCTAAATCCATCTTCAGCGTTATGATTTGATCCAACTGTAGGATTGATGGGGAGGCAACGTCTTTAAAGGTTTTGATATTGAATTTGGCTGCAACATTCAACGGGAAGATGAGTTCTGACATTTGATTCTGCTGTAACTCTAAAGAAGCAGTGATCTTGGTTAAGTTGAATTTTTCCCAAATGCACAGAGATTAACAGATTTGATTTGCCTTTACCGGTAGCCGTTTGCTCCGGGCTAGTTGTACCATTAATTTGAGTACAATCAGTTGGTACCAATTATGATATTGGATTTCCTCTAAGGTTTTAATCCCTAGACCATTCGCGAGAATGGATTTCAATGGACGTTTGAATGGTCCCTACCAATACATTTTTCCCAAATGTACATGGATTAACAGATTTGATTCGCCTTTACCGATAGTCGTTTGCTCTGGGCTAGTTGTACCATTACTTTGGGTACAATCAGTTGGTACCAAGGATTTAATTCCTTGACCATTCGTGAAAATGGATTTCAATAGACGTTTGAATGGTCCTTATCAATATATTTTTCCCAAATGCACAAGGATTAATTGATTTGATTCGCCTTTACCAGTAGCCGTTTGCTCCGGGCTAGTTGTACCACTACTTTGGGTAAAATCAGTTGAAACTAAGGAATTAAATCATTGACCACTCATATGAATGGATTTCAATGGGCGTTTGAATTGTCCCTTGTTTCATTTTTCCTCCCCTTATTTGTTCATACAAAAACACGTAAGGCATAATAGCTCATTTCATCCTGCTATCTTCAGCATCTATGTCCTCCAATCGATATCATCTTCAACTTTACCCGCATCTCCAGATTAGTTAGCCCTTTATTCTATGATTACAATATTTTACGAAGACAACTTAATACATAAAGTTAATAGCGTGACATAATTTAATAGAACAACATGATATAGTATCACCGATAAAGACTTGATCTACACTACATCTGAGGAAGTGGTAAGATCTTCATGAAAAATTGATCGATACTATATCTGAAGGAGCAACTAGGTCTTCATTACATATTGATCCGCACGACATCTGAGGAAGTGACTAGATCTTCATAAAATATTGATCCGCACGACATCTGAGGAAGTGACTAAATCTTCGTGAAATATTGATCCGCACGACATCTGAGAAAGTGGCTTGATCTTCACGAAAAACTGATCTACACAATATTAGAGGAAGTAATGGATCTCCGTGAAAACTAATCTACACAACATCTGAGGAAGTGGCTTGATCTTCGTGAAAAATCGATCTACACGACATCTGAGGAAGTGACAGATATTTGTGGAAAGTGATCTACACGACATCTGAAGAAGTTGTGGATCTTCTTGGAAATTGATCTACACAACATCTGTGGGAGTGGTGGGTCTTCGTGAAAATTGATCTACACAACATCTGAGGAAGTGGTGGATCTTCGTGGAAATAAATCTACACAGCATCTGAGGAAGTGATGGATCTTTATGAAAACAATCTACACAATATCTGAGGAAGTGGTGGATCTTCGTGGAAATTGATCTACATAGCATCTGAGGAAGTGGCTTGATCTTCATGAAAAACTGATCTACACGACATCTGAGGAAGTGACAGATCTTCGTGGAAAGTGATCTACACGACATTTGAGGAAGTGGTGGATCTTCGTAGAAATTAATCTACACAACATCTACGGGAGTAGTGGATCTTCGTGAAAATTGATCTACACAACATCTACGGGAGTGGTGGATCTTCGTAAAAATTGATCTACACAATATATAAGGAAGTGGTGGATCTTCGTGAAAATTGATCTACACCACATCTGAAGAAGTGATGGATCTTCGTAGAAAAACGATCTACACGACATCTGAGGAAGTGGTGGATCTTTGTGGAAATTGATCTACACGACATCTGAGGAAATGGTGGATCTTGATGAAAATTGATCTACACAACATCTGAAGAAGTGGTGGATCTTCGTGAAAATGATCTACACAATATCTGCGGGAGTGGTGGATCTCGATGATGGAGTGGTTGTGTTCGTCTATTCCCTCACTTATTAGAAGAGGAATGAATCCTGTATCACTATTACAAACAAATTCAGAATGTTATGGTTAACATGCACTGCATGATTCTAATCCTAACATGTCTGATGTATGTATGCATGATCCTAGCATGAAATGCAAAGTGCGTATGTTAATGTTTTTGTTTCAAGATTGGCTCATTAAGCTAGCCTAACTGTCTGCTGGAATTCTGTTTCCGTAGTAGTGCCTTCTTCAGATAACATATCTAACCCTATTCTATTTGTGGAGCGATTATTTTCCTTTTGAGGTGTGTTCTTGGCGGAAATCTCTTTCTGAAATGAGATTGCTCTCAGTCCCTGTACATTTAGAAATGTTTCTGGAGCAATATAGACAAAATCATCCATTGATTGACAAAGCTCATGCAAATGTATCCGACCCCAATCTCTTTGTGGAGTAGCTATTTTCCTTTTGGGTGTTTTCTTGGCGAAATTCTTCTTCTGAATTGAGGTTGCTCTCAGTTTCTGTACTTTTAGGAATGTTTCTGGAGCAATATAGACAGAATCGTCAACTGATTGTTAAAGCCTAAGCAGCAAACATTGATAGCTATTAGGTCAACTAGCACAATGTGGTGCCACAACATAACTTGTAAACAAGCTCTATAAAATTGATTTAACGAGACATGTTTTGATCTTGACAATACCCATAAAGATGGATCTTTAACTTCCACGAGTAACGTAACATTTATCCCATAAACTAGGAAACAAGAGGTTACCCCAGAAGAAGCTCTGATTGATAGTGGGTTCTAATGTTTCTACCATGATTAGGAATGATTTTCAACTTCTATGGTTAGTATAGCGTTTATCCCCTATATTAGGGAAAAAGAGGTTGCCCTAGTAGAAATTATAGATTGATATAAAGCGAAGGATGGCTTCTCATGCCCCTTCCTGTAGATTCTTGACGCGTCAGGATTCGTCAATCTTCTTAATGGATCGGAAAATGCATCAAAATCTTAGTTATCACCATGGTTCAGAAATTTGTTCAGACACGTATTTTATCGAGACTAAGTTCTAAATTAGTCTCGGTATTACTCAATGATTCTATATCTTTGAAACTTAAGCATTTGTTCGATCATAATGATGAGCGGTTTGATCGAAATTTTGCGTATAAAGGGAAACAAGAATGCTTGTTGTATGTAGCACAAAAAGTTCCATTTCATTATCGTAGGGTAACAAACTTATGCTCTTTTACAAAAAGTCTCTTGTTACTACTGGGCTAAAGTGCCAAATATATTATGTTCATAGTTTATAAAAGTTCAAAAAAACTGTAGGATACTTTTTTAACAATCCGACTGTCAAAACAGTTATAGGGCATATAAGTCCCTCAGAAAGGGAAAAGTCAAAGGTTCCCGGCTGAAGAGTCTTAGAATGGTATGAATCCCATTTCGACGAACTTTTCAACAAGTTTCTTAAAATCGATATATTTTTCAATAGAATGCCCCACGAATCCATCATGATATTTGCATTGAGAATTAGGATCGTACCACTTGGGATAGGGTGGTTATATTGGATTGGTATAGAACGGTGATACCACATGTACATCATACAAATTCTTATACAGTTCGCCATAAGATATCGGGATAGGCGTGAATTGCATATCTGCCTTTTGATTTGAATCATGTTTTGAGAAATGTTGTGCGTTCCAGGTTGATGCTTTTTGTTGCCCCAATGTAAGCGATTTTGAATAGCTAATATCGTGGACACCGATATCACTAGCCTCATCATCTTCAAGCTTTTCACTTCGAATAGCGTTTTCAATCATCTCTCCATTCATTATGATGTCTGAAAAATCCTTCGTGGTACCTCCCAAGATTCAACTAAGGAAAGGCTTGTCCAACGTTCCCATAAAAAACGTCACTGTTTCTTTTTCTGATAACGGAGGTTGCACCTGGGAAGCAACATCCCTCTAACGCTGAGCATATTGTCTGAAGCTCTCATCATGTCATTTTTGCATATTTTGTAGAGTAACCCTATCAGGGGTTATGTCAATGACGTGACTGTATTGCCTGACGAAGGATTGGGCTAAGTCATTCCATGAATTTATCTTGGAATGACTCAACTGGTTGTACCACCTGGTTACTGATCCAGTCAAACTATCTTGAAAGCAATGTACCAACAAGGGATCATTGTTGATATAACCTGTCATCCTTCTGACGTACATGGTGAGATGAGCTTCTGGGCAGGTGGTCCCATTATATTTTTCAAACTCTGTTATCTTGAACTTTGGTGGCAGCACTAGATCTGGGACTAGGCTTAATTATCTTGCCTCCACTATCAGGAATTGGTCGATGTTTTCCATGGATTTGAACTTTTCTTCGAGTTGTCTACATCGGTCTTCGATCTTCTTGTATAACTTTACTTTGTTTATTTCGTCAGAATTAGGCATCACACATTCCTTGGGGTCGCGAATTACCAAACCTCCTGGAAGTGAGGACTCTGCTTGATCGTTATGTACTTTGGGAGCATCAATTGAAGTTTGGGTTTGAAGAAGATTTCCTGAGTCATTCTCCATTGCGCTTGGGTCAATAACCATTCATTTCTGTTTTTCTGGATCTTTGCCTGTCAACAAATTGGATATCTTTCCGAATAGACCATTTTGTGACTGTGAGATGTGAGCGCGAATATCTGACTGCGTTTCTTCCAACCTATTTTTGAGGTCTCGCTTGATAGCTTCGTGATCTTGCTCAATCTCAACTAATCTTGCCTCCATTCCTTTGGCTCTTGCTTTTGACGAGACGAGGATATTGTTGCTTTTAATGACTGCAACAGAAATGCCCCTCTGATGTTAGGTTCATGGTGAAATTGATACAATATGTAATGCTTTGATGCAACTAAAATGATGTTATGTATATACAAAGTCCTGCAAATTTTTATAAAAAAGAGGTGTTAACTCGATACAACTTTGAAAATGAAGCTCGAGTCAAAATGAAGCTTTCTCTACATAAAGTGAGTCTTGTTTAGCCTTCATCTTTGAAATTTCTATTTTCTGGGAAAACATTATCGGCTTCTTGCCTCAAATAAAATTTGGTCTCGAACAGTTAGAATTCATATATGTTTTATCATTTTCTTCGTTTACTTTAGGGCTTCGATCAAAGAGCGAATATAATCCTGAGCACCAAGGTGAGCCTTCCATCATGGCTGACATGAACCATCTCAAGCTATGTTCTCTTATTGCCATTAGTGGAACCCATTCTGGTGCCCCCACTTTATCGAGAAAACGGTTCTTATGTGACTGATCCTTTCTAACGGTTGTACTTTTATCAACACCTCTTTTATAAGATTAAAATAAAAGTGCGAATGCAAAAACGAGAAACAAATATACAGAAACATCTATATCTAATTAGACAAATACGTGCATACTTTATGATGCATGAATATGAACATGACAAATATACTGCGAAAATAAATAACGAGAAATAAATAACATGAATTAAAAGGCATAAATAAATGAAACCCCACACTTTCTCTTTCTAGAAAAAAAACCTTAGAAGGTGATCCTCTAATCGGGCAAAGGTTCGGCATGACGGCTCTAAGGGTAGGATTCTAGGGTTCACTATATGCGGTATAGTTCTAGAAGGTACCCAAACGATATTTATTATCCTACTAAGGATAATAAATATAATTCAGGGGATACATTTCTCTAAGTCTATGCGGAGAAGTAGGTCTCGCGAAGACAGAGGAAAAAATATCCCAGAAGCAATTCACCATCCTACACAGAGGCATAATCTCACGAAGGAGTGGTTTCATGCTCCCACTTAATTGGACGGAGCCCGGGTTGAGAGCTCATGAAATGGGGGATCCTGAAAAAAATATTTAAAATACATTAGAAAATATTTTAAATAAAATAAATAAAATAAAACGAGATCGCAAAATTAAAATAAATCGAATTTATATTTTCGATCATTAAATAAAATGTAACCAAATTGCGGCTCGACTCTCGAAATGTGGTCCCCAACGGAGTCGCTATCTGTAATCACCGAAATTTGTCCGGGGAATCGCCACCAATCGTTTTTTCGGTGCGATTGGAATACCAAATTTACGTCTACGAACCAGAGCTGGATTCGAGAGTCTGTTACGTGTAAGGAAGGAAGAAGATATACAAGGATGCTTTGTCGAACTATGGAATGTTGAATTATCGACAAGGCATAACCCCGTCTCGGCAGCTGCAACAATCCTTTGAGGCGACAATTCAACCCATTGCATTAATACTTAATAAAACTGGATTCTCCTCTATAAAACACTCAATTTAGACTCGCTTCTATTATCTTTATTATTTCGTTATTTAGTTTTATGTTTCATAGTTTTCTTAGTTATAATTCAAACTCTTCAATTTACTTGTGTTTTTAGTTTTCATAGTGCAGTCATAAGAAGTAGTGAAGTCGACATAGTCCCTGTGGGTTCGACAACCTAAAGTATTATAATCTGACAAAGGTGGAATTAACAGGACTCCAAAGCCTCCATCAAATTTGGCGCCGTTATCGGGGACTGACGTTCAATTTTACTACTAATTATTTCTACACCTTTTCGTTTATTTTATTTAGTTTTAGTCTTAATTTTTATCTTAACATAAAAGGATTGTTTTGTGTATGACCAGGTCCAATCCGACCATTAATCAATATTCTTAAGATTCAGAAATCGAAAAGACAACACGAGATCTGAAAACGTAGGGCACGCTAAAGAATGAACGCAGAACCTGGCCACCAAAACAACATTGGTATGAATGACGCCGTTGCAGACAACCGCGGTGCTTTCGCAGTTGTTGACCCAGTAAACATTCCAAGACAGAAACGCGCACGAACCGTTCGAGATTATTTAGAGGAAGATTTAGATGAGTTAAATCATGTCGTTGTGATGCCTAACATAGAGGCAAAGCAGTTTGAATTAAAACCGGTCATGTTCAACATGATCAACACTCTAGGTCATTTTGGGGGTTCGGCTAATGAAGATGCTTAACAACATCTTAAATCCTTTTTAGAAATTTGTAATTCGTTTAATCTGCCGGGAGTCTCAGATCCTTAAGCTGAAATTGTTTCCCTATTCGCTGAGGGATAAGGTAAAATCTTGGTTAAATAACCTCTGACCGGGATCGTTGAACTCGTGGACAGAACTATGCTGAAGCTTCCTTGCCATATTCAGTTACACCAATATGACTGATAAACTGAGAAAGTATATAACATCCTTTAGGCAAGACGAAGATGAATCAATGTATAAGGGGTGTGACCATCTTCATCCCTTTCCTTTGTCAGGTTGCTTATATTCTCTAATATTAGCCTTGTTAAATCTAAATACAAGAAAGATTCCAGTAACCAAAGGGAAGGGTGAATCAATTATCTTTCATCTTAAACAATTAGAATGAGCAGAATAATTACCTGCATCTCCGGACATAGCTGCAGCGTGCAAGGCTGTTCTACCGTGGGGACCTCCATGACTGACTGGTTTCAAATTTCTTAAAATCACATCCTTCAGGGGTCCATCTCCTCTCCTAGCCGCTATGTAAAGTGGATTCTCTTGCTTTGTATTGCTAGAATATGGGAAATCAGGGTCTTCATACAACAGCAATTCTTTCACCACCTCTCGATGACCATACCGAGCTGCTATGTGTAAAGGCATGTTAGATTCAAGATCTGTGTTTGTAAGCATCCTCCTCACTGCACTTACCTGTTGTTCTTCTAAGTCCCCATGGTCAGCTTTCGCCTGAAACTGGATAAGAAAATCCACAACAGTAGGCAGTCCATACCTTGCTGCAACGTGCAAAGGAGTTTGACCTCTAGCATTGGGTTCTAGTATCAGTGAAGGACACTTGTTAAGAATTTGTTCTATAAAATCCGAAAAACCACCAAGCTCTGGGTTTGCCAAGCATACGTGCAGCACAGTGTTGTTGTCTGGGGTCCGTAGCGACTCAAGTTCAAACCCTTGATAATTTTTGAATACTTCCATGTCGCCTCTCTCTGCAGCCTCATACAAAGCAGCGTCCATGTAATGGATGCTCTCTACAGGATGACTTGCAGAAGACATAATGCTGTGTAAGGAGGGATGAGATTCACAAGGTTACTCACTTTCCTCGGAACTAATTGATTTTAAGATTATTATCTTATATACTAGCAGCGAAAACTGAAAGTTTTAATAAGAATTTTAGTTTTAGGGTTTAGAGATTTATGTGTAAAGATTTAGAATTTAAGGATACTGATTAGAATCTAGAGTTTAGAAGTTCAGGCTTAAATCCTAACCATGTTACCCTTAAAACAAAACTCTAAACCCTAAATTTTAATTTTAAACCTTAAATTTTAATTACTATCCCTAAATTCTAACCTCCTGTTACACCCTTAAACTAATGTGCTTATGAAAACTTTTAATTTTTGCCGTGTTGCATTAATATATAGATATTAGAGATTTATGTGTAAAGGTTTAGAATTTAGGGATAGTGATTAGAATCTAGAGTTTAGAAATTAAGTCCAAAATCATAATTATATTACCCTAAAAATAAAACTTCAACCTTTAAACCCTAAATTTTAACTATAAACTCTAAATTCTAAACTCTTATACTTACTCCCCTAAACTAAGTTGGTTATGGAAATTTTCAATTTTTACTTTGTTATATTAGTATATAGAATATAAATCTTTGATTTTATGCTTTTTAAAACCCATATATTTTTTTGCCAACATGTAATATTTATTCATTTTTTTTTAATTTAGATTCCACATTGTAACTTTTGCTTTTATAATGTGCAAGTTGGTTGTTTATCAAAGTTGGCTGGCTATTGACTTTCCAAAGCCAACACAATTATTGAAGTAAAGTCATAAAAAATTGTGGAAAATATAAATTCTATGACAAAGGTTTGTGTTTATACAGTGATGTGCAGGAATCGTCAAATGAAGTCCACCGAAATTGAAATCGAATCCCAACATGACCAGCATAATCTGAACATTCTACTCGATGTGATTGTCTAAGACTCAAGTCAATGCCTAACGTTGATTTAAAATATTCGAGTCGTTACAAATTAATTCAATAAGATGAGATGTTAAATAATAAATTCTTTAAATATCATTTAGGATCCTAATGATGTTATCGTGAATGAAACAAACAGATTGAAAGAGTATCTCGTAATATATGTTTACGGTACTGATTGGTGATTTAAATAGTTACTTTTTAATTGCTAATTATCTTATTTTCATAAATTTATCACTGCCAATTTGAGTGAATTTCGTATATTTTATGTGTAGTGACAAGTGTCGTTTTTCAAGTCAAAATAAAATATTCATCTTTAAATTAAATAAATAAAAGATAGTATAGTAAAGAGGGTCGATCCACAGAGAATTTGGAACTTCTGATGTAATTCTGTATTGATTTCAGTCCAGGATGCTGCAAACAATTAATTAAAAGGGGGTTGATAAGATTGCGATGAAAAAAATAAAGAAACTAAAATAACAAATAAAATATAAAAATAAAATTGAAAGAAATAATAGTTGAAAATGACAATGAAAAAATCGCCTCGAGCTAACTTTGTTTCAATTCTGTCGATCATTGAAAATGATTTTTACTTCGGGATTCATGTCGGTTACAGTCTACAAGGACCAACCCATTGTAACTTGCCTTTCTCTCTTGTAACCAATCTTCCCAAGCCTATCTTTGAAAGATGATTCTTGAGTGGATTAACCACAGCTATTGTATTTAAAACAATCAGATTAAGTACTGGAAAAGCCCGACTCAGATTATGTTGTCTTGTTGAGAATCGAATCCGATCTCATTTTTCCTTAGCGGACCGCCGCTAAGTGTGTTCACAGGAAGTTAAAATTGTCAGAGAAAAATCCTTCCTCTCATTGTATATTAAAACAACATCCAGACCAACGAGCTCTTTTTGGTTTGAAAATGTTTTAATTTTGTAAGTAAGGTCGATTGTCAAACTAATAAAACAGAAAAATAAGAATGTTTCCCGAAGGAAATTAAGTACTATTCAATTCTCATGCTTTGAATTGATTCATTGTTAGCTCTCGACTTAAAGAAAATTAGCTAAGTATGATATCAATTATCATACTTAGCATATTTTTGCAAAATATTAAAAAGACTTGTAACACCCCTAAAACCGGGTTAATAAAACGATTCGAATAAAATTATAAACTAAAATCAAGTCTTGGGCAAAATAAATGAGAATCCAAAAAGGGCTAAATTAAATGAGATGGAAAATATTGGGTTTGCATGATAAGAGTCCAACTTCCCTAGACTACCCCCTTAGTAAAATTGAGACAAGTTATATCATTAAGGGCAAAGTAGACTTTTCACCCTTAATTTTAAGCAAACAAAAGTGGCTGAAAATTGAGCCATCTTCCTTCATTTCTCACGGAAAAAACAAATTGAGGGGAGGGAAGAGCTTGAGAAAGGATCCCATGGAAGCTTGAGAAGAAGAACTTTAATGCTTTGCATGAGTAAGGAATCGAGTTAGGGAAACAAGCCTAAACGCATTGGTAAGTCTATTTTCCCCTAAATCGAAAATTTTAGGGTTTGAGCATTTGGGGTTTCTCATGTTATATGATGTCTTGATGTTAGATTAAGAGTATTAATTGGTTGGGTTTAGCTTTCGAAGCATGAACGAGTTTATTAGGAAGCTTGAAACCTAGATTACGTAAATGTTACGTATATGGTTAAAGGATTCAAATTATGGAAGAAGAAGGTATTAGATGATGTCAACTTCATATTTAGGTTGCTGGAAATTTATGGAAATAGCTTGAGGTTTTAGAATTAAATGTATGAAATGAGAAGTAGCCGAAAATGTCTAGAAACACTATTCCGGGTAGCTAACTTTGAGAATTTCCCTAGGTCAGAATTTAAGGAATTTGGAGCTGAAATTATAGACTATGATACTCATGTATACCTAGTTTAAGAGGAAATTTACGGAACCTAAATCCGAGTCCGGTAGAGAAAGATACAAGCTGTTCCGTAGGGCTACCCAGGCAGTTCCGGGAAAATCCGACCAGAACTGTTCAAAATAAATCTGAAGCTGATCGATTAGTAATTAAAATGTAAGGTTGATTGTACCTTGTAGAGGGTTCTTCCAGTTTTCCAACGAGGTATAATGGACTAAAATCGGGCATCAGAGCTAGGAGATATGACTGTTTCGCTAAAGGGTAACAAAACCGTTTGAAAGGAACACATGTACATGTTTGTAATTGTTATGCTTAAGAATATTTGAAATGTACAATTGAAGATGTATTAATACAAGCTATTATATGTTAATTGTTAGATACCCCGAGGGAAGAAATTAACGAGGATCAAGAGAGGCTCGAAGCAACATGAAAAAGAGGCAAAGGGGTTGTGATTTACAACCCGTGATAGCTCGGAGTATTGGTGAGTGTAGCAAACGTTAGGGTTAGGACCTAGGGTCCTAACCATTTTTGATTATTTGATTTTCTTATAATGTGACCGGAATAATTAAAGATTTGACAATACGGGAAGGAGGACTAAGTGATCATGACTTGTTTGACTTTATGTTGAGTACTAGATAATAAACTAGTTTAGAGCATTTGCATAGCTCGGAAATGCCGAGGTAAGTAATGGCACGCGGCTAAGGATGCCAGGTATGTTAGTCATGCATGAGTTGTGTCCATGATAGCATGATATGTATATGCTTTGGTATGTTAGCATGACCTTGCTTTTGGATTTGGTAACATGATGGTATGTATATGCTTTGGTATGTTAGCATGACTTATGCCTTTGGATTTTGGTAACATGATGATATGTAAATGTTTGATATACTAGCATGACACGTATGCTTATGAATTTAGTAGCATGACACATATGTCTTTGGACTTGATAGCATGACTTGATACTTTTGATATTGCCATGTTACGTACATCATCCGTAATAAGAAAATTGACTAAGTAAATGCAAGACTATTGAATAAGAAATTCTGATTGAGCCTTGGGTTATAGTTGGTCATAGGTAGTACGGCATGCCTAGAGTCTGAGCTCATTTGTTAGTACTTCGGTACTTCTGATCAGTACTTCGGTACTTCTGTTGGTACTATGGGTACCTTTGTTGGTGGTTAGTCACCATTTATAGATACCATGGGTATCTTTTGTTAGTGTCCTAGTGGCACTTTTGTTAGTACCTTAGGGTACTTCTGTTGACTTGTTACCTAGTCTAACTATACCAAGGCAGCGTTTGAAATTAATTCGGAAGATTAAAATTAATATAATTGTCATAGGACATTTGAAATGTAATTGCTAATAAGCATTTGACATGTACTTTCCATAGGGCATTTGATATGATTTGGACATGAGTATTTGATATGTATATGCCATAGGGCTTTTGACATGCTTTGAACTTACACATTTGATATGTATTTGCCATAGGGCATTTGATATGATTCGAACTTGAACATCCGATATGTACTTGCCATAAAGCATTTGTTATAATTTGACCTTGAGCATTGAATATGACTTGCCATTGTGCATTAAGCATGATTATATGATGTACTACTTGCCATATGTATTTGAATTGTTGCTCATTGAAGTATATCATTTGTTATAATTCATGTTTAATTTGGTTAGACTTAGGCTACCTCACTAAGTACTTCTTAGTACTTACACTCTTTGTTTCCTCCTTCCCAAACAACAGGTTTACGGGTTAAAGAGATAGACCAAGCTTGAACCGGAGCAAGGACACGGGAAGCAAGCCAAAGTATGTTATTTTGATAGTTTTTGTAACTCCTAGTATACGGTGGCATAGTGATCATACTAGACTACTATGTGCATTTTGATAGCTAGCTTATGATGTGTATATATTCATATGATCATTTAAGCTTTTGGATTTGTAAGCCATAAGGCATAACATTCATGGTAGGATAGCCTTGTGTGTTTTGAGTTTGGTTATGGTTGGTATGTTGGCTTTGGAGGAATGCCTTTGGTATATGGTTAGCCTAACATTGTGTCTAGTTCAAGTGAACTTAGGACACTAATTTTTGATTGCTTAAGTAGCCATAAAAAAAAGATAAGGCTAGATGATGGTCCTAGTAAGGGATGTTTCGAATATGGAAATACATGATGAAATGGGTTAAAGCGGACAGGTTTGGTGAATCGATATAGGTCACCTAAGTATGTGTAATGATTCTTAAGGCTTAGGTTTGGGTTGAGACCTTTAGATAGTCCCTTTTGATATGCCTAAGTGTTTAGAAGACTTGAAATTGTCAATTTCGAGCAGGAGTATCGATACCACTAGCTTGAGTATCGATATCACCTTTGGCAGAAACATTTTGTTCCGAAGCTTGTATCGATACCAAGCTTTGACCTTTAGTCAACGTGTCAATAAGGCAGGCCAGTACCAATACCTGTTTCGGTACTGGAGCTTCCAGTAACTTTTCGTATCGATGCCAGTATCGAAGCAGGCTACCCAGCCTTGGTCAACGAGTCAACACTAAGGACCGGTATCGATACCTGGTTCGATACCCCTGGTTCGATACCAACATTAGGGGTATCGATACCACCTTACTGCATGGGTTCAAATTTAATAAGGACAATTGCTTGACTAATAAGGTATAATTAATGGTAGTTAAATAAATACGATTTGAAATAAAAGTTTTTGATTAATTTAATTGAAGTCACAATTGCTTAGTGAAGGGTATCTAAGTTTCGAATTAGAAATTGTTTAAGTGTCAAAAAGTTTTAAATTGGTCTCGAATTTGTGTAAGTAATATAAGATTCGAACCGTAAAATGAACAAGTATTATTAAGGAACTGACTTGCAATGTTATGTCAATAAGCAATTTGTATAAATTTGACCAACTCACAATGTTTCAAAATAAGTAATTTGTTTGAAATAGATTACATTATTCGAGTTGTATGTCCGGATGACGCCCCTGTCTCCTAACCCAGGGCGAGAGTGTCACAAGACTAAAGATAAAAAAATGAAAAGAAATCTTATAGAATAAAGAAGCAAGAAAAGAATTCAAAGACAAAGTGATGGATGATCTAAAGCCTTACCCATAGAGGGTATTTATAGGCTACTAATAATCTAAAAATAATAAACTAATTTAATAATAAAATAAAAGATAAAAAGATAATTCTTGAGTTTAAAATTTAAAAACAAAATATCGTATCCTAAAAATCTTCTCAAATCTTATTGCTGAACCGTCTCCAGAATTCTCTCAAATCTCGTTGACTGGACTGTCTCTAGAATCTTCTAGAAACTGCTACATCAGCATTTCTTCATGCCCGGCGTCGTGCCCATGTCTCCAGTCGCGAAAAAATGCAGAAATTGTCTTTTTTAATCATCAATTATAGAAACAGGTCACTACACCTAAAACATACAAAATTCGCTCAAATTAGCAGTGACAAATTCACGAAAATAAGATAATTAGCAATTAAAAAGTAACTATTTAAATCATCAATCATGCAGTAACCTGTTTCTACAATTAGTGATTAAAAAGACAATTTCTGTATTTTTTTGCGACTGGAGACATGGGCACGACGTCGGGCATGAAGAAATGCTGATGTGACAGTTTCTAGAAGATTCCAGAAGATTCTGGAGATAGTCCAATCAGCGAAGTCTGAGATGATTCAGGAGGCGATTCAGCAACAAGATTTGAGAAGATATTTTGTTTTTAAATTTCAAACTCAAGAATTATCTATTATCTTTTATTTTATTTTGAGTTAGTTTATTATTTTTAGGTTATTAGTAGCCTATAAATACCCTCCATGGGTAAGGCTTTAGATCATCCATCATTCCATCTTTGAATTTTTGTCTTGTTGCTTTTATTCTATAAAATTTCTTTTCTTTCTTTATTTTAAGTCTTTTTATATTTTGCAAAAATATGCTAAGTATGATAATTGATATCATGCTTAGCTAATTTCTTTTAAGCCAAGAGCTAACAATGAATCAATTCAGTGCGTGAGAATTGAATAGTACTTAATTCCCTTCGGGAAACATTCTTATTTTTCTGTTTTATTAGTTTGACAATCGACCTTACTTACAAAATTAAAACATTTTCAAACCAAAAAGAGCTCGTTGGTCTGGATGTTGTTTTAATATACAGTGGGAGGAAGGATTTGCTTGTGGCAATTTTGACTTCCTGTGAACACACTTAGCGGCGGTCCGCTAAGGAAAAATGAGATCAGATTCGATTCTCAACGAGACAACATAATCCGAGTCGAGCCTTTCCAGTACTTAATCTGGTTGTTTTAACGACAATAGTTATGGTTAATCCATTCAAGAATCATCTTTCAAAGATAAGCTTGGGAAGATCGGTTACAAGAGAGAAAGTCAAGTTACAATGGGTTGGTCCTTGTAGACTGTAACCGACATGAATCCCGGAGTAAAAATCATTTTCAATGATCGACAGAATTGAAACAAAGTTAGCTCAAGGCGATTTCTTCATTGTCATTTTCAACCACAATTTATTTTTTCAATCTTTATTTTTACTTTTATTTGTTTACTTTTGTTTTTTTATTTTTCATCATAATCTCATTAAACCCTCATTATTTTAATTAATTGTTTACAACATCCTAGACTTGAATCGATATAGAATTATATCAGAAATTCTAAATTCCCTGTGGATCGACCCTTTTTACTATACTATCTTTTACTTATTTAATTTAAAGAGGATTATTTTTTTTGATGAGTAAAACGACGCTTGTCAGGTACCTAATCTTATTTACTCTAAAATTTTGATTCAATTCGATTTGTAAATCTATAATAAAGAAAGAAATCAAATTTATAGCTTCAATCACTATCTCTTATGCTAAGGACTATCTCTGTTGGTCATAAGTATGTTTACTCGTAAAGACTCATAGGTTAAAGAGTAAATCTAGTGACTCTTATTAAATATCCTGGGATTAGTGGTTGAGGTTTCATTGAAATTTTATTTTCTTTGAAATCATCACTGTGGCTTGAATCTTTGGTGTGTGTTTTTGTTGTGATCGTGAGTTGGTTCTGTGTGAGCTTTGGAGATTGTTGTGGTTTTCTGTTCTTGTGTGGTCGAGTAGTTTCTTGCCTGCAATCTGTTTGTGTTTTTGCCTCAATGACTGGATCAAGATCAGTCGAATAATATGAGTTCTACTCCTGGTCAAGTCTCCAATGTTTCTACTGCATATTTAGTTCAATAAATTCCTAAAATTGACATTGTCAAGCTCTCGGCTAGTTCTTATGTTCTATGGAAACATCATATCACATTAATAATTGATGGATATGGTTTGTTGGATTTTATTTCTGATGCAACTAATCCTCCAGCTCAATGTTTGTCGAATGAATCAGGACAAATAACTCCTAATCCTGCCTTTATATCATACAATAGGCAAGATAAGTTACTTGCCTCCTGGATGTTATCCACGATTAGCTCTGAAATTTTGCCTCATTTAACAGGATGTAGTACGACTAAGGCTATATGGAATACTGTTATTAGAATGTTTGGTGCATGCTCTACTGCTAAGACTACTTCCTTACGGCATAGTCTACATAATCAGAAAAAGGGTGGCTTATCCATTAAAGAATATTTAGCCAATATTAAGAACATTTGTGATACTCTTAATGCTTCAGGCAATAATGTTTCTGAACAAGAGCATGTAAGTGTCATACTTGCAGGGTTAACCTTGGAGTTTGAGTCAGTCATTGCTGTTGCTTCGAAGGAGTTACTTTCTCTTGATAATTTGACTGAAATTTTGATTGATTGTGAAGCTTGAATGCAGTTATTTCAGCAAGAATCTCTCCCCATTCATTCTAACTTGGTGCAACATGAAGAGGGTCTAAGTACAGGGGGAGGTCAATATTTTTCTTCAGATTCTGGTGGCTTTCAGCATCATCAAGGATGACAGTTTTACTCAAGAGGACGTCGAGGTGGTTATAATAATAATAGAGGAAGAGGTCGTGGAATGAATTGAAATGGATAGCACAGATCTCAATGTCAGTTATGTGGTCGTATGGGACACACACTGCAGAAATGTTATTACAGGTTTGACCTGAGTTATTCAGGTTACTCTATTGGTGACAATCAAGATGGATTGTCTCAAAATCAAAATTCAGCTCGTGTATATAATCATACTGCTGGTTTTACATCCAATATATCTGATTCTAACAACTATGCTTTAGGCTCGACTGCAAAACAATTGCATTTATCTACAGGAAGTGAGTATGGAGGTTCTGGTGGTTTTCAACCATCTGTTCAGCTTGCTTCAACACCTATGCCTGCTAAGAATAATGCCACGTCTGCTGGGGGAGTATGGTGTCCTGATTCAGGCGCATCTCATCACATTACTGCTGACCAGTCCAATTTGTAAACTGGAGTGACTTACTCAGGTAACAATTCTGTTCTTATGGGTGATGGCAAAGAAGTTCCAATTAAACATGTTGGTCATGGTCTTATTTCTACATCAATTAAGCCTTTATTTTTGAAAAATTTATTGCATGTTCTTACTATCAAGAAAAATTTGCTATCGGTTTCGCAATTGACTAAAGATAATAATGTGTATTTGGAATTATATGCTAATGGATGTTATGTCAAGGATTTTCAGAAGCAGAAAGTCCTCTTGGAGGGGAACCTTACTCATGAGAGATTATATCAGTTTTTAACTCCAACTTCAAGTGGAGGTCTGCATTCCAGGGAATTTGGTGCTCAAGTCAATAATGTTTCTCATTCTTCTGGTGATTCATCTCGTGTTTTTGAATTGTGGCATATGCGTTTAGGGCATCCTTCTAGTAATGTTGTCAATTCTATTTTGCACACTTGTAATATTGTTTCTGGTATAAATAAGCTTGCTCATGTTTGTTACCTATGTTTTCAAGGAAAAACTCATAAGTTTCCTTTCTCTAATTCAATGAATGAATATAAGAATCCCTTTTAACTTGTTGTGTCAGACCTATGGGGTCCTGCTTCAGTCAATTCTGATGGTTATTGCTATTATGTATCTTTTATTGATGTTTACAGTAGATATACTTGGGTGTATTTAGTTAAGAAAAAATCTGATGTGGCTCAATGTTTTGTGAATTTTCATAAACTAGTTGAGGTTCAGTTTGGTAAGAAAATTAAGCCCCTCCAGACTGATGGAGGGATAAAATATACTTCTTTAAGGAATTGATTGGTAACTAATGGTGTTCAGCATAGACTCTCTTGTCCATATACATCTGAACAAAATGGCAAGGTAGAGAGGAAACATAGGTATATTGTAGAAACTGGTTTGACTCTTCTTTCTCAAGCTGGTTTAGGATTGAAGTTTTGGAGTCATGCTTTCACAACTACGGTTTACTTGATTAATAGGCAGCCAACTGAAGTTTTGCAAGGTAAATCTCCTTTTGAAAAGCTATATGAGAAACCTCCTGAGTACACTAGCATGAGAATTTTTGGATGTATTTGTTATCCTTATATGAGGCCTTACAACAAAAATAAACTGGATTTTCTAACCATGAGATGTACATTTTTAGGATATAGTCCTTGTCATAAGGGGTATAAATGTTTGAATGAAAATGGAAAGGTTCTTGTATCGAGACATGTCATTTTTTATGAGGAAATTTTTCCTGCTCATGAAAATCAGAAAACACATGGGATTAAAACTGATTCTGATGTTAAAGCTGCTGAGGATGATTTATTGGCTTTTATTTCATCACCCATGTTTAACTGTAATAATTCAGAAAAACCTTCAGCTCAGGGTCAAGATTCTTCAAGAAACAGTCCAGCTCAGGGTCAAGGTTCAACCCATGTTTCTCCACATAACAGTACTCACGAAGGTGAGAATTTATCTTCTCATCAACATACTGCAGCCACTGTTCAACAAAGGTCTAACTCACCCTTGCAGGTTCCTATTTCATCTTCTAATTCTCAGCATGATAATGGTCATATGAATGTGTCTATGAATTTACCTCAAAGGTTAACTACACCCGTGAATTTAGTTGATACTACATTTGCTCAGGATCAATCATCTCCTATTTTTGAACAATCTAATGATTCCTCAAAGTGTCACACATTCATCTTTATATCCTCTTGAAGGCAGTGAGGATACCTCTTTTTCATCTGAAATTCCTCAACAAAATGTTGCTGCATCTAATGAGAATGATAATAATGATCATATGGATCATTCTCAGCATAGTAGGAATACTCATCAAGGACTCCAAGAAGAAGGTGCTACAGATTATCTTGACCATCAGGACTTTTCTTCAAATTTTGCTAATCAAAGAGAAATTCTGAAACCTATACCTCTTCAGCCTAGTATTTAGAGGCATCCCATGGTGACAAGAAGTAAGAATGAGATTTATAAGCCCAAAATTTTTCAAGTTTCCACAGCTACAATAAATGAAGTTGAACCTAAGAATTTTAAGGAGGCTATTCAAATTCCTCATTGGCAAGCAGCTATTCAAGCAAAATATGATGCTTTAGTCAAAAATAACACTTGGACTTTAGTTCCTTTGCCTCCTAACAGAAAGGTAGTAAATTGTAAGTGGTTATTCAAAATAAAAAGGTGTCCTGATGGGTCAGTGGAATGTTATAAGGCAAGACTGGTTGCAAAAGGATTTCTTCAAGAGGCAGGCATAGATTTTTATGAAGTGTTTAGCCCAGTGGTGAAACCGGTTACTCTTCATACAATTCTTTCTTTAGTTATCACCAGAGGTTGGGTGTTAAAACAAGTAGATATTAATAATGCATCTTTAAATAGGATTTTGCATGAGGAAGTGTACATGGCTCAACCTCCTGGGTATGAGTATGGAGATCATGATGCAAGTATTGTATGCAAATTGAATAAAACTATATATGGTCTTAAGCAAGCTCCAAGGGCATGGTTTGAAAGTCTAAAAGAATATTTGGTAGGTGATGATTTTTGTTTAACAAAGTTTGATGCTTCTTTATTTGTCAAAACTCAATATTCGGTGGTGATATACTTGTTGGTATATGTAGATGATAGTATCTTAACAGGTAATGACTCAATTGCCATACAAGAAGTCATCAACGGGTTACATCACATTTTCTCTCTAAAAGATCTTGGAACATTGAGTTACTTTTTGGGAATAGAGGTTACTTATGCTGATGGTAGCTTATTTCTTAGTCAAAAGAAATACATATTAGATTTGCTGCACAAGTATGGCTATGATAATGCTAAGAGGTTGCCTACACCAATGATAACAAATTGTAAAGTTCCTGCTTATGATGGGAGTCCACTTGAGAATGCAACTGAATATCGAGAATTGTTGGTGGTTTATAATACATTGTCATTACAAGACCAGAAATAACTTTTTCTGTAAATAGAGTATGTCAGCTCATGCAAAACCCAAATGATGTGCATTTTAATCTTGTAAAGAGAATTCTACGTTATTCACAAGGGACAATTGACTATGGGTTAAAGTTTTCTTCTCACTCCTATTTGAACATTGAAGGCTTTGCCGATGCAAATTGGGGGCTGATACGGATGATAGAAGATTCACTTTTGGATTCTGTGTTTACTTTGGAGGAAATTTGGTTACTTGGGGTTCGAGGAAACAACAAGTTGTATCACGCTCAACAGCTGAAGCAGAATATCGAAGTGTTGCTTGTGCTACTGCTGAGATAATGTGGCTTCAATCCTTATTAAAGGAGTTAAATATCACAGCAGATGGGCTACCTCTGTTATGGTGTGATAATTTTAATGTCGTAGTTGTTTCTGCAAATCCTGTCCAGCATTTTAAGTTCAAGCATGTTGAACTTGATCTCTACTTTGTTCGAGAACAAGTCACTACAGGAAAATTACAAGTAAATGAGGTGCCTGCTTTTGAGCAGGTAGCTGATATCCTCACCAAACCCGTCAGTCGTTGCTTTTCAGAGGCATAGAGCAAATTTGGCCGTGGTACCTGTGCATTAAACTTTGTTTTCTGTTATCTTTCTTACATATTGTCTTTTTATGTTTTGGTTGCAAGCTCGTGCATTACCATCAAATGCGGCAAGGTGAATAAAAATTGAAGAATAAAATTTTTCGCGGGAGCAAGGCATCAAGAACAGAAATGCAAGGTGAATGTTAAGGTAAATGGGTCTATGTTAGTATTTGTGTGTGTTAGTGTATGTTAGCATTTGTCCTTTTTAGTTGGTTTGGAATGAGTATAGCCTTTAAGTCACGTGTGCTATACCTTTCCCTTCTTCAGCTGAATTGAGTTTGTTAGAGAAACGATTAGGAAAATTGTTAGTATCGTTTCTCTTTCTCTCCAATCTCAGTCCCTCCTTTGTATAAATAATCGGTCCTTCAATTGACGATATTACAGTTTTGTGTTCAACAAAATTCAAGGAGAGTGTCGTCTCTCTTTTTCACCAAACTCTCAATAGATTTCTGAGATTAATTGAAGGTTCCTAACAGTTTCAAAGTTAGGAGTTGTAATTAAGGATTAGGAAAATAGGTGTAGGGTGTAAAAAATTAATAGTTTTACACTGTTTGAAGATAAATTGATTTCAACCCGTCTTTAAACAATATTTTTTTATCGGCATGCATGTCACGTGTCAAAAAAAGGGGAGGGAGTCACTGTTCAAAGACAGACCGCCCTTCCTCCGACTTTGAATGGTGTTCGAATAGGGGGCAGTCTGTCCGGATAATAGTGCAGCAGGGGTTTGACCAGTGTTTTTTAATTTTTTTTATTTCTTATATTATTTTAAAATTATATAGAGGTAGTGTATTTTTTTTATTTGAATTGTATTAGTGAATATTAATTTTCTGTAGGGTTAATGAAGTAAAAACAATTTAATTATTTTTTAAAATCTATTATATTGGATGTTTAAGGTTATTTGTTAGAAAAACTGTGTAATAATTTGAGTAAAGATAAAAAAGAAAAAATTTGTTGACAAAATATTTTAAGTCATTCTAAAATTTTAATTTATCCTTATACGTTTGATGTTGTTTTAAATTTAATTCTTATGTTAGGTAGGATTTACTATAATATTTATTTGAAATTTTATTTTTATTTTTTTGGAAAGAACTATGTACGTTTTTATGTTTTGGAAAATAGTATAATTTTAGGAAGTCATTTGTACTATATATATTCCAAATAATTTTATTGTTTAGTTGCATTTTAGTATACTTTTAAGAAGTCATTGTTATTATTATTTTAAAATTTGGCTTAGTTGCATTTCAGTTGTTTATTTTGATTTGTGTACTATTATTGAAACTTTTTTCTCTCGAAAATGGAGATAGAATGAGCAACAATAGTTTTATGGTCAATATTCATTATAATGGAAAATAGTAAAAATCGATTTCAGTATGGTATTCGAATATGAAAACCTTACAAATGAGATTTAAAAAAGATATCACACTTCGAGTTTTGAATGAAAAGATATCGAAGAAAATTGAATATCATATTCATTGTTTGCGATATCGATAACTATGTGACAATATGATCATATATTTCGCAATAACTCTAAAAGATAATACATATGTGAAAATTATGATCGTAGAGAATGCCTCTATGAATATTCAGAATATTGATTTGTTTGCTAATGTTTGTGATATTTCTATCCCATCCAGAAACGTTGTTGGGAAAACTAGTAAAATGGGTTTTAGTAATGAATTTGATATATCCGGAGTTAGATTTGATACAATGCTAAAAATAGGGAGAATCTACGAGGTTGGTTGAGAGAATCACTTGAAGATTCAAGCTAATATGAAGAAATTGAGGATCCAGATTTTTTGCCGAAGACATTGGTGAAGCACCTAATTTCGGTGTTGGAGAGTTTATTCTTATGGGGACGATATTACATTTTATGAATTACCATTTCATACGAACTCGGTGGATTTTGATGTGATAAGGTCCCCATAATTTCCAGATATGTCTTATTTAACTTCTAGTCAATAGAGTGAATTATTTGTTGGTCATCGATTCAACAACAACAAAAAGCTATATTGGCAATTAAAGAGTATAGTATCATGCAATATGTAGACTCTATCATTGTGGAATCCACCCATAAACTTTCTTTGTAAAATGTATGAACTATGAACAATGATAAAATTGGAAGATTCGAATGTCTTATGCTAAGAAGATTAATCATTGGGAGGTAACAAAGTACAACGACGATCAAACGTGTTTACAAACGTCCATTGATCAAGATCACACTAAAATGGACTCAAATGTAATAAGCCATCACGTGATGAAGTTGGTCGAAGTGAATTCAAGAGTTCTCGTTTCCTCAATTCAAACAACCATTGCATAATAGTTTGAATATCAAATAAAATACAAGAAGGGGTGATTTGCAAGGGAGAAAGCATTACATATGGTGTACATTGATTATGATAAGTCGTACAATGAGCTACCAACTTTATTATTAGAAATTATCTATTTTATACTAGGTACCATCGTAAGGTATGAAACAAATGATGCATAAGACCAACAAGGTCAATTGATTGAAGGTATCAAATTTTTTTATAGACTATTTTTTGCATTCAAGACATGCATTAAAGACTTTCTATATTATAAATGTATGATGAAAGTCGATGGCACATGGTTGTATGAGAGATACTCTCACATACTATTCACTGTAGTTGCACAAGATGATGAGAGAAATAACTGTTATTTCGATTGCATTCACCATTGTTGAAGGGAAGATAGGGGAAGCTTGAAATTTTTTCTAACCAATTTACGATAACATGGCCTACAAGATGGGGTTTGTATTATATCTGATCTAGGTATAGGTATCATTGTGGCAATTAATCGAGAGAAAAGTCGTTAGACACCTCCTTACATATACCCTGTATATTGTGTTCGGCACATCGATAAGAACAACTATAAGTGTTACAAAAATCCCTATCTTTGCAACAAGATTCTAAGCTTGGGTAATTAACTTTTTTTCAAACATTTTTAATATGATCTTCCAATTGTTTGTTTTGATTTTACATATATTATTACATAGGATATCAACTTGTAAAACTAGAATTTGAGAGGAAGATGACGACTTTAAAGAAATACAACGAGTGTTTTTTGAGGTAGGCAAACAATATTAAAAGGGAAAATGGGCCTAGTCATATGATGAAGGTGGTAGATGGTATGGACAAATGACAACCAACCTTGTTGAATGTATAAATGAAGTTTTGAAAGGATCACGTCATCTCTCAATAGTAAGTTTGGTAAAAGATACATATTACCATTTGGCTAAGGTTTGGTCTATTAAAGGAAAGAATATTGAGGCCTTATTAGGGGGCAATGTTATGCAACAAATATTACAAAAAAATGCAGAGTAATATCAAGTATGTAATGTCGGTTATCGTTCATGCATTCGATCGAAATAATCAAACTTTCGATGTCGTTGGTTCTAGACGCCACAACGAAGTAGCCCACTCAAATGCTTTTCGAGTCGATTTCAGACATACATGTGGTGATTGTGGCCAGTTCAAGACATGTCGATATCCTTGTGCTCATGCAATTGCAGAATGTTTGTATGTGGTGGTTGACCCGTATAGTTATGTTGATCAATGCTTCAATATCCGATGGATGGTCAATATTTACAGAATTGAGTTTGCATCGATCGCGAATGCAAATTACTGATCGTTAGTGGAATATGAAAATGGTTACCGGATCATGCAATCTGTAGAACTCCAACTGGCCAACTGCGATCGAATCGCAATTATACCAGTATGGATCTCCATAATAAAGAGAATGGACAACAAAATAGATGTACGATATGTAGGGGTTGGGCATTCGAAATCCAATTTCCCAAACGAACCAAAATAAATATCGATGTCCCAATGATATATTATGTTTGTACTATTATCTTATTCGATGATTAAGTTTTATTAATTAATTAATTAATTAAGGACCAATTTACATTGAATTCTATAAATATATAATAACATTCAAATAATAAAAACATAACATAATGAAAAGCATAACATAAAATTCAGTTATATTATGTATTTTGTGTAATAATTTTTTGGACTTAATCAGAGTGGCTATCAACCCTAGTACCAACTTGTAACCACGAATTAAGGTCGCATGATAAAATCCAAAAGCTTTTAATCAGTCAATGATTCGACCGTCTAGTTAGTTATGGGCCATTGTCAGATGATGCTTAAATGTATCCTCATAATCCTATAACACAATAAAAAAGAAATTAAATATTATTAATATAATTAATTTTTTATTAAATAAAATATAAATAAATTAGTATTATCTTAGGAACCGGTAAAACTACTGATGTGTTGATCTTGAAACCGTAAAAGAGGGAGTTGCTCAGCCATCCTAAATACAAGAAAAAATACATTATGAAATACCCATTTTTACTAATTTGCCTTCAAAATTACTAAATTTGGTCAATTTTCTATACTAGTCTCTACTTACTATTATTCTTTCATTAACTTAAAATTTGAAGACTTTTTACAAACTACTAAATAATCTAATTAGCCTTCAAAATTACTCAATTTTGATAATTTTTCAAACTAATTACTAATTGATCTCGATTATAAAGATATTTTGACAATAATCCTAAAGCGAATATGATATTTTATAGCGGAAAAAATAAATGCTATATTAGCAATTGTGGTCGC
Organism: Abelmoschus esculentus; assembly: GCA_035048815.1. Taxonomy (NCBI): domain Eukaryota; kingdom Viridiplantae; phylum Streptophyta; class Magnoliopsida; order Malvales; family Malvaceae; genus Abelmoschus; species Abelmoschus esculentus. Next base: position 16,250,928 of record JAUCBN010000038.1, on the reverse strand, counting down.
GATTGAGCCCATAAAAATAGACATGGATAAGATGATCTTTTTGAGAATGTTTACATCCACCAGAAAGTGAGATTATAAAGATAACAAGAATGATAGCGATCATATCAAAATCTATATGTTATTAATACAATAGTACAAACTATTGGTCTCGTACTTGTTAAACGCTAAAGTATTATAGACTTTAACCGTAATTATGAATGATAAATGAAAGAAAATATAAATAGATTTTCGTTGTGACGGAAATAATTATAGCGTTCTTGGCCTAACATAATTAAATATTGTTAATTTTCTTATAAACCTTGAAGGGAATAATTCATCATTTATTTTATTTTCCTTATAACCTCTAAAGGGAATAAATGATCTTTTATTTATTTTATTTTATGTTAACTTATTTTTATTTATTATTTATTTATGTTAATTTAATTTATACATTATTTATTTACGCTAATTTTTCCTTTGAACAATATAATTACTTTTGGAATAAAATATACAATAAATCATGACGATTTATTCTTAGCAGATACTGCAAGTACTCATATTATACTTAAGCATAAGAAATATTTTCTCATTTTAATCCAAGGGAAAATATGAATATTATTTCTCAAAGTAGTAAAATATCAATGCTTTAGTCATCGATTTTGAAAAACGACCAGTAAGGTCACTATTGTTTTCGGGGTGTAAAGTTTTGATCACTCAAACGTTAAGTGTCGTTAAATATTGACCAAAAGATTATCTAATATAATGAAAAATGATAAATTACTTAAATAGTCCTTAAACTATTATTATAATTTTGTTTCATCTTTAATTTGACTATCAAAATTTTAAAACTTTATATTTTTACCATCTTCCACAAAAAACCCTAATCCTAACCCTTCTCCCAACCTCAAATTCTCACCCAAATAACATTGATTGGAATCCTTTGGATCCCTAAATGTAAAAGAAAAAATGTTTTAACTATTTTAACTATCCTCATTCATTGAAATCCTTCGGTGGGAGTCCTTAGGTGGTCACATAAGGACTCATCGAACGATGTTAAATGTGGTGAATCAAAAATAGTATTGCCACCTGCTAAAGCATCAATGGCCAATCTACAACAAATAAATTTGCAAATAAATAGAAAAATATTCTTATAGGGAAAGTTAATTTGCATAAATATATAATAGCATGAGAACAATAAAATTTTTGTTTTAATGTTATTTAGGTGAGGATTTTGGGATAAGGATTAGGGCTAGATTTTTTTGTGAATATGGTAAAAATATAAAGTTTTAAAATTTTGAGATTCAAATTAAAGATGAAACAAAATTATAATAATAGTTTAAGGATTATTTAAGTAATTTATCATTTTTTATTGTTCCAAATCATCTTTTCGTTAATATTTAACGGCACTTAAAGTTAAAGTGGCCAAAACTTTACACCCCGAAAACGATAGTGACCCAAAGTTTATTTATCCATATTGTACTATAGAAGAATTAGAACAAATTGAAGCATGTGTTATTGTAAATAAGATGTTTACTGATAATTTTATTTGGCATAACCGGTTAGACCATCCCGATTCAATTATGATTTAAAAATTTATTGACACTTTCATGTAGTCATTTATTGAAGAACTAAAATTTTCTTCAATGTAATTTTTCATGTGATACTTGTTATCAAAGTAAAATGATTATTCAATCATCATCAGCTAAGATAGTCTAAATTTATTAATTTTCTAGAACGGATACAATGTGATATATGGGCCCATACAATTTTCTTACAGTTTATCTAGATATTTTACGATTTTTATTGATACATCGACTAGATTATCATATGTATCATAGTTATTAACCCGCAACATTGTGTTTGGGAGGCTACTTACTCAGTTTATAAAATTACGAGTATATTTTCCAAATTATCTTATAAAGATAATCGATCTAGATAATATTGATGACATGTTATTTTACATGTATTATCACTAATTCGCATCAAGCCAACAAATGATCATAAGTTCTCCCTATTACAAATGGTTTTGTTCATGAAGCAAATATTTCTCATCTTAGATTTTTTTAGTGTTCAATATATGTACAAATTGCTCCATCACAACGCACAAAGATGAGTTCTCAAAAGAGATTGAGAATATATATTTGATTTGAATTCCCATTGATAATTAAATATCTTGAGCTTCTAATAGGGAATTTATTTATAATTCAATTTATTAATTATCATCTTAATGAGTCACTTTACCTAACATTATGGGAGAAAATAAAATAGATGAAAAAAAGAAATAAGTTAGAATGAATTATCATTCTCTTAGTTTGATCCACGTATTCAACAATATAAAATATAAGTTCAAAGAATAATTCATTTAGCAAATCAACTGTCAGAAGATTTTGCTTACCCTAAAAGAGTGATTAAGTCACATATACCAGCTATGTGTTTCGATTAAAGCTGATGTCTGAGAAGGATGAACTCTTATGATGGTCTAACTTATGCTTGAAGTATGGTAAACAAGTAGGTTTCAAATATAAAAGTCCTTGAAAAAGAAAAGGAGTTATATTTTATGATGGTCTGATCGAGAATCAACGAATCTCAATAAGAGATTAAAAGGTCTCTAACATATACATTGACATTACTCAAATACCTAATAATAAAGAGATCTCAATATATTATGTCATGTTTAGTAATAAGTTGAATTGAAATCAAATCGATGTTGATAATATATTTTCATGCATTATAGCACTAGAAATTTTAATTGATATTGTGGATCATGAATCATTGTCAATTGGGCAATATAAACAAAGAAATGATTGGCCAACATGGAAAGAGGCAATTGAGGTAAAACTAAAATCTCTTTCGAAAAGAGAAGTATTTGGGATTATAGCCCGTACAATGAAATATATAAAGCTCGTGGATATAAATCTGTCTTTATGTGAAAGAGAAATCAAATGAGGAAATCACGAGATATAAATTCAATCTGTTTCACAAAGATTCTCACAAAGACATAAAATTCATTATGGGAAAATATATTCCTCGGTGGCGATGCAACTAATTTTAGATTTTGATCAGCTTGGCAATAAATAAAATTAAACAGTTTCTTCCAAATGAAAGTTTTTACATCTTATTTGTATGGTCCTCTTGATAGTAATATTTATATGAAACTCCTAAAAAAGATTTAGATTGCCAGAAGCAGTTAATTCAAGTTCCCGAAAATATTATTCAAACATATTGAATATATCTTTTTATGGCTTGAAAAAATTTAGGTGTATTTCGTATAATTGCCTCATTGAATAGTTATTAACAGAATACTATATAAATTATTTAATTTTCTCGAGATTTTTATTAAGAAGTTTAGCTCTAAATTTGCTACTATTGTTTAGGTTGGTGATTTGAATATTGTTGAGACTCATGAAGATATCTCCTCTACAATGAAATCTTTGTGCATCAATCGACATACAGATAAAAAATGTTGACTTTATATGCATAATACATATTCATTGATCACCCTTATGGTTCTTAGGCCTCTTAACATAAACAAATATCTATTTCGCCTCAAGAAAAAGGTGATGATATTCTTGGTTTAAAAGCATCATATATATATTAATTGATCTAGAAGAATCATATCTTAGCTAGTCTAGAAATACTATTTAAGTACAACAAAACCATTACCTTTATAGAATTACTATGATTGAGGCAAAGCCAAAATATATGTTTGGCTAAATATATCAAAAAATATGTAAATTGCTTTCACAAGATAAGATCCAAGTTATCTTTCGTAGAAATAAGGTAAAATTTATATCTCAAGATGGATACATCAAATGTGATAAAATGAAACATATTTTTTAAAAGTTTGGTCACTCATGATCTTCAAAAGAATAGTATTCGATGAATCATTTTAAGCAATAATTTGGAAGATTTATCAATTAGTGCACACTATATTTCAACATTTGAAGATTATATTCAAGATTGAATTATGAAGATTCAAAGGTCTTATGTGATATTTTCATGAAGGGGAGTAAATATACATTGCACTCTTTTTCTCTTAACCGAAGTTTTGTCCCACTGAGTTTTCCTAGCAAGATTTTTAATGAGGCAACATGTTATGCGTATCAAAGATGTGTGAACTCCTTTCCCTTTACTAAGATTTTTTTTCTACGAGATTTTTATCTTAGTAAGATTTTAACGAGACACATTATCTTCATAGATATTTTTGGGGAGTGTTATGAATATCTTTATTTATGGTGGATATCAATATATTAAACAAGACTTTAATGAGCTTTATTATTTGGGTTAATACCCATTGAAATTAGTTTTTTTATCTCATGCCTATAAATATAGAGATTGGAGAAAGCATTGTATACAACTCTACTTTGAGAATATAATATAAGTCTCTCTCTTTTTGTCTCTCGTCTTTGTTCATATATTTTTTTATTCTTTACTTTATTCACAATATTGTACAACTATTCATACATATTTATAAAATAATTTTCAAAAATAAGCACTAAATTTTTTACTACATACAAAACTAGAAATTAGAACAAAAATAAATAAATAAATAAATAAGTTAATCACTAATTTTTAGTTTTCCAAACAATATGGTTCGAGCTAATTTTTATTATTTTTTAGTCACTAATTTACAAAAATAATATTAATCACTAATTTACAAAAAATAATAATATCCACAAAAACAAACTAAATATAAATTTTAAAAAATAATGACTAATTTATTATTTTTCTACATGCAATTAAAAAAATTAACTAATCACTAATTTTTATAAACTATTTACAAAACTAGTAATTAATTTTTTACAAATTAATTAATTTTCTAAATTTTAAAAATAAGATGAAAATCAACCACTAAATCTACTAAATCACTAAATCAACCACTAATTTTAAATTTTAACTATAATAATTTAAATTACATCACTAAATCAACTACAAAGGTAGAAAAAATAACTAAGGTTAAAATAAAACATTATAACTAAAAAAAATAATTATACAAAATTTTTTAAAATAAAAAATTACTTGCACAATATAATCAAATCCTTCCTCTTCTCCTTGTCTTTCAATTCTTTCTTCCTAAAATTTCAAACACAAAATATCAAATTTCCGCCTCTATTTTAAACAAACTCCATCAATTTTCAACCACCCAATTCACATATATTTTTACCAATTAAATTCACTACCCAAACCCCTACAGCCACTGTCGGACAGACTGTCCCCCATTCGTTCAAAGTGGTCACCTTCCCCTGCTTTCAACGCATAACATTCAGGTAAACGAAAAGATAACGTTAAAAGATAGGTTGAAAGCAATCTGTCTTCAAACAGTGTAAAATATTACTTAATTTTTTGGTTATTATTTAATTTTTTTCGATTTTATAAACTTTTTTCAGTCAAATCTATTATTGTACGTACATTTTTCAAAAAATAAAGATTAGTTAAATTGCAGATTCTATACCCGAAACAAATCTGAATCAATGTCAGACTGATTTTTACCCCATGAGATCGGGTTACAAGCTTGACGTTTCATAATATTTTATTTTTTTCAACCCATGAGGTCGAGTTGCTTTCTTGCCAACTTCAACATATTTTATTTTTTTATCCAATTCGGCATGAAGGCGGGTCGAAAGCAAGCAACCCTCAATATTTTTTTAAATTTCCATGAAGTCGGAGTGTTCCTCCTGACCTCAAGGATGCATTGTTTAAAGTGCTATATTTTTTAAAATAAATTGAGATAATCTATATTTTTTAAAATAAAAAAATTAAATATAATATCGAACCAATTTTGACAATTTATTTCAATATCAAACCGATATTGTATTAAATTTTTTATTTTAAAAAAGTACAATTGTCTCAATTTTTTTCATTCTTGTATTAATTAAATATTGAGTTCTTGATACTTTTAATTTTTATTAATTAGTTTAATAATGTTTAACAATGTTTATCATAAATAGTGTTCAGCAATGTTCGACTCCCGTTATAGAATTTTCCTTAATATAATAGTTACAAATAAATTAATTTGTTTGTTATTATTTTTATAAGTGATTTGACGATTTTATCCCTAATTTTTAATCTATAAATAAAAAGTTTCATATTCACTTATAGTGTATCTTAAATATTCTCATGTGTTTCATGCTATTAAAAATATTGTTCTAACCTTGATATATTATCCAACAGAATGATTACACTAATCAAATAAATTTATTTCTAAAATAATGGCCATACCACTACAATAAATGATTTAATATTTTTTTTTCAGTTTATTATATTTTCAACTCAACCGAAAAACTCTTATCGATTTCTCGAAATTTACACTATCTCACCTACCGTCTCCCACGAGCTCAAAGCATTTTCATTATTTTGGGTAAACTATATAAATAGTCCCCTGACTAAGCTCTAATTATTTTATATATCCCTCAACTATCATAAGTTATAAATTGATCTCACAACTTAAATTATAATAAATTGGTCCAATGACGTTAAATAATTAACGATTGATGATGTGATAGTTAATATAAATTGATATAATTACATAATTAGTCTTCAAGTTCTACACTTATTTGTATTTGATCTTAATTTTAAAAATTAACCCACACATTTTTAATAATCTATCAATTTAGTCCATATTCTTTTCTATTTAAGAGATCCAAAAAATATTCTATGTTTTGTCTCTTATTCTTGGTTTGGTTACAACAAAACCACTTTTTATCTCCATCTGCTTACATGTTTTCAAAGTGGAACAACAAGATCTTGAAAACAACAAACCAAGATATACAAACAGAATGGGAGAGCGGTTTTCTCTGAAGGCACACGTTAGCGGGTCTAATGGGCTATGAGATTTTTCTCGATTCTTTCTTTCTTTTAAATGATCTGGTATTCTTGAAGAATTCTGGTAGAGGTTATAACTGCTATGGATTGGCGAAAGTTACTGTTTGGAGGGAAGGTGGAGCAATCCCTTGATTTTTTTCCCTCTCTAAAGGTAATGAGGAGGTCACCATTATTCCACCTTTTGAAGTGTTTAATGAAGGTTCTTTGGACTTAAAACAGTCCCTGGTAGTGTACTTTATTGGTGTGGCCCCAAATTTTGTTGCTCTCAAGAAAATGGTTGAGGTGGTGTGGGGGGAAGAATTCGCTGGTAAAGGTTAGTATTGCTGGATCGAGCATTTATGTGTTTTCTTTTACAAATAAAGCTTCGAGGGATTGGGTTTTGGAGAATGGACCTTTGCACATTCAACATAACCTACCTGTGCCTTGTAAGTGATAGTTTAATTTGACGAGCTTGGAGTTTGATTTGGCTAGAATGCTTGTCTGAGTTCAGTTGTTTAATGTTTCATTGGAGCTCTATAATAGAGTATGGTTGAGTTACATTGCGAGTGGATTGGGTAATCTTTTGTATATAGATTCGATTACGGTTTCCAAAAAGAGGCATGAATTTGTGAAAGTGTTTGTAGATATTTGTTCTGGTAAGAACGTTCCTTGCGTAATTCTTATAAAAATGAGAGATAATTTAATTCTGAAGGTGAGAGTGAAGGTGAATTGGATGTTAGTTTGTGGCACTCACTGTCAAACATTTGGGGATTCGGAGAGACCTTGTATTATGAATAAGATATTGGACAAGAGAAGAATAAGGTCTTAAGTGATGTTCATGATGGGGTAAGGAGTGTTATTCCTACTACTATAGTGGAAGAGATTGTGGAGGGTTGTAATGATGCTATTGATGCTGATTGAGGATGCTAATTTGCCTGAATATATTGTTGATGTACGTGTAGAGGATGAATTTGTTTCTGTTTTAGAAGACTAAAGCTAAGAAGAGAGATAAGTTGGAGATATTTAAAATTCTAGGGAAGACTAGTAGAGGTAGGGGGACTTCTTCTATATGTTAGTAGCCTTTTAGAATGTAAGGGAGTTTAAATACCCTCAAAAGCATGGTTGGGTGATGCAGCAAATGGGGAGGTTGTATGTTAATGTTGTTTGTTTATTGGAATAGAAACAAGAGTAAGAGAGCAAAATTTTGTAGGAAGTTTTAATAAGTTGGTAGAAAGGTGGAATTGTCATACTAGCTATTTTGATGCTAGCAATGAAAGGATATGGGTGCTATGGAGGAATGATGTTCAGATGTCGGTTATTTTGAGTGGAAATCAGATTGTTACCGTGAAGGGGATTTTGGGGATAAAGATTGTAATGGCCTACTTTTTTCAGGTCAACATCGGGCGTTGACTCAAGTCTTGGACCGTCAAATCGGGATATATGTTCGAGTTTGTGGCATCATGTTGGATCGTGATGGGGCTCATTTTTTGTCTTGTTGAGCCTTTTAGGTTGTTGTGGACTTGCTTGTTGGGCTTTAGCTTGTGAGTTTGGATAAGGGAAGAGGTAATATGGAGCAATTGATTAATTAACCCTCAAAAGAGACAAAAATATGATATTATCCTTTTATTTTTCTACAAAAAGAGGGGGGAAAGGGATATCTTTAAAGGGTTTTCATCTCTCCTTTATCTACATCTTCGCTCATTTTCTTTAACTAAGATAAAGTTGGAATCTTGTTAGTTTGGAGTGAAAATATCATTTCGTGCATCAAGGAAAAGTTGATCAGTAGCTCAAGATTTTCTTATCAAATGTTTATCTCTTGGTTTGGTGGAAGAGGGACTTTGGAGCTCAAGAACAAAGTTTGGAGGTGGGAAAAGCTTGAGGGAAGATCAAATCTGGGTTTGTTGCTTAAGGTTAGTACATTTCTGACTCTTACAATTCATGTGCATCATGAAATGCTAGTCTTACTCGATTGATTGGTTAAAAAATGCTTAGATGGGGATTTAGGAAGCTTAGAACCCTTGAAATGGTAGAATTCGTATTAAGGGTTGAATTGAAACAAAACTGTTAGAAAATAACCTCTTATGCTTCATTTAACTTTTAGAATCAACTTGAGAATCAACTATGAAGGTTAGACAAGGATTCTTGGTATCTTAAACCTACATTTTCGTACAGGCGTATCAATACATGAGGAGAGTGTATCGATACCCTGAAGGTAAAACTTAGGCATAGATAGCAGGCGTATTGATACGGCTATCCCGTGTTTCGATACGCCAAATTCTAGTAAGGTTTAGTTTTGATACTCCTAGAGTAGTATATCGATACCGTGTGGTTGACTTGTGAGCTAGGTAAAGCTGATTTGCTTAGCGTATCGGTACCCTCAGAGGGCGTATCGATACCCTAGATAGAAAACAAGGGTATAGAAGGCAAGCATTTCGAAATGCCTTGCCTTTGTTTTGATACCAAATCTTCTAGTGGCAAATCGTTTCTAAACCTCTTTGGGGTGTATAGAAACAGGGTGCATATAGATACTCTATGTAGGCGTATCGATACGGGAGGTCTCTTTTGGTCTAAAGCCATCGTTCTAGCGTATCGATACTTAGGGGAGCGTGTCAATACTCCATGTAGGCGTATCGACATAGGTAGGCCCCTTTGGTCTAAAGCCATCGTTCTAGTGTATCGATACGCAGGAGAAACATACCGATATTGGTTAGTGTTTCAATACTGCCCTATAGGCATTTTGATACCCCTAAGTAATTTGCCCCAAAACTAACACTTTCAATCAGGGGGTTCTATAACTCGTGATGTAGGCTTAAATGGGTCTCTATATGTGTAAAATTAATTAGAAAAATTTATGGTTCGAGTTTAATATCCCGACATATAAAATTATGGTTAATAATTCAATAAATGATAGGTGGCTTGGTATTATTATATTCTTTAAGGATCCATGGTGGATCAGAAAATAACGTATGATGGTTAAGGTCTTTGTTATGTACTTATAGGACATCAATATATTTTAGGGGGCTCTGATTAATGAGATAACCTAAAGAGGATCATGTAAATGACTTAATGACTTTATGCATCTAATCTGTTTATGAGAGATGGCTTGATGATTAGTCGAGTATTGCTTATCTCAACTTAATTATATGTGTGGATGCTCGTGGAGCATGAGTTACTTGTATGAGTTGGTAAAGAAAATTCGGATATCATAGAGTCAGTGCATGGGCTGTGTGAGTGAGTACATCTGACGTGTCCACGAGCTATGTGATCTGGATGCGGTTCGAACCTATCCATGGCTATGATGATCCAGATAAGAAATATAACTCGATGGGTTGTGTGAGACCGAGTAAATAAGTTAATAAGGCATGTGATCTTCCTATATATTGATGTTTTAAGAATATTAATTTGAGAACTCTAGTTAAGGTAGAATAATGATAAACCTTAGTTTAGAAACCTTTCTGTGCACTCTTGTCTATCTTACCTTTCTTGCTCGTTTTATGATATTCATGAACTGCAATAGAGTAGAAATGTTCCACTGTGCTTGTTAGCTCAGCATGCGGAATTGTAGTTTTTCTATTGCGTAGGTGATAGGTAGCTTTGAAGGAGCACATCGAGGAGAATTTCCCAGCATCGGAGCCTTTTAAAGAGTACGATACTTAATCTTTATTTTGAATTAATGTATTCGTAGGATCTTACCATATATCAAGTATGTATCTTACTTTGAATTTCATTTTGAGTCGGATAATGTATTTTGAAAAGGAGCTCATGTTTTGTAAACAATTTATTATATTTTATTTTATCTACATAAATTTATGAAAGATGATATTTCGATAATTTGGAACATGTGATTTTAAAAGAATTTTGATAAATCGGGTTTTGGGTGACCCAAATGTGACACTTCAAATCTAGAATTGAATCGGTGTATTACAAAGAGGTTGTTATCTCTATTGTATATAGGAGAAATCAAAAAGTTAAAAGAAGGGATTTGTGGCACCAGTTGATTTAGAGTGAGATGTTGGTAGGTTATCTTCCTTGGATTTGTGGAAAGTGATTTCAATTTTGTGATGAATACAACTAAAAGTTCTAACTTTGATAGGTTATGGAATTATGTCACTCCTTACAAATTGAGTTCACAGATTGTTTAGATGAGGTAGGCTTGTAGGATCATCCATTTTCTAGACCAAGTTTTACTTGGTCCAATAAGCAAGATAAGATTTTCTTGGCAAGGAACCTGTATAGAGTTCTTGTGAATTATGGCTGGTATTATGTTGATCCTAACACTAGGGTGAAATTCCTTGCATTAGAAGTTTCTAACTATTACCTTACCTTGGTACAATTATAGGTAGAAGCACAAATCTCTAAGCCTAAGCCATTTAATTTTTTTAATATTTGAACTACTCATCCTGAGTTTCAGGGGATTGCAGAAAGATCATGGAGGGATCTTATTGAGGACAATCCTATGTAGGTGTTTTTTGGAAGCTTAAAAGATTGAATGTGCATTTGAGGACTTCGAATCAAAAGCATTATGCTGAAATTTCTAAGAGAGTAGAAGAGAAGGAAAAGCAACTTGAATTATTTTAATTGGATAATTTGGATAATGGTTATAGGGATTAATATGAAGGGTAGCTGCAATATGAATTAATGGAATTAGATAAGGCTGAGATTTTTTTTTCCAACAAAAAGCAAAAGTGTAATGGTTGTAGGAGGGGGGTCAAGGGACTAAATTTTTTCACTCAGTTGTTGCTGAAAAGAGAAGCAACAATACCATCAGGTTTTTAAAAGTGGAGAATGATGCTAAGCTTGAATCATTTGAGGAAATGACAAATGAAGCAATACAATTTTTCTCGAAGCAAGTCGGTTATGTTGACACTCAAGTGACTGGATGTAGTGTGGAGAGCTTGAGAGATCTTTTGTAGATTTCTCTACCTGGTCTGGCTCATTCTTCTCTGGTGAGGTAAGTGACTGATGAAGAAATTAAGGTTGCAATTTTCTGTTAAGGGAAAGATAAATCTCCTGGTCTGGATGGTTATATTTCCTGATTTTTCAAGTAAACTTGAGAAACTGTGAAGGCTAATTTTATGCAGGTTGTGAGGTACTTTTTCTCTTTTCATCTTTGTTGCCAAGATTTAATGCTACAACTATTACCTTAGTTCCCAAAATCTCCAATATTTTCATGATGAAGGATTTTAGGTCTATTTCTTGTTGTTTTGTAGTTTATAAAACCATCACAAAGATACTAGTAGATAGATTGAATGGTGTTTTATCTGAGCTTATTTCTTTGAACCATTCAACTTTTATTAAGGGGGGAGTATTGGTGATAACACCTTGTTATCTCAAGAACTAGTAAAGGGCTATGGTAGGAAGATTAATTTTTTCTAGGAGTGCATTAAAGATTGACTTGCAAAAGGCTTTTGACTCTATCAATTGAGATTTTGTTTTGAATTTGTTGGGGGCAATAGAGTTCACTGAGATATTTAGAAGCTGGATTAGGACTTGCTTCACTAGTAGTTTTTTATCTCTTTGATGAAAGTTTGATGGTTTTTCAAAAGGGAAGAAAGGAGTTAGACAAGGGCATCCACTCTCCTTTTATCTTTTTTTGATAGATATGAATGTTTTGGCCTACTTACTGAATAAGGCAGTTGATCAGTGCATTTTTCAATGTCATCCTAAGTGTAAGAAGGTAAAGCTTACTCATCTTTGTTTTGTAGATGATCTACAGACTTATTTTTTGTACAGGGAATGTTCACTCTTTAATTTCCATACAATGTATCTTAGAGAAATTCTATGAGATGGTAGGATTGAGGTTGAATATGACTAAATTCGAGCTATTTATGGCTAATGTTTCACTAGAACAACAATACCAATTGAGATATGTTACATGATTCAAATTGGGATCTTTTCCAGTTAGATACTTGGGTGTTCCTCTGGTTACAAGAAGGTTATGTGAGAAAGATTTTGCAACACTTATTGAGAAAATCAAAGCTAAGTTGGGAGAATGGTCTAAAGCTACATTTGAGTTATGTGATAAGTACTCAAAAGTCTATCACATTTTACACCTTTCATGGACAATATAATTACTTAATCTACACCTACTTGGGCTAATGCATGAGCTTAATGTGTGATATTTGGATGTCTTGCCTTTGTGACATATAAGAATGAGATTTATAGAAGAGATACACTTTAATGTATCTTTGTGAATTTTGCAGGCAGCTTTGGGCCGAGGCATTAACCTAACCCTAAGGCCGAGGCAGCGTGTTAAGGAACCTTGGAAAACAGCAAAGGACAATGGTTGAAAATAGGGCAATAAACTATGAAGTAGACCCTGATCGAACCAGCAATAGATGAGAGCTTCTATTGATGGAAGTTGAGCAGATTCAGAGTGATACCTCCGCCGGGGCAACAGATATTACCTGTCGAGATGGGGAATTCCATAATATCAAAAGTCAAAGTGGTGATCGATTTGAAGAGCATAAAAAGCTAGGTTTTTCTAGACACTTTGCGTGGCAATTGAAGTTCGAGAAGGTGGCGTAAAGATGGAAAGAAGTTAAAGTTTGAGATTCACTCCTTTTAGGAAATAAACGCCTAAACCAACTTTGCTTATTCTCCAAGATTGATGTTGCCCTAATTTCAGCTTATATAAAGGAGATGTCGCTCAAGGAAAAGGGACACGGACGCGAGAGAGGAGAGTTCACCCTAGATTTTAGAGTTTTCTTTGTTTTTCATTATGTTCTAAATTCTCTAAGGCTTAGGTGAAAGTTGTCGAGTATTTGTGAGATGAGATTGTACTTTGTTTTCTTGTTTCATGAAATAAAATATCAAGGTTTGCTTATTCTTTGTCATTCATTGTTTTTGCATTCAAGCTCGGGAGAGAAGTTTGTGAGAGATCTATTTATCTAATATCGGGAGAGTTAGATTCATGAAAGGAATAAGTGTGCTATTTTTCCAATCGGAAAAATACTAACTTGGCCTAGGTATAAGTTAGAGTTTTAGCGGCTAAAAGAAGTGTGAGATTAGTTTATGGTTATAGTTGATTCACGCCGGGAAGTATCATCAAGGACTAGTCATCAATAGTACATCGACTTAGGATAAGATGAGTCATCAGAGGACACTTTGTTGAACCTTGGTAGTCTATTCAAGAACAAGGGATTGTCGCGGTGGACGTAGCCTTTCATTGTCGAGGCAATATTGAGTAGTTGCATGCGACAGAAAGAAGTCAATTGAATCCACACTACAACACAACTGGATCCTGTTCAATCTCTTAATCTGATTTTATTCATATTCTCTAGTTTTCTTTATTATTTGAGTTGTTTTAGTTAATTCAGAATACCCAAAGTAATCTGTGTCTTTTATTTTTTTTACAGAGCGAGAAGAGAAAAGAAAATATATTAAGTATATCAATCTCTGTGGAGACGATACTCGACATACTTATCACTTTATTACTTGTGAAGTATACACTTATACTAATTGCACAATTCTTTCTACATGCAACATTATGCATGTAAATTAAAATTGATTCGGGCTTTGCTTTGTAGTTTGACTAACTATTGGTGTAAGAAACTAGTTCTTCCAAAGGAAGTTATTGACAAGGTGGAGCAGTTGTGTATGAGATTTTTCTGGAAAGGTCAAGATTGTCCTGGAAAGGGTGCTAGAATGAGCTAAAAGTACATCTATGGGCCTAAGAGTGAGAGTGGTTTGGGGTTCAAGGATGTAAAATCTTGAAATCAAACATACTTAGTTCTTTTGTTCAAAAAATATTAACAAATGAGGGCTTCTTGTGGGTGGCGTGGGTGCATAAATATGCCATCAAGGGGGAGAATATTTGGTGTATGGAATTAAGGCAACATCATAGTTGGTACTTAAGGAAGATTATGAAACTGAGGTGTACAATACAGGTTTTAATGAGGAATGGGCATAATAAATAAACTATGAGTGTAACACGGAATCTAATCCGAGAGATAAGGGGGAGAATCTATTGACATAAACTGGTGTGGTTTAGTTTGCATGTGCTTAAGCATGCTATCATTCTATGGATGATAATACTTAATAGATTATCAATGAAGGATAGACTTCAGAGAATGGTGTAATCCCTAAATTTGACCTAATTACTTAAATTTAAAATTAGGGTTCAAGCTACGAAAACTCTTTTTCCAAGTTAAGTTTTAATAAAATAATACTAAATTTCTGATAAATTATTAAATCGAAAAACTAAATATTAACGTTTAAAATAACTGAAGGTTCAACCTGTATTTGTAACAACATTCATAATTCTGAATCCAAATAAAAGTCCAGATCGAGTACAATAAAAAGTAATAACCAAGTATAATAAAATAAATCCGGAGTCTGAAACTGTAAAACATACAAAAATAATTTGAATCAGGGTCCTCTAAGTACCGTACGTAGCCTAGATTTGAGAATCTGGAATAGAAGCTAAAATGGTGTAAGTTAGGGAGCCTAGTGTGTCTCTAGTGTATAGATAAACAGGATCACATAACAGAGAAAAATAGATAATGTAATGTATGCATGTTATGCATCCAACCACCGAACACCATCAGAATAGTAGGTTCCCCTGAACCACTCTAACTCCATTACACCAACAGAAGTAGAAACTCGACCCGAAGGTATAGCCACCAAACAGAAGTGAAAACTCGACTCGAAGGTGGAGCTACTGATCAGAAGTGATTATATCACTAAACTTCCCCGTACAAACAATCCAACCAATACAATGTCATGAACAGATTACAAAATTAGAATGTGTGCCTTAAAATCTAACAGGAGGTATTCATGTTAATGTCAGAATCAGATATACAATTATTTAACTCAGAGCATGGCATTATGAAATATTTCAATAAATCACAGAGATGATGCAATATAAATAATCATACAAGAATAACAGAATCTGCACACACAGAAGTAAACAAAACTGACGGAAGAGACACACCTAAAGTAAAAGCTCAAAGTCGAGAATGACACCTACTGTACTCAGTTCTAACACTAGAGCGAGTGGGTGTAAAACCTACGAATAACAAAACATCACACACTACTATGACACTATACCAGAGAATACATGAAACAGAAGTAAACTAAATACTCACGCGCGTGTACCGAAGTCTGAGAAGCAGGAGGTCATCCAAGAGAAGGAGGACGCAGAAACTCAAGGTCCAAATTCATGTCACCTGAACCAAACAATAACAAATTAGAATTCGATAAAGATTACTTCTAGATAAATGTTCGAACTAAAAAGCCTTAAAGTCGATACTTCGAGTTTGAATTTCGAAAAACGAACTGCGTCATCGAACTCAGGACGTCGAAAAACATAAAGTAGGATCGGGTCAAAAAAAGTCAACGTTGACGTCAGCACTGGTCAACGCTGACATCAGTAGATGACATCAACAATTTGGGTCGGGTCACAGGTCAAGTTGGTCAGGCCACAGGTCGGGTTCTAAGATTTTCTCGAGAAAATTTGGAATTTCCAGATTCTTCCTAGGTTCGATTCTTTCTCCAAATTTGACTCTAACACCCCCTTGTTCGATCTAAAACCGATTTAAAACTCTCCTAAACCCGAAAATTGAATAAAAACTAACCCAAAACCCTTTAACACCCGATCAAAACAGAAACTTAACCCCCTTGAAATCAAAACAGAAACAAAAGCGGGAGGTGAAACTTACCACAACACCAAGGTGATTCGAACGGAAACAAAGGAGACTGGAAACCTTAACAAAAAGTTGACATAGGGAAACTAGAAAGAAGAAGGAATTTTGTTTTCGGTTAAGTCAAAATAAAAGAAATTCAAGGGAGGATATAACTCCCTAATTCAAAACTGATTCGGAAAGAAAGGGGAGAATTGATTTCATAAACAAAATGGTAGAATTGCACACTAAGGGTCTGAAAATTTTAGAATTTAAAGGTGAACCCTTAAATTTTCAGAAATTGCAATTAAACCACTAAAAAATTCTCAAAATCTAGGGGTTTTGATTTGGAAATTTAACTGAAATTAGGGTTTGAAATTAGGGCGTTACAAATAGGGCTTGATGTTGAGGAGGGTTGCATTCTTTGTAAAAATGCATTGGAGACCAGGAATCACCTTTTCTTTGGATGCAACTATTCGGTGGCTGTGTGACTGCTCTCATGGAGTTAGGTAAGTTACGTAGGAGCATGCTGGAGTGGGAGGCTGAGATGCAATGATTGAGTGAAAGATTGAAGGAAAAGTCATTGATAGTCCATGTTTTGAAGCTATAATGGAGTGTTTATATTTACTTTATTTGGAAGGAAAGAAATAAGAGAGTGTTTAAGAACACAAATAGAAATGCAGGGAGTATTGTAAAGTGTATAAAAGTGGTTGTTTGTATTAGAACTCAGAATAGAATTATGCGTATGAATGATGTAAATAGAAACATTTGTACATCTTGAGAAATTTTTTATGCATGAATGCTCAAGTGTACATATAGTAGATGTTTTCATATTTTAGATAATAAATCACAACTGATCCAAGAAAATCAAGATATTAATCTTCTCCCCCATATTATTCCTTTCTATTGTGTCAATGTTCCTTGTCTTTGCTCTCACTTGTGATTATTGCTAGAACCAGACAAATAGCTTTGTTGTTATTTTTTGTCTTTAATCTAATTTATTTGTGACAAAATTTAGTGAAGGAATTGTTTGAAGATATTAAAACATTCTATGATAAGGTTGTCGATTCTTTTTTGAGAATAAAAATATTTGATGCTGGTTAAAAGCTGTCTGATTTTATGAGTTTATATAAATAGATAAAAAGTAAGAAAATTCATGAAATAGGATTAAATTGTTAGATTATTAAAATTATATGGTTTAATTTTTAAAATTAAGATCAAATAAAAATAAGTGTAGGGTTAATTATGTAATTATATCAATTTATATTAACTATCACATCATCAATCATTAATATTTTAACGATATTAAATTAATTTATTATAAATTTTAAATCGTAAGATTAATTTATAATTTATGATAGTAAAAAATTATAAAAAATAATTACAGCATAATAGGAGTATAAATAGTTTACCCTATTTTAAACGATGAAAAAAACAGACCAATTTGTGACGTCTTGCTGTGTTGTCAGACTTTGGGACAAGGTCATGAGGCTGACGCCATTGAAATGTGTAAGGAAATTGTGTTTAGTGTTTATTATGAGGGCAAATCATCTGTCATTTTTTTCATATCTTTATTTATGTTTTCACTTCAAATTAAAAGTTTAGGGTTTAAGGTTTTAAATTAAGATTTTGATTAAAGTTTAAGGTATAATTTTTAGGGACAAGATTTAAGATTTAGAATATAAAAAATAAGGGTTTAGAATTTAAAATTAAATTTTTTTAAAAAGGTAAAAAAAAAAAAAGACACAGAGAAAAGGTTTAGGATTTTTGTACGTTTACTATTCCATTGATTTGTGCACATCTCACCGTTGTCGGCTGAAAATGCAACTCTCATTTTTTAGGGAGAGGGTTCGAGTAATTCGAATTAAATAAAAAAATTAAGTTAATAAATTTACGAGTTCTATTCTATTAATTAGATTTTATATTTTTTTAAAATTAAGTTTTTCGGTTTATATACAAATTTAATTAAAATTATTTATATTATTATATATAAAATACAAATTAATTTTAATTTAAATAATTTTTTATATTCATATGATATACATTTTTAAATTTTATTTATTTATTTTAATAATTTAAATTTATAAAATAATAAATTAATTCTATTCGAATTTTTTTTCCATCAACCTGATTTTTACTCCTTTCAAACATTGAAAAGAAAACATTAAAATGAGAATTTTGAGGACATTGAGGTTGCATGCTTAAGCTGTTGTGACTTAAAACCATGTGCTTTTTTTAATAGTCTAAAAATATTATAAAATAATATTTTATTTATAAATATTTATATTCAGGTATATAAATATAAAAATAAATGTATTTTATTGAATACATGAATGTTGCACTTTTACCCAGACTCAAAATAAAATGGGAATAAATATTTTTTATAAAAAAAAATGATATTAAATCTTTATTTAAAATCATTTTGGATTCAACATTTAAATTTTTTATAAGAAAATATAAAATATCTCGACCGACAATAAACTATAGGTGCAGATAATGAGTTTTGTTCAACAAATTCTTCCCCAGCTGTTATAATTCATCGTACACTAGTTTTTGTTGGTCATTCTCCACGTCCATGCACTAGGGGTGTTTATTACCGGGTACCCGGTTTTCGGGTACACGAAAACCGGGTATTCGATTTCTTCGGGTATTGATTTTTTGGTCCGTAACCCGGCTCATTTATATCGGGTACCCAGCTAATCGGGTAACGGATACCGGTTCGTATATATATTTTTATTTTTTTTATTTTAAAATCAAAAAAAAACCACATATTAAAGATAAATTTTATAATTTTATAATATATGAACAAAAATAAATATTAGTAATTTGAAGTTAATTTTTAAGAATATTTTAATATATATATACACATATATTTATTAGAGTTTATCATTAAAATGATATTAAAAATATTAATATCGTTTTTCTCTTTTGATTTTAACAAATTAATAAAAATATATTTAAATTTTTTAAAAATTAAAAGTATATAATACAAACATAAAATTAATTTAAAGATTTAAATTTAATTTTATGTACAAAGATGGAACTTACCATAAAAATATAATTTAAAACTAAAAAAATATATATAATTTTAAATTAGTCGGGTCGGGTACCCGGTAATTAGAAAAAATCGGCCAAAGCCCGGCCCAATAATTCTCGGGTCGGGTCAGGTACCCAGTAATTAGAAAAAATCTGCCCAAGCCCGGCCCAATAATTCTCGGGTTGGGTACCCGGTCCGGTCGGGTAAATTTTTTTCGAGAATTACCCGCCATTTTTATTTCGGGTAGTCGGGTCGGGTCAATCGGGTCGGGTAATTTTGAACACCCCTACCATGCACCATTAAAATTTTGTACTAATAATAATTTAGGTTTTTACGAGTTTAAATATTGAATAAATTAAATCTAATTTTATTAATTTTAATTTAAAATATTTGATAAATTTTAATATTTTTTTAATGTTTGAACCTGGTTCTATTCCGGTAGAAATGTAGCATCATTGTCGTGACTAAGAACATTCAAACTTCGGTTTTAATCGAATTAATAGACCAAAATAACATTTTTCTGTTAATTGAATGATTAATTACCTTCTCTAAACCAGTCTTTGTACATGTAGGTACCCTTTTTCTTCATTCATAAGCTAATAACTGGCTAGACCTAGAAAATGGAAGAAACTGATTGTATTTTTATCGCAAAGGTTAGTATTAATGTTTTTATTTTTTTCCTCTATTAAGATTGTACCAAACATTCTGGGCTTCAAGTCTTTATAGATATTAACTTTGTCTATCTTTTTAAATAGTTTGGAGGTGCCAATACTGGATTTCACCAGGAGACTTATAGATCAAATTAGATGAAAGAAGAGTTCCCTTCTGTACTAACCTTAATGTTGCATTGTAGGAAGTTTATGTACTAATTATGTTCTGTGAATCTATTTAAAGCAAAGATTTTTCGTGTGAATTTTTGAATTTGAAATACATATTGGTTGGTGGTTTAATCATGTATGCATTGATCGATTTTATATATATTTTTAAAAAATGCTAAAGAATAGGTTATTTACAGTATTTGAGTTTCAAACGTCACATTAAATTGTTTTTAGCGACGTTTGTATTATCAAATGCTACTGCATAGTAGTTTTTTAGTGGCGTTTGTCAAGAAAAATGTTGTTGAAGAACTGTTTTTTAATGGCATTGCTAAAGAAAATTTGGTGGGACGTTTGAAAATATAAACGCCACTAAATATCTTGACCTGTTCAAAAACGCCACAAACTAAAACGCCGCTAATGATATATTTTGGTGTAGTATGATCGACTAATTGTTAATAATTTATTTTAAACTTTGATTATTGATAATTCAGTTCAAAATCAGTTGATTAACTGAATTAACTAAAATTTATATATTTATATATATTATATTTTATATTACATATACTTATTTTTTGTCATTGAACTTTATCATTTTAACATAATTTAATAATCTTTTGTGTAGTTTATCTAAAACTTTATAATAAATTTTAATTAATTCAAAAACCAACCAAATTAATCTAACTTTTTCAATTAAATTTAAAAAAATAAAAAATAATTTAATTAAAAATTAATAAAAAAACCGTTTGACATGGCCAGGTCATTATAAGATAGAGATTTTGTGTTGAAGATGGTAGCACCAAAGATATTGACCGAGTTAGTGTCGCTTCTTAGTTAGTTAAAGTTTACAAAATAGATCGTCGTATTAACAAGATTGCAGTTTGGTTAACTAGTTACTATAAAGGAGACTTATTGCAGTTTCAGTTTTTGAGAATCCACTAATTGGCGTAAATTGATCTTTTACAAGAGAAGATTGAGCCTTAATTTAGATATCTTTGTTCTTCATCATAGAAAAAAGATATTGACTGATAAAAGAACACGTGGCAACTATAAACATCCTGCGATCTCTCTGTTTTTTTCAAACTAAATTTTTTCCTCAAAACTTGTCTATAAATAAATACCATATCTCCTTTGGCCTAAATTCCCCATGTTTAATATGGAATCTAGTGAAGCAACCCCGTCGACCGATTCTACAAATTCGTCTAACTCGTCGTTTTCTTTTTTTCTGGCTTCGAATTTGATATATCCTTCGATCGTAATTAGTCTATGTGCCGCATAAAAGATCTTGAGGCGAAGATGTGCCGATAAATGCATCTGTTATAACCACAAATGAGGAGCCAACAAACCCAGAACCACCAGCAGAGAGGAATGAGCCAATCACACGTAAAAGCACGCGGGAAAAGAGAATTCCAACAAACCTAACAGACTTTGTCATCTATTAGAATAAAGACTATAAATAAATAGTGTTGCAGTGTAAAAAAGGGTATGAGAATTCAGTGAAAAATCCTTCTCTTCTTGAATTTCTCTTCTTTTCTTCTGAGTATTTTTTATTTCCCTTGGTGTTCATAACAAATTGGTGCTTTCATTGTCCATTGAGCTATGGTGAATAACATGGAAGCCATCAAAACTCTTCAAGATATTGCCAATCGCCATGATCAATCTCTTACTGACCTGCAGACTGCCATGGCCGACACTAAGCTCACACTCCAGGATGTTTTACGGCAGTTAACATCGCTTTGGGTATTTGCACAAACTTCTATTGAGTATTTGGGTCACATAATTTCTCGTGACGGTTTTGTCGTCGACTCCAAGAAAGTACAAGCTATATTAAGCTGGCCGACACCTACTAACGTTACATAAGTTTGCGGATTCCTGGGTATTGCCGGCTACTATCGGCGATTTATTAAGGGTTTTGCAGCTATAGCCTCTCCTTTATCCGATTTATTACGTAAGGAGGCTTCTTTTACATGGACGATCACTGTACAATCCGCGTTTGAATTACTTAAGCAAAAATTAAGGTTGGCGCCTGTTTTGGGATTACCGGATTTCAATAAAGATTTTGTTGTCGAAACAGATGCATCAGGTATCGGCATCGGTGCTATCTTGACTCAGAGTAACCGTCCTTTAGCATTTTTTAGTCAAAAGTTAAGCCCTCACATGCAAGGTGCTTCTACATATCACTGGGAAATGTTTGCGGTCACTCAAGTCGTGGGTAAATGGCGTCAATACTTGTTGGGTTGTTGTTTTGTTATCTTGACAGACCAAAAATCCCTTCGTTAACTCACTCAGCAAACGATATAGACTCCAGAACAACAACGTTGGCTCTCAAAGCTTATCGGCTATGATTTTGAAATTCGCTATAGTCCAGGAAAACTTAATGTTGTCGCTGATGCTCTTTCCCATGAAGTTACTGCATGTTTCATGGCATTTTCACAACCATTATTTGGTATTATTGAGGACATTCATTTGGCCACCTCTCGCGATCTATTTCTGCATAATATTCTTAAGGGCTGCAGTACCGATGGTTCTATGCCTATTCCCTACACTGTGTAGGATGGTTTAGTTCTCCATCACGCTCGCATTGTTGTTCCAAATGAGGCTGCGCTATGTTTCGTTCTTCTCCGTGAATTTCATAGTTTTATCATGGGTGGTCACGCAGGAATTTCTCGGACGTTCCATCATTTGTCTGCCAGTTTTTATTGGGCTGGTACGCGTGCAGACGTTCGCACTTTTGTTCGCAATTGCCAGGTCTGCCAACGAATGAAGAACGACACTTTGGCACCTGCAGGTTTGCTTCAACCTCTACCCATTGCTCGGCGCATCTTTGAGGATATTTCTATGGATTTCATCATCGGCTTACCCAAATCTAATGGGAAGGAAGCTATTATGGTGGTTGTCGATCGGCTAACAAAGTATGGACATTTCTTTGCTCTTCCTCGTCATTTTGATTGTAAGTTGATCGCCAATGTCATGGTTCGAGGTGTATTGAAATTGCATGGAGTACCTCAATCTATCGTAAGTGATAGGGATCGTATTTTCATCAGTGACCTATGGACTGAGTTGGCTTGTCTTCAAGGAACCAAACTCTGTCTTAGCTCCGCCTATCATCCTCAAACGGACGGTCAAACCGAATCTTTGAATCGCTGCCTCGAAATGTATCTACGATGCATGACCGATGATGACCCTCATACATGGGAAACTTATTTGGCATGGGCTGAGTATTGGTATAATACATCATATCAAACATCCACCAACATGACGTCATTCCGTGCTTTATATGGTCGTGATCCGCCAACACTTCTTACCTATATGGAAGGGGGATCTACCAACACTCAGGTTGATCAACATTTGCAGGAACGTGACCTGTTACTCCGAGAATTGAAGCTCAACTTAACATGTGCTCAAAATCGCATGAAAATATTGGCGGATCGACATCGTAGGGATCTCGAGCTTCAAGTCGGTGATTGGGTTTTTATCCATTTACAGCCTTACCGCCAGCTTTCTCTACGCCTGCACAAGCAACAGAAGCTTAGCGCTCGTTACTTTGGTCCATACAAAGTGCTTCACCGTATCGGTTCTGTCGCCTACAAACTCGACCTTCCTGATTCAACCAGAATTCATCCGGTCTTTCATATTTCGCAACTTAAACTATGTCGGGGCTAGCCCCTACACCAAGTTACTCATCTTCCATTGTTACTCGATCCAATTGCGCCTACAAAACAATCGAATCTTGGGGATAAGGTTGCTCTTCGAGGGGAAGGTGACGTTATAACCAGAAATGAGGAGCCAACAAACCCGAAACCACCAACAGAGAGGAATGAGACAATCACACGTAAAAGCATGCGGGAAAAGAGAATTCCAACAAACCTAACAGACTTTGTCATCTATTAGAATAAAGACTATAAATAAATAGTGTTGCAGTGTAAAAAAGGGCATGAGAATTCAATGAAAAATCCTTCTCTTCTTGAATTTCTCTTCTTTTCTTCTGAGTATTTCTTATTTCCCTTGGTGTTCATAACAGCATCTTGGTACCTTACTTAAGTCGAAATTCGCCATTGCTCATCGCGTGTCCTGTGCTAGCAACATAACCAAGTTCTTGCAGGTAGTGTATCTTTTGCTTAACGTGTTCACAAATGAGAATGAAAAGGATAGTCATTTAGAATTAGGGGTTTTCATGCTTAGTTTTAAAATAGGGTTAATTTCATTAGATGTCACCAAACTATGCATTAATTCTAAGCTAATCCTCAAACTTCAAAACATTCTAATCGAGTCCTCAAAATATCATCTCAATCATGTCGTTGTCTTTATATAGTGGTCGGCTTGAATGTTAAATCTAGCTTAGATATTACATCAGACATTTAAATATGTTGAAAGAATTTTTAACATGTTCGAATCTAAAACACGAAAACCTTAAATTTAACCGTAAGATCTAAGACGTCCACGTCAGATTTGAGTTAAAATTTAACATTAAGTAAGATTTTAATCATTCGGGTCGGTTCGACCCGACTAGTGTCATAATGTTGTAGGATGCAGGGCAAGCTAAGAATATGACTGGTTTTCATCAAATGTTGGCACTTCCTAATTTAAGTTCAAATCTCGAATTATTTTTCAGGAACTTCCAGAGTCTCATAGGGCCGATGCGGTAAGCAGCATGGTGTACTAGAGAATCCGAGACCTGGTTTGTGGTTGCACGGGGGCGATTGCCAGTTACAAAAGCAAGTTGATGAGCTTCAAGTGCAATTAGCCAAAGCTCAAGCCAAAGTGCTCAACCTGCAATTCCAACAAGTGAACCTCGTCGGCGCTTACTTTGCATGGAAGTGGCACAGTCTCAGCCAAATCCCGAGCAGCCAATCATCGACAACGTCATCATTGGAAACCCGAAAAGCTATCGTTCCGACTCTAATTTCATGGAAGATAATCTATGGGAGCTTATCTGGACACGATTGATGCTCATATATGTATAGTAATTACTGATTTAATTATGATCCCATGAAACTCTTCTAAGGAGAAATTGAGGGATACTTAGAATAATAAATATTTTATATAAATAAATTCTAATTTTAATTATAGAAAAAAGTTATAGATACTATGATTGTATTGAAATTTAGGGTTAAACCCTAATTTCAAAATTTTAACAAATTTTATGTCACCAACTGTATTATGATCACCTCAAATTGATGTTTGATTAGTTACTTTTCAAAGAAGTTAACTTTTGAGTGTCTTTGTAACTTAGGGTTACTAATATTATTTTAAAAAATAACGATACATTTTTAATAGTACAATAAAAAAACATACCATTATTTATCTGATTTAAAAAAAATTATTAGTAGAAGAAAAGAAATTCACTAAAGTCAAAAAAAATAACAATGATGCAAAAAATTATTGTTGACATAGGTTCCTGCATTTGTTTTTGCAGGGGCCGCGCAAGACCCTTTCAAACGTTTCGAATTTCGAATTTTGAATTTTGAATTAAAATTTAAGATATTTTCTTAAATTGTAGTTTTTAAACGACTAATTCCTTCCTAATACAATGAAGTGTTACTTTATTTGACATTAAGGTTCTAGACTTATAATTTTATTTTTGTTTTTTAGTATTTTTATTTAATGTTACTTTATTTTATATTAATGTTCTAGACTATTTGTTTTTATTTAAGGTATTGTTATTATTTTTCATCTTTATATTGGATTGTAGCAT
The DNA here is from genome assembly GCA_035048815.1 of Abelmoschus esculentus. Taxonomy (NCBI): domain Eukaryota; kingdom Viridiplantae; phylum Streptophyta; class Magnoliopsida; order Malvales; family Malvaceae; genus Abelmoschus; species Abelmoschus esculentus. Next base: position 16,224,978 of record JAUCBN010000038.1, on the reverse strand, counting down.
GAAAAACTTTGTGAGCATAAAATAACAAAAACATTGTGTAATACAGTACCAACAGTGGCGTTTAAGTTCTAAACTCCACAAAAAAATAACTCAACAGTGGCGTTTTAAAAAAATGTCACAAATGTAGGGACATATTGTGACGTTTGAAGAAAAACGTCGCTATAATGCATGATAATTGCGACGTTTTTATGTAAAACGTCGCTATAGTACATCATTTGTACCAGCGTTTCTTAAACAAACGCCACTATAGATAAAAACAAACGACGACCTTTCGTAAAACAACCACCACTACAGATAAAGACAAACAAAAGCATTTCGTAAAACAACTGTCACTATAGATAAAGACAAACAATGGCGTTTGTGCATAAAACGTCACTACAGATAATGTACTATAGCGGCGTTTGGTATAGAAAACGCGCTATAGATGATATACTATAGCGGCGTTTTGTAGAAAAAAACGTCGTTATCATTTGTGGCGCTTGTTTCAGCGGTATTTCTTGCGACGCTTTATTTTGCAGCGGCGCTTATAAACATCGGTATAAACCTAAAAAACGTCGTTGTAAACTTATTTTGTTGTAGTGAAGGTTGACTAAGTTGGAGGGCTACTTAACCTTGTTGGTAGGATATTGAAATGAGAGTCCCATCTCAACTAATTTACCATCGCAATTTAATTTCATTATTTATTATAGATTTATGAATCAAATTGAATTAAATTAAAATTCTAGATTAAATAAGATTAAGTACTATAAAGATCTATTACGGGGTGACTCGCTATAAGTAAATACATTTTTACTGACATTGAAAATAGTCACAAAAATGTTAAATTTGGTTACGAAAATTTTTATTGATTATTTTTTTTATTCGGCATCAGTCGTCACTAATAATTCCGTTACTATTATATTAGTATAATTCTTATATATTTCGTCACAATTAATTATATTTTTTGTGGTTATACTTTTTGACAAAAATGATTATTAATAGTGATTAAAATTTAGACATCAATATTATTCTTATTAGTGACAAATATTTCATCACAAATACATATTTAAATAGTATCAAAAAATATGTTCTCACTCTCAATATAAAAAAATAATTATATTTTTATTTATAATTTAAAGCTTCAAGAAGGATCAATCCTAGAACTTTTAGGACATGAATACAATACTTATCCAATAGACTAGGCAAGAAAATAGTATTTAGGTTCAATTATAATCAAAATTAATTTTATTTATATTAAAATGATGTATTAATTATAGCACTAATTATTATAATAATAATTTAACTATTTTTTTATAATTTTTTATACAAAGCACGTATGTAGAAGAAGCCATTTAGATTTTTTTAAGAAAAACTAATTATAATAAAATATTTTTTAAAATTTTCTCAAAATAATTTTTTATTATATAGTATGCTAAAATTATATTTTAGTCTTTGAATTTTAATTTAGTCACTTTAAATTTTTACACTTTTTAAATTTTGAAATTACGATTTTAACATTAATGGTAGTCTATAAATATGTTAAGTAAAATTTTTTAGCCAATTTATTATAAGGGTTAATTACCGCAGAGGTCACGTTTGTTTATCTTCGGTACAAATTTAATCACCAATTTTAAAAATCAACCAATACAATCACATACGTATTCGGATTATAAACTTATGGTCACTCTAACGTTAAAAGTCATTAAGGTTTAACAGAAAGGTGATTTAACATAATAATTAAAGGATAAATTATCTATATAGTCACTCAATAATTGTTTTTATTTTATTTTATCTTTAGTTTGACCTGTAAAATTTTAAAATTTTATATTTTTATCATCTTGTCCAAATGATTCAACAAACCATCCTTTCCAAGAAAAAAAAACATCAATACAGATCAACACTTAAATATAATGATCTAAGAGATTAGAAAAAACCCAGTTTCGTATCTAACAATTCGCAAAGGAAATGACTTTAAAAAAAGAAAAGGAAGGGTTAGAAGTTCAAGAACATACCAACAAGATCAAGTGCTCGAAGAACCAAATAAAATATGCAGACCTGCAAAACCACAAAAATAAAATCAATCAAACGAAATCAAAATCGAAAAATTGAACAACAATTAGTCTAACCTTATGGATCCATACCCACAACAAACATAATCGAAATTGACAATAAATTTACAAAATCAGGCAAAATTCAAAGAGTTTGTTTATCTCTTACGACGTTTAAGCTGTTGAATAACGAGGGCGAAACGACGAGAGACATTATGAAATATAGAGAAACAAAAAACCCAATTAGACTTTCACCGGATTTGCTTCTCAGTATTTCGAGGGTTAGAGTCTGTTTTTTTGTTTCATTGAAATGATAGTTAATATTTTGCGACCCTAAACCAATTTGTTAAATTGTTTTGGTCTTACTGAATATTTGTTAAAAAACTTTTAGAGAAATAGATGTTTTTAGAAAGATGGTAAAAATATAAAAGTTTAAAATTTCAAGTGTCAAATTAAAGATAAAATAAAAATAAAATAATTATTTAGTGGCTATATAGATAAGTTATCTTCTTTTATTGTGTCAAATCATCTTTCCGTTAACTTTTAACGTCGGAATGACTATAAGTTTACAACTCAAAAACATATGTGACTATATTGGTTGATTTTCAAAATTGATGACTAAATTTGTAATGGGGTCAAACAAATGTGACCTCCGCGGTAATTAACCCTTATTATAAATAAGTTGCTTATTTAATTTCTTTTAGTTTGATCAGTTTTAATCCTTATAATCTAATCATATTACTGATGTCCCGTTAGGATTATGATATAAATTTTAAATTTTTAAAAATATAGAGATTAAAGTTGGTCAATAGATTGACTAAAACATTAATTTACAAAAAATAAAGACTAATAGAAATAGTTAAATAGTTTACTTTTTGATAAACTAGTTGATGATAAGTTTATTTTTTTCTAATTATAAAAATATATTTATTATTGCGACAATATCTAATTTGTCATTACTTTGAATTTTTATTAGTGACAAAATTTGTCATAACAAAAAAGAAATTTTAAGCGAGAAGTAATTTTATTGTCACAACAAATCTTAAATAATAGTGATCACTTCACTTATCGTCACTATTGTGTGTCAAAGTTTTAGTGAAAATGAATTGGATGTCACAATTTCAGTCTTTTAGTGAGAATTTTTTGTGATAAATATAAATGTCACAATTATTACTGTTATAGTGACCAAATAAAAGTTCGCCATATTTACTTATACTAATAGTACCACACAAAAAGAAATTATCACAAAAAATAATATTTGTGACCAAATTATTCTTTGTCATTATCAATTTGTTATTAAAAACCTATATTGTTATAGTAACACTTTTAATCATGTTTGTTTCATTCACGATATCATCTTTAGGATCCTAAATGATATTTTAAAGAATTTATCATTTAACATCTCATCTGATTAAATAAACTTGTAATGACATGAATTTTTCAAATCAATGTGACGCTGACCCGAATCTTAGACCATCACATCGGATCGAATATTTAGATTATACTGAGCCATGTTGGAATTTGATTTCAATTTTAGTGGACTTCATGGTTCGATAGGTTTGTGAGTGGATGTGAAAGTTTGAAGAGTGAAGGGGTATTCCCCTCAATAGAGACAAGAACAATTTATTTTCTTTGAAAAAAAAATGAAATAGATGATTTTTTCTATCTTCTTCTTCATTAATTCTTTCTAAACTCATGTTAAAGTTAAAATTTTTGTTGTTACAGTTAGGAATTTCGGATTGGTCATTAAAGAGAAGTTTATCAACAACTTAAGATTTGTATTTTAAGGTGTCCATATTTTAATTTAGTGAAGGTTGAGTTGTGAAGTTTAAAGTAAAGTTTAAAAGTGAAAGAAGTTTTGCGAGAGTTCTTTTCGGGACATATTTATTTAAAATCAATACATTTCTTATTCTTTCATTCCATGAAACTCGTAAAATGATTGCTTTGTGTGATTTAAGGTTGTTGATTGGAAAGTTTAAGTTTTTGAAGTTTTAGACCCAAAAACAACGAATAAAAATTTAAGTGTTTTAAATCTGTAAAACTAGTAATAATTCACTTAATATACCTCAAATAACATGTAGGGATTAACCATATAAGCTAAGCCTGATTTCTGGGCGAAAATCGATCACAAAACTAAAAAACCTAAGTTTGTGTATCGGTATGAGATAGTCCATATCAGTACACCATATAAAACAGGGACGTTATGTGAGGAGTGTACCAGTACGGCTTCTCGTGTGTTGATACTCTATGCTTGAAAAGAATTTCAGTAGCTTTTTTGTGTATCGGTACACTATAGGATATATCGGTATTATAATTCCATTGTTTGAGTATTGATATAAAGGATTGATGTATTAGTATAGGCTTTAGGTTGAACCTTTCGAATGACGTTTAAGTATCGGTACTCAAATAAGAGTATCGATACCCTAGTGTGTCATGTCCATATCCAAATAGAAGTATTGATACTCACAAAATTTATACAAGAATTTCGAATTACCATTTGGGGTTCTGTAATTCAAAATAACGGGCCTAATGATTTTTTAAATGTAATAACCCGAAAATCTAAGTCAAAATCCCCAAATTAAAAGTCAAAATCTCTAATCGAACCCTAAAAATTGAGGATTAAAATTCTAAAATTAAGGACTAAATTGTAAATTTTTAAAACTTTAGGGTCAAAGTGTGAGAATTCAAAAAGATGAACCCTTATTCCATAATTAGACCAATTTTCTGTGGAAACGTTTTCTTCCTCTGGTAACCGAAGCTATCAATGAGAATTAAAGAATTTCTTTAATTCATGAGATAAATTTGAATGATTGGAATCATTTCCCTCGACAAGAGAAATCATTTGTGTTACTCTCTCTTCACCTCTGGTTTTACCGTAGAGTTTTATTCAAGGAATTGTCTTCCTTCTTGTTCGATTGAGGTAAGATTTGTTTTGGTGATTTTATTTCGTTCAGTTTCGGTTTTGTAATAATAGGGAAGGTTCGGTTTAGGTTCTGGTTAATTCATGTGGTTGTTTTACTCGGTTTAAGGAGGTATGAACTTGGTTTGAAGTGTTCATGGGGGTTGAGTACTGTTTTGATCGAATAAAAGGTGGGGGAGGTTGTTTTTATTCATTTAAAAAGTTAGTTTGGTTCGAAATTGTTGTAGAATTTGATTTAGAATATTTTTGGATCGAGTATAACTCGAATCGAGGCCGAAGGGGGGGTTTATTTGCGTTTTTCCTCTGTTTGGGACCCGAGAAAATCTGGGAAATTCCCAGATTTTCCTGGGAAACAAACACCCTAAAAACCCAGGTTTAAACCCGGCCCAGACCCGAACCCGTACCCATCTGGCCCAGACCCACTGGCCTAGACCCTAAAACCCTAAACCCTAAACCTTAAACCTTAAACCCTAAACCCTAACCTAACCTTAAACCCTAAACCCTAATGGAACCCCTAAAATTAACCTAATTACTTAGATTACAAGTTAGGGTTTACAAACTGAAGTCTTATTTCGCAAGTTAGGGTTTTACAAAAATAAATATAATATTCGGGATATTTATTAAATAATTAATAAATTAAAATAATAATGAAAATTAAACATTTACAGAATAAATTTCAACCCATAAATTTCATAAACAGTAATTATCGCAAAAACCAATAAACATTTAATGTTCGAATTATAGATATTATTATTAAATAAAAACAATCCGGAATCTAAAACTGTAAAACATACTACTAATATTTATCGGAATCAGGATCCTCCAAGTACCGTACCGAGCCTAGGACTGAGATCTGAAACAAAAATCTGAGAGGGTGTAAGCTAGGGAGCCTAGTGTGCCTCTAGAACAGTTAAACCGAATAACAGAACAGAATATGAAGAATAGACAGAGTATGCATGATATGCACCCATCTCCGAACACCTCAGAAAAGTAGGTCCCCAGACCACTCTAACACCATTACACTAACAGAAGTGGTATCTCGACCCGAAGGTGGAGCCACTGAACAGAAGTGATAAATCACTAACTTCCCCGTACACAGATAATATCCCAGATGCCATGTTATATGTAGATACCGAATCAGAATGCATGCCTTACAGTCTAACAGGAAGAAAGCATTACAGATAACAGAATCAGAAATAATATGTCAGAATGATGCATGATCATACGGTTAACAGGAATTGAATAAACAGAATAACAGATTTACAGGATGAACGGGAGAGAACACACCTGTATCAGAAGACTCAACGAAGACCTTGACGTCTACTGGACTCGGCTCTACCACTAGGCTGAGCAGGAGTAGAGTCTACAATTAACAGAAAACGTTAGATTTCCTACTATGCCACATTACCGAAAAATAATCTAAACAGAGTTTAACCGTTACTCACATGAAGGTCCCGAATGTGGATGTATCGGTCCTCGTACAGAAGGAGGAAGAGGAGACAACTGCTCAGGGTCGGAATCCTCGTCACCTGAAGCAAACAGAAATTAATTCAGAAACTTTTACAGATAATTTCCAGATAACTTATCGAACTTGAAACCCCCAAAAACGACACTTCGGGTTCTAATTTTGAAAAACGGACAGCACCATTGGATTCAGGACGTCGAAAAACATAAAATGAGCCTGGGTCAAAAAAGTCAACGCTGACGTCATCATTGGTCAACGCTGACGTCAGTAGTGACGTCATCAGCCAACGCTGACGTCAGCAGTGACGTCAGCGATAACGTCAGTAGTGACGTCAGCGATGACGTCGACGATGATGTCAGTCGAGTCGGGTTCGGGTCGGACGGGTCGGGTCTAGGTTCAGGTTCGGGTCACGGTTCGGGTTTGGGCCGGATGGGTACGGGTTCGGGTCTGAGCCAGGTTTAAACCTGGGTTTTCTGGGTGTTTGTTTCCCAGGAAAATCTAAGAATTTCCTAGATTTTCCGGGAAAATCTGGAAAATTTCCAGATTTTCACGGGTCCCAAACAGAGGAGAAACGTAAATAAACCCCCCCTTCGGCCTCGATTCGAGTTATATTCGATCCAAAAATATTTTAAATCAAATTCTACAACAATTTCGAACCAAACCAACTTTTTAAATGAATAAAAACAACCTCCCCCACCTTTTATTCGATCAAAACAGTACCCAACCCCCATGAACACTTCAAACCAAGTTCATACCTCCTTAAACCGAGTAAAACAACCACATGAATTAACCAGAACCTAAACCGAACCTTCCATATCATTACAAAACCGAAACTGAACGAAATAGAATCACCAAAACAAATCTTACCTTAATCGAACAAGAAGGAAGACAAATCCTTGAATAAAACTCGACGGTAAAACCAGAGGTGAAGAGAGAGTAACACAAATGATTTCTCTTGTCGAGGGAAATGATTCCAATCATTCAAATTTAACTCATGAATTAAAGAAATTCTTTAATTCTCATTGATAACTTCGGTTACCAGAGGAAGAAAACGTTTCCACCGAAAATTGGTCTAATTATGGAATAAGGGTTCCATCTTTTTGAATTCTAACACTTTGACCCTAAAGTTTTAAAAATTTACAATTCAGTCCTCAATTTCAGAATTTTAATCCCTAATTTTTAGGGTTCGATTAGGGATTTTAACTTTTAATTTGGGGATTTTGACTTAGATTTTCGGGTTATTACAACTCTCCCCCCCTTATAGAAAATTTCGTCCTCGAAATTTACCTGGATCAAAGAGATGCAGATACTGGGCTTTCCAAGATTTTCCCGAGAAAATCTGGAAAATATGGAAAAATTCCAGATTTTCTCAGGCCCCAAACAGTCCTTTCAGACGAAAAAAACTCTCCCCCTTGACTCGATTCAAACCCCATTTTAACCCAAATCGATTCAAACATACTCGGACCAACACCACAACACAGAATCAAATTAAACTCACACTAAAACAAACACACCCACTCCAAATTGATTAAAAACAGAGAACGAACCCATCTTCAACCACTTCCAAACACAACATAACAAAACTATCCAACACTCATACTCCACAGATAAGAACCGAACAAATGAAAGATAACAACCAGAAACTTCATTGAACCAAAATAAAACAAGAAGGAAACGGAAAAGCTTATCAAAACCATCAATCAAACCCAAACGAAAGCCACACGAGATGATTCGACACAGAATAGGAATAAAACTCAAAAGACCAGGCTCGGTTTGAGTTTTTTTTTTCAGATGGAGTGTGAAGTTTCGAAAAACATAAGAATTAAAGGAGAAATTAATTCTCCTAAAAGCATAACCTAAACGTTGAAGGAGGAAAAATTAAGTCTGAAACAAGGTAAAGGGTAAAATTACCCAACAGGACGTTGAACGTTTCAGAATTCAAAAAGTGGACCCTCAAGTTATCAAAATTACAAATCGGTCCCTGAAAACCCCCAATTTCTAGGGCACTAATTAGGGATTTTAACTTACAATTGGGGAAAAACTTTGGGGGTGTCACATTATTTGTTTCATTCACGATAACATTATTAAGATCCTAAATATTATTTAAATGATTTATCATTTAATGTTTTATCTTATTAAATTAATTAATTATATTTAATATATTAATTAATATTTAACATATTAATTATTTAATTTAAATTGGGTATAGCAAAAGCCGATTATAAAAAATTATAACAATAAGAAGATAAGATCCTAAAAATGGAATTATCTTAGATGTCATGATACTCTTTCATATAAGAGATTATCATGAGTCCGACTTATCACGTCATTCGTGGTTTCTAATAAATAAAAATCATCATTTTTATCATTAATTATCCATGTCATTAATCTAAGTTCCAGAAAATATATTTTTTTAAGCAACATAAAAAAATGAGTGAAGATTTATTGGTTGAAAAATTTGATTTAAAAGATAATGATAAAATGTGTGATTATGATTAGATGGGACCATAACTGACGTGGTAAGTCAGACCTATGATATAAGTATTTAACTTTTGATTTTTTTTTCAAATATTTAAATAAACTTATATGATAAAACATTTATTGGTAAATGAAATGATTTGAGATAAAGTTCATTTTTTATTTTATCTTTAATTAAGACGTGTAAAGATAAAATTATTTATTTATTTATCTATATATTTATTAGAGAGTTATTATTCTTATTCTAAAAAATATGTATGATAAGATTGCAATGTCATTGTTTATATATCTTAAGATTTTTTTTGATGTGTGACTAATGATTTTGCTTTTTCTCAAACGTGATATTCTCTACTACTCAACCTTTTGACACTCTCGTTATAAGCTTCCACTCTTGTGATTAATCAATTATTACGATTGTTCACTTTGTATACTCTACTTATAAACACGTTACGTGAAATTAATCAATTCAATATTTTAAAAAATTATTGTATCAAACAAATCACTAAATTTCTTGTTTTGATTATAAATTTATTGCCTTTACATATTAAACAAACAATAACAACGCACGTGACAATGTTTCAAAACTAATGGTTTGATCTTTGAGGTTTTGTTAGAGTGGATATATATATATATATATATATATATATATATATATATATATATAATAATTTGAGTTCAAGTTATATTAATATTATTGTAGTGGAAGATACGAACTATCTTGTTTCAGTAGTTAGGAGAGTAATTTTTATTCCTGAAAGTTACGGGTTTAAGCATCAATATTGTAGCATAGTGATTGAGCAATTAAAATTTAATAGTTGAGAGTATATTTAAAACAGATATTACTGTAATAATTATAACTGATTTAAAAAATATTTTAATAAAAATGTTTAAACGATCGGTTCAAGTAAGACTCAAATAGTATTATTAATTAATTTAATTAATTAAGTATGAAAATAATAATAACATAATTTTGATTAAGTCAATTGTTTTTTTAAATGCTTTTATATCTCGAAAGATAAAAAATCAAAGCTAATCCAATTGACAAAATTTAAATTATTTATTGACAAGACATGTATGACATAGTATAATGGACCTACGAAATTTAGAAAATTAGAATTTAGTCCCTCCAAATTTTTTAAAAGTTTAATTTGACCCCCTAATTTTTAGGAATTCTTATTAAGCTTCAAAAACTTTGAATACAATTAATTAATTTCCTCGTAATTTTTAAAAGTTCTCATTAAACCTCTTAAAATAATTAAAAATTTAGTTAGACCCCAAATTATTTGATAAGTATAAATTAAACCCTTCGATTTGTTTTGAAAATTTTTAGTTTAAGCCTCTAATAATTTTTAATTGGTCTCCCGAACTCTTTCGTCTAGTTCCACCACTGATTCAACATCTCTTAAAAACATTCATTTGACTAATTTTGAAACGTTAAAAATTCAAATTTAAATCAAAATAAAAAGAATAAAATAGAAATTAATAAAAGAAAATGTAAAATCATAATTATGAAAATAGTGATAGGTTACCCAACTGATGTAGAAAAACATGTTCATTGTTCCTTAAATTTAGTAAGTTTGTTGCCTAAACTGTACTCATCTCTTACCCACATTCGATTTGGTCCATGATACGTTCGAACAAGGTTGACACCTATTGATTCCTATCCTCTTGTCAAATTTTATTCATAACAATAATTCTAAAATAAACTCGATTTGACCTGAAATTCGATAAAAAATTAACCTTATCTAATAAAATAAAATTCGGTTAAAACATCGGGTTCGGGTACTATTGCTCTTTCAATTCTACCCGTCTCCGTGCTCCTTCGAACTCTTCGGTTTTCATAATACACACATATGATGTTCGTGTCCAATACATATTTAGATATATGATCTATTTGTCTATAATTTTTATGATTAAAAATCGTCAGTTGATACGTTTTTTAAGTTGTGAGTTCTAGATCCGGTAAGAGCAAATTCTTCCTTTCCTTCTTAAATTGAAATTGTTCGAAAAAAGATATATGATTTGTTAAAAATCCATTTTAGAAAACATGGTTGTCCTATTCGAGTAACATAGATCCAAGTCATTCAATGTATCTGATAAATATATAGACACAGGAGACAGACATGTCAAGAGGATAGATTTATAAAATCTTAAGAACGAATTTATAAAATTAAAAAAAATAATATTTTTTATTAAAAAAATTAAATTTTTATGGATGACCTCTCCTTTCGTCTCCCTCGGCCCATCCAGATATACTATCATGATGGGTAGGAAAATTCAAAGACGTTGTGTAAAAATTCACAGTCGATGTGGTCGTACTGGGACGAAGTTAAAATTTAAGGTTGAGAAGGACAAAACACAAATATTTATAAATAAGAAGATAAATTTATAAAAAAATTAAAAATTAAATAAAAAACAAAAAAATATTATTCATAGATGGGTGTGATTACCCCACCTCACCCCAACGTAGTTTTGTCCTGGGTCTACTAAAAATGTTGTTCAGCCAAGAAAAACCAAACCAAGTTCATTTATATACATTAAATCCTTACTTGGGTTCCATTTTCTGTCTGAAATTACAGTACCGCCGATGACAGAACCCGTTGGACTGTAAACGAATTCGCCGCAGTCCGCCGCCGATATTACTCCGATTGTTCATATTTTTGATGTATATGTACTTAGATCGTGAAGAGAACGTTATATGTTCTGGTAGACGGCCTGCGGTCGAGTTTCAATGATCGTAACATGATAATCAGAAACATCGTGCCGGATCCGAGGCTGTTCATCCATCCGATTGAATAACTTCCGACGTACTCTATGCATTCATTTATTTGATCTAGCTACCAGAACTTTTTGTATAGGCGAGGTTTATCAGCAAATCAAAATGATTTATTGTGTTGTTGGTGTGGTAGTCTTGAGGAAGATTCCATATGCTGAGGCATTGTAACTTTGCAGGAGATAAAATACCGATGGATTCTTAGAAACCACAGGTATAAAAAGTGATTGTACCGTATTTGTTATAAAAATTATAAGATTTTTGGTATCGTTTCTTAGATATACCGATCGAATTTCTTACAAAAGTATAAGGATTTTGATAGATATCAAATTTTTTATAAAAATATAAAAAAAGGTATATATCAAATTTTCTACAAAGAAGAGTATAAGTATTTTAATATACGTTAAAAAATTGATACCGAAATTCTTATAACTTTTATAAAAAATTCAGTACAATCGTTTTTAATTTTTTTAATTTGTAGCTTTTTAGAGAAACTTAATGCTAACACTCTAGGAATACAAAACCAATTTCACCGGTTCTTATTCAATTTTATCTATTTATTTAAATATCTATTTATTTTGATATTTAATTTATTAATTGATTAATTCAAATTAAATATTATAAAGATTTATTATGAAAATATCCTTTCAAATTATTTTACGTCGATTATATAAATATAATTTAAAATCATATCTTATTTAAATGATATATCGTCTCATCTATTAAATCAAATGATTATCGATCGGAAATTAATTATTTTTTATACTGTGATTAAGCTTATTCATTGTACATATTTATTCTTCATCAACTTCAAACCAACCGTCATAATGTCAAGTAAAAAAAAAAAAAAAACTGATCGTCTCAAATATTACGATCTTACCCTTCCGTATTTTCATGCTTCTCCTCTAACAACACTATTTCTCTGCAGAGCAGTAAAAAACAAAAATAACCAGAAGAAGAAGAAGAAGTCACAGTCTCTATTCTCCCAATGGCAAGAGGTTCATCTCAGTCGCAGTCCACCACTTCATCCACCGCAGGACGCCCAGGCGTCGTTGCTCCTCGAGGCTCCGCTGCAGCAACTGCAGGTATGCGTCGTCGCAGGGTTGTCGGAGGCGCTTCAGCCGGTTCTGCTTCTGGATCCGTAGGCTCAGGCTCAGGGAGCAACATGCTCCGATTCTACACCGACGATGCTCCGGGATTGAAGATCTCACCTACTGTTGTCCTTGTCATGAGTCTCTGCTTCATAGGCTTCGTCTCCGCTCTCCACATCTTCGGCAAGCTCTATCGCGCCAAGGCCGGACCTGGAGCTGGAATGTGAATCATGACGAATGCCCGATCCTTTGCTGGATTTCTGACCTGTTCTTGAATCGGTAACCGAATAATCATACGTTTTTCCTCTTACACGATTTGGTTTTATGAACTCCGTAAAAACGATGGATGGCAATCTAGTAATTATCTGGTGTTGTTGTTTCCGGGTAATTTCAAATTTTTGTTCGTGTTATTACACTTCTTCTGAGGAAGTGAATCTATTTTCCTTTAATTATGCCTTTTTTGTATCAAATTGCAGAAATGAGATTTGCTTAAACTGCTACTAGCTTTAAATTTAATAGAACAAGTCGTGGGTTGCTGCTAGTAATTTAGAATTGATCCTATGCATCTTGAATTGCTTGAATTTAGTTTTAAGGTTAACAGTTTGTTATTGATATACCTAGAAACTTAAACTTAGCATAGAATTTTCTATGGCTTATTGTTTAGCTAACAGCCTAACACCATGCTATTTTTAAGATTTAAGAATATATATTTGACCGATGAAGCTCGGTTGAACCGATGCATTTCGACATAGGTATGTAGTTTTGGTCATTGAAAAGTTTATAATTTGTAATTTGATAAAACAAGCAGAGGGCTAGTGTTGGCGATTGTAGATGACAAACATGATGCTGGTGGCAGCTCTAACTGGCTAACTCATCTTGCTGGTGATTGCTCATAGTTTGCAATGTCGATGATGACAAACATGATGCTTTCTTTCATGCTTACACAAGTTGATATCTTTAGCAATGCTCAAGCTTTTACTTAAATTCTGATGTGAAATTGGCTCATTTATGACAGTTGGTTTTGGGTGTGAACATTTTGGATTCGCTTAATTCAGGTTTTCTAATTCTGGCTCAACCATTTAGATCATTACTTGCTCTTTGCACTAGATTTAACCAAATAGAGTTGGTTTCCAGTTTGATCTGGCTCAGGCTCGGTTTCGGTTGCTTCATGTTTTGGTCATTTCAAGTTTGAGGATTGTGTTATTACAAGTCCAAAATGATATCAGGTTTCAGTGACTTAAGGTTTGGGTTATTCCATGCTAATTGATTGGATCATATCATGTTTAATTCTGATTTGTGCTGATTAAGGTTTCGGTTGGATGGGTTTTGTTTGTTAATATTTTATGGTTAAACCGGGCTAGGTCGGGTTTTCAGATTTGAATCGGTCTAATTTATGGTCTTGTGTTCAAGTAGACAAAATGTATACATATTTGCTTTTTTAAATTTAATGGTTTTCATGTATCACCTACACATTTTGATGATATGTTGTGAACCCTTCATGACTGATCTCAAACAGTGTACTTATTTGATTACTTTGAACAACTAAATTCTTATTCAAATGTGCTTGCTGTTAGCTGCTCGTTTAAGGCAAAAATCATGTGTCTTGAGACATTTTTGGATAATCCATGTTGTCTAGGATAGAATTTTGATGAAAACATCAGTAAAATGTTTGCTAATATCTTCCATGTTTATTCGATTTGCCTTGCTAACCAATCAGGTCAAAGTCGAGTATCGGAACCAAATCGAATAAACCCATGTAGCTTCTGCTGTAATGCTTATGATCATAGTTTACCCGTTTAGCATTGAGATTGCAATAAAATACAGCTTTTGAGACAAAAATCTGCGTCGAACTCGACGCTAAACTGGGCTGAACTTAAAGTTATAGAAACAAAGAAGTTACCACAAAACTTTTCTTCGGGAATTCAACCACTTCAATGGTTTTTCCTAGTTGTATACTGTCAAGCAAGCAAGAACGGTAAGCGAAAATTACCAGTTTCGTCTGTTTTTGGCTCTGTAAGACTGTAGGATGTTCTTTACATAATTGCATTCATACCTGAAATATAAACACCCAAATATTCATCATCAGCATTTGATTTAAAACGTATATGTGTGTATATAGAATACGCTCTATGTTATTCCGACTCTTCATTTTGTGTATAGAGCTCAAGTCTGGCACATTCAGATATCGAAGCAAGGTACCATTCTCCAAATAAATGGAAAAACTTGAACATATCTTTGTCAAACACGACACTCATTTCGAGTCTAGGTAACATAGAGGCTTCGATCCACCTTTGCAGCAATTTAAGAGCATTGTACAATAGATGGTAAACTAAGATGAAAATGATTGAACTGTTCTCTTTACATCGAATCTCCATTAAGATAATGTTCAACAAGAACCAATTGAGGAGAATTCATAGTAACGAACGAAGCAGAGTACTAAACAAGAAAGAAATTTTCGCACTTTAAAAAGCAATATAATTGTTCAAACCTCAATGCGCAAGAACTGAAAATTGGATCAACGAACAAGAAACTAAACTACCAGATTTCTTAAAACATTACGAAAGGATGTTAATTACCTTAGCCACCAATGTGTATCATCGGTCTATTTGCCGTCTTTGCAATGTCGAACATCCCAGCATGCGCAGCTTTCTTCCTCTTAATCTGATTCGAAGACGAAAAAGTATATGCATATAGTACAAGTTAGGAGAAGGAAAGAAGACCTGACCAATATCTACCCTAACTTTGAGAATGAATCGATGTTACTGTGATTGATCAACTAGCTCTATAACTCATTTACATTCGAAAAGCGAAACGAGAGCATGATAACCGAGACAATAGTCCCTTGATCAAAAATTCCAGAAGAAAAACGAAAAACAGATAAGAAAGCAGTGCTTGTCAATGGATGGTAACAAGTTTGGAAACACAATTCCATCCAGAAGAAAAACGAAAAACAGATAAAAAAAGCAGTAAGCATACCGCTGCTCCAATTATTTCTCTAAGTTCGTCGTCACCAGCACCAGATCGAAGAGGATCTCTTAAGCTGACCTGAGATAACACAACACTAATAAGGAAGATATTGAAAGAAATATCGAAAGCATAACAGCTACCGATGAAGAAGATATCAATATTTAACTCGGGAGGGTCTAAAACATGTTTAACAGCCAATGGGTCGGGTCTACTATATTTAGAAAACAGAAGGAAGAGAAGTGAGTAGGCTCACCTCTGAAGGACCAAAGAGACATACTTTTAAGTTTCCATCAGCTAAAAGTCTCAATCTATTACAACCGGCACAAAAATGCTCAGTCATCGATGTAATGAAAGATACAGTACCGGCATGGCCATCAATCTGGAAATTCTTTGCGGTCTCCGTCGGATGATCATGCAACCTCTTTAGGGTCGGAAACTTTTTCGTCTGTCCCATAACAGAGAACAAGAAATGAGTTGGTTGTTCAGTTCAGAAACAAGCATAAACAATTTTGCAAAAGCAAGATCAGCCATAAGAGCTGTACCTTACCACAATATCCAACATCTCTGCATACGGCACGAGTTTCTTGAAATTCCATACATTTCCGTCGAAAGGCATGAACTCGATGAATCGAACATTAATAGGTTTCTCACGAGTGAGATCGACAAAATCACACATCTCGTCATCGTTAAATCCACGCATAACAACACAATTGACCTGAAAGCAAGCAGAAACAGATTCAATCACACTTAAAACACAAGAAAACAAAAACAAGACAATGCATGATCTAAAACAGCTACAAGAAAGGTCTGTAAAAACATACTTTCACAGGGTTGTACCCGAGATCGATGGCGACATTAATGGATTCGATAACCTTGTGATGTCCTTTACGCCTAGTCATAAACTCGAATTTGGTAGGAACAAGTGTGTCTAAGCTGATATTCAAATTAGTAACCCCACATTGTTTCAACACCGGAAGCTTCCTAGCCAAAGTGATTCCATTTGTAGTGATTGACAAAGTCTTAAGCCCTTCCAATCTCGACAAGTCCAAGCAAATATCCTGAATATCCCTCCGGACGGTGGGCTCACCTCCGGTGAGACGAATCTTCTCGACACCGGAAGTAACAAATAGATTCCCCAAACGAATAATCTCACGGTGGGTGAGTAATTGCGGCGATGGTGTTAGCTCCACCCCTTCCGCCGGCATACAGTACTGACATCGGAGGTTGCAACGCTCCGTCAACGAGATTCTCAAGTAATGATGCTTCCTTCCAAAGCTATCAATCAACATATCGGAAATTTGATTCCCTTTCTCCTTATCATTGACTTCTCCGCCGTTTATCAGATCCTCCGTCGCCTTCGAACCAAAGTTCCGATAGCTCGAATTCACCTGAATAAATTCAAACCCAGTTTCAGATTACAATTCAGTTAAAAAAAAACAGATTTGCAAAACTAATATCTGATTTAAACATTCATTTCTCAAATCAAACATCGATAGAAATGGGGTTTCCCCCTAAAGAAAACAAGCTAAAACACGTTTTTCTTCAAAAGGAAAACAAATGAAAGAACATTGAAGATGAAGAATAAGAGAAAATACCCAGAAGAAGTTGAAGTTTCCGAAGGGGAAAGGCAGAGGCCAATTGGTAATTCTCGAGACGCAACGTTTCATGGTTGCAAGGGGCTGTGCTGCCGCCTGCAAGCAATCACAGGGTTGAATTAAGCAGTCAAAAATGATGAGTAAATCAAAAGAATACCCAGAATTAAATAAAGTATGAAACTTTTTTTTATATAAGTTGTGAATTATGACGAAAACTTCATCTGCAATGAATTATTAACTACACACGTTTTATTTATGAAAAAAGGGCGTTTCTTTAGGAGTTGGAAACCTGACAAGGGAATTCAGATAAAACTAATTTTTTTATAAAGAAAATTCTACACACTAACACTATTGAACACCGATAAATATTATTAAATTAAGGCTTAAAGATATTTTTCACCCTTAACGTTTATAATTTTTGTCATTTTGGCCCTTATTCTTTTTTTGGATAAATATAGCCCTTAACATTTATCTTTTTAACAAATAACTCATTTTTTAACTACCATGATAACTAAACCGTTAAAAATTTAATAATGATGACATGTCATATATATATAATAATATATTTTAAATGACTTAACATCTAGTATATCAAATACATAAACCTGAGATATAGTTTTATTCCAATCTAAAAATATAAAACAATTAAAATTTAAATAAAATATTAAAAATTAATTTTTTATTTATTAAAAAATAATTAAATCTAAAACAAAAGGCTACTAAACATTCTTAACCTTAATTATAATAAAATCAAAATTTTATCTAAAAAGGTATGAACATAATCTGAAAAGAAAGGGTTTTGTATAGTTTGTTACCGGTTAATCAAAGATAAAGAATTTTGATAATAATAAATTGAATTTTTATTATTTTAGTTTAGAATTTAGGTATTTTAGTTTTAATCTAAATCGGAATTTTAGGGTTTTATAAAGATATTTTAGTTTAGTTAGGGTTGAGAATATTTAGTAAATTTTTGTTTTGTATTTAATTAATTTTTAATATTTTATTTAAATTTTATTTTTTTATATTTTATACTGGAATAAAATTATATTCTATATATATGTATATATTTAATAGGTTAGATTATATGTCATTTAAAATATATTATTACATATATAATATGTTACCATTATTAAATTTTTAACGGTTCAGTTATCATATTAGTTAAAAAAGAGCTATTTGTTAAAAAGACATAGGTCAAGGGCTAAATTTATCCAAAAAAAGAATAAGGGCCAAAATGACAAAAAATATAAACTTTAAGGGTGAAAACTATCTTTATGCCTTAAATTAATTAATAAATATTAAAAATTTAAAAATTTAACATATAATTATAAATTATTTAAAATATATTTAATTAAATTACTTTTTAAATATATTATTTAATTTTTAAAATAACTGAACAAAATACTAATTTAAATTAGTTTTAAAAGATAAAAATCTTAAACTCTAAAACTAAAATCCAAAACCTAAATCACTAAACATTAAACTCTAAAATATAAAATATAAAATCTCAAAACTCTAAATCAAAAACTCTAAAAATACTAAATCATGAGCACTAAATCTAAACCCTAATATCCTAAAATAACCAAAACTCTTATACTTAAATCTTAAACTAATTTTGGGTTTAGTTTATGGTTTATAATTTTCATATTTTCATATTTTATATTTTAGGGTTTAGGTTATAGTTATATTTTTAGATTTTATGGTTTTATTGTTTTAGGGTTTAGAATTTATGATTTAGTGTTTTGGATTTTAGGATTTAATGTTTAGTATTTTTAGCTTGAGTTTAGGGTTTTAGGTTTTTGATTTAATATTTTTTATTTTTAAATTAAAAATTATTTTAAAAAATTTAATATATGATTAGTTTAAAATTATATTTTAAATAATTTAAAATTATATGTTTAGTCTTTGAAATTTTTAATTTTTATTAATTAATTTAATAGTATTCAGCGATGTTCATCGTTAGGGGTGTTTAATAATGTTCAACGTACGTGGTAGACTCATCATTTTTATAATTTTTGTATTTGATTTATTAATTGATTAATTTGATCAAATAATTTTTTGGTAAACTATATAAAAATCATCTAATTATTGGTTAACGTTAAAATAACTTCAAATTATATTAAATATATTATTTAATTATTAAAGTGGTTCTAATATAATCATTCATCGTTAAAAGTAAATGAAATATTGATGTGATAGTTAAAAATAAAATAAAATAATTATATATTTAATTTTTTTTTATTCCTACGTATTTTAGTTTAGTCTTAATTTTATTCTAATAAAAAAACTTTTGTGATATAAAATATAATATTTAAGTTATGTGTTTGTTGATGCCATAGAAAAAGAAGTAAATATAATTTCAAGAGATTCAAATATAACACACTTATGATGTATAATAATATCTAACCCAAAATTTTATAAATCTTAACCCCTAAAAATTTATAATCTTAAAACTCCAAACCTTAAAAATTATAGTTAATGCACGATTAAAAAATTGTAAATATAAACCTTAAACCCTAAAAACTATAATTATTGCATGATTAAAAAATTTATAAACCCTAAACTTTAATTTTTTAATAAATATTTAATTTATTATTTAAGTTAAAAATTTAATTAAATTATTTTATATCGTAAACTGTATACTAACTATAATTTTAGGGTTTAAAATTTAGAGTTTATAGATTTTTAAACCGTGTACTAATTATAATTTTAATGTTATAAATTTTTAATCATGCATAAACTATAAATTTTAGGGTTATAAATTTTTAAGGTTAGAGTTAGGATTTTTGGGTTTGTAAAATTTCGGTTTAGATGTTGTTATGCATTATAAGTGTGTTATGTTCGAATCCCCTAAAATCACTTTTACTTTATTTTTCATGATATTAATAAGCATATAACTCATATATTATATTTTTTACTGTATAACAAAAACTTATTTGATCGAGTGATTAATATGTTTTCGATCTTATTTGGCATAAAATTTTTATAATGACCGAAGGTATTTATGTTTACGGGACGAAAAATAAGAGCTTAAAGCCACAAAGTAGAAGAGAGTAGAGAACCCAACCTTATTTTCAATAGGATTAAGCAATATGAAAAGCGGTACGAGGCTCATGTAAATAGGGCTAGGTAATAGAGTTCGAGCACTAACGATGTCAGCAGAGTGATTGAGCGATTAATGTTAAATGATAAAGATTATATTTTAAAAAAGATATTACTATAATCATTAACTTGTTCAAAAAAATATATGGCTAAGCAAGATCATTACAATGTGGTCTCATTTCAACGTGACCTCTAGGAACAACAACTGTTCCGTTAACCACTTGGGCTAGAAGACTCGTGCAATGTTGATAACTTATAATGTATAAGGTTTAGAATGTAAAAATCAAGATAAATTTAGTTGAGCTGAGTCAAGTTGTTTGAATTTTTGTTCAAAATTAATTGTTAAAATTTATAATGTTATGATATTAATTTTTGATTATCCTCTTGATTTTTAAGTTTTTGTCCTAAGTAATCTGAATTTACCCATATTATATATCTAATGTTGGTGGATGAATCCCCTAACGAAATTTCTTGCTTACATAACATTTTAAACTCAAAATTTACTTAAATTATATCAAACTACTTACCACTTGAATCAATCTTATCCACAATATTATAGTTCAATTTAGATTCACACTCGAAAAAATTTATTCACACTCGATTGATGGTTGTTTATCGATGAAATCAGTCCTAGGTAGAGATATTTTTTACATGACAATTTGGATCGCCTACAACTCTTTCTTTCTTCGTTATGTGTCTCATCTAGATAGAGACAATGAAATTCAAGAAACTTCTGAATTTTATTAGTATACTTATCTTTAAAAAAATTATTTTTCTTTATTTTTAATTATAAGTAAAGATTATTTAATTCAATTATTTTATTTTTTAATTGCAATATAATTATAATTTTTCTATGAATTTAATAAAAATTTAGTGATATTTATTAAAAAAAATTAATTAAGATAATTTATAGAAAATTCGAATTTTCTATTAATCCGAACCAAGTAGAGTCAAGTTTACAGTTCAGTTATTGTTTTGGAAGCTGCAATTTACAGGGGAAAGGCTGGTCTATTGATTGTGCTTGAAACTACATTGTCTTGTTGTCTAGACTGTGACCGCTGCCGGGGGGCCGTTAACTCCTGTGCCGAACCTGTTTAACCACAAAAGCTCTGAAAGCAGCAATGAATTCCGAGGAGAGAACTCTTGTCGAAATCTTAGATGAGAATAAGATTGACCTTGCCAAGTATATAAACTATGTCAGTGCCCCGGAAGCTGGTGCCATAGCCACACTTTTGAAGGGAAAACAGTGGTGGAACTAAGATATGAAGCATACATACCAATGGCTATTCGTAACCTCAAGTCTATCTGTCACTCTGCTAGATCATCCTGGGATCTCCATTCTGTTGCGCTTGTCCATCGTTTAGGCAGGGTTCCTGTAGGAGAAACAAGTGTGTTCGTTGCAGTCTCGGCTACTCATCGTGCTGATGCTCTAGATGCATGTAAGTTTTTGATCGACGAGCTGAAGGCATCTGTTCCGATTTGGAAGAAGGAGGTTTATTCTAATGGAGAGGTCTGGAAGGAGAATGCAGAATTTCTCGAGCGGAGGTCGGAACTCGGTAAGGATGATGGCTTTTGCCGAAGGAAGGTCGAGACCGAGGCACATTAGAAACTTATCGTATCATAGTCTTTGAACTATCAACCCCTCGAATTCAAATTATACTTTTCGTGCAAATTGTCCAATGAGCATAAGTACAGACCCTTGCATATTTCTTTTTGGTACCAATACTCACATCGTGCCGATATAAAATTAACTCATTAAAATTTTATATAGTTTACTCATATCGGTTTTCAAACATTCGATTTACGACCTTTAACCTCATAATTCAAGCCTACATCTTATAAAAATATTTATAGCGTTTTCCTACTATTTTTATAAGTTATTTACATCAAATTCGAGTTTTATCATTAAAGTAACTCTCGAACATTTAACAACCTAAAACAACCATACGTATCAAATCAAGAACACAAAACATTATCCTTAGGATTTGAATTAGTCGTATACAAAGCTCGCTCTCACCCTTTGAAAAAATTCCACCAAGCTCTTCAAGTTTTCTTCTTTTGCATCTCCATACGTATAAAATGAGGTACAGTTTATAAGTTGTAAGAGATCAAAAATTAGCACAAAACATTTAGTCTTATCGATAGAAGGAATAATTATTGTTCCTGAAGGTCACGGGTTTGAGCACCAATATTTTCAGCACAGTGATTAAGCGATCAATGTCTACTGGTTGAAAATATATCTTCTAGAACAGATATTACTGTAATCACTGTAACTAAATAAAAAAAGAGATCAAAAATTAACTATAACTTATCTTTAGAGTAAAAAAGATGAGATTAAAACTACTATTAACTCATTTCTCTTAATACCTCATAAAATTCAAATTATTTTAAGTAATTTTTTGTCCCAAAGTATAAATCCTTAATAACTTATTACAACATCTATGCTAAAATCTTAAGATACATACTTTAAATTATAAAGATTAATCTTTTAAATTTTATTTTTTAAGAAAATTACTATCATTTTTCTATAGAAGAATTAAAAAAAAACTTTTTTCCTCTTTAAAAAATGAATTACCACACTATATTTAAAATTTAAAATTCAAATGGTTATAAATGAAAATTTAAAATTATTGAACTAATTGTAATTTTATTTTAATTTATTTAATTTTAAATTATTTAATTTTAAATTAAATTTCTAATAATAAATGTATTGACGATACTTATAATTTTAAATAATAAATAGTATGAAAAAGAGGATTTAAATAAGAAATAAAGCACTGTTTATATATTCGCATAACAAAATCATTCATAGATTCACCAAAACCCAGAGAAAAACCCTTCATTTATATCAGTTCTGTCTCCCTGGCAATGGATTTCCAAGTTGTGGTTTTAGCAGGTGGGAGTTCCAAGAATTTAACTCCTATTGTCTCAAAGGTATTAACTTTTGGTTTCATAGGAAAATACCCTATTCATATTGTCACCAATCTTATACTTTTTATCGTGTTTTTATGTCAAATGCTTACAGGAATTGCCTAAGCCGCTGCTTCCGGTAGCCAACCGCCCTGTTCTTGGCTACGTCTTGCACCAATTGGAACTGAGCAATCTGAAAGATCTAATTGTTGTAAGAAAAAAAAAAAAATCCTTTTTTGTTTATGGTTCTTAGGGTTTTTTATTTTGGTTTGAATTGTTTGAGTGGCAAAATAGGTGGTTGAAGGGGAAGATGCAGCGCTTGTTGTTGGTGCTTGGATTTCTGGGACTTTCGTTGATCGTCTACATGTCGAGGTTCTTTTCATTTTTTCCCTTTTTACAATTTAACTTTAGGATGGATTGTAGAAACTATGCCATTGTATTTCATTCATCGATTTCTTGTCTTTGTTTTATGAATGTTGTATTGCTTGATTGGAACAAATGTTAAGTACGAATTCAAGTTGATCTGTCTTATGAATTTTGATTTTTGAGAAAAGGAGAGGGAGGGGGAAGTTGTTGCAATTCGTTTTGCTTGAATTCGGGTTTGAGTATTGAATTTGAATGTGTATCGGAGACGGTGATATTCAAATTTTAAAGTTTTTTCATATATTAGAAGAATCATATCCAATATTCATTTTCTGTTGTGTTGGATATGGATGTTGGATATAGGTGTTTTACCCAAAAAATACTCTCTTAGCAGTCACGATCGAGAAAATGAACTAGAGTAGCTTTCTTCGTCTACTCAGAGACAATGGACAAGTTAGTCATGTAAAATAATGAAAATAGTCCCTTCTTATTTTTTACTTTGCAGATTGCTGCAGTTCCTGAGGATATTGGAACAGCTGGAGCAATTCGTGCGATCTCACATCATCTCACAGCAAATGACATTTTGGTTAGAATTTGTTTTGTTAGTAGTGTTTTAGTTCCCTAACAAAGTAATTTCTTTATGTCCGCTTCATCACCATGCAGGTTGTGAGTGGTGATCTTGTATCAGATGTTCCTCCTGGCGCTGTTGCCGCCACCCATAGGCGACACAATGCAGCAGTGACTGCAATGCTTTGTTCTATTCCTGTTAGTGGACCTATAGACTCCGGATCCTCCAGTGGAAAAGATAAAACGAAGAAACTAGGACGATACAACATCATCGGATTGGACCCTGGCAAACAGTTTTTATTACACATAGCTACAGGTTAGCTTTCCACTGGTCTATTTAGCATGCTACTTCTGTTGGATCCTTACATATAATCTTGTAATGCTTTATAGGAGCTGAAGTTGAGAAAGATGCTCGACTTCCAAAGCGCATTCTCCGTGCAGTTGGCCAGGTATTGCTTTCCATCAATCTATTTACTTATACTACTCTCGAGCAAATGACAAGGGATGCCCAATATAGTGAAATCGTTTACTG
The DNA here is from genome assembly GCA_035048815.1 of Abelmoschus esculentus. Classification (NCBI taxonomy): domain Eukaryota; kingdom Viridiplantae; phylum Streptophyta; class Magnoliopsida; order Malvales; family Malvaceae; genus Abelmoschus; species Abelmoschus esculentus. Next base: position 16,200,188 of record JAUCBN010000038.1, on the reverse strand, counting down.
ATGGCACTGTGAGCTGCAACACACAAGTCTAGAGGCTCAATTTTTTATACGTAAAAAAAACATATGTTTTACTGATTGGGTCATCCTTTTTTGTCCACATGTTCAATTTAAAAGCTACTAATATTCTTTTTGTCCAATAATTTTAAAAGCTAAGATTGAAGTATAGTTAAATTGTTTTGTGTTTCGTAATGTAGCTTATTATGTAAAGTCTATTGTCTTTACAACTCGATTGCTATATGCATATGTATGTTGTCCCTTGCTTTCCATATGTGCGCATATATTATAGCTCTTTTGCCTTTTGATCATCAATTGGCTTGAAATTTGTGAGATCTTCATTTGTCAGCCTCATATTTTCTTTTGTGTTTTATATAGATGGAAATCCGATCGGATCTGATGGATGCTCATATGTATGCATTCAAGAGGTTGGTTCCCTCCACATAACATCCCCGTCCTTCCTTGCTCTGAGGTCAGTAGTGTTCTCTTTTTTATTTTTTATTTTAATTTGTCATTGTTTCCACCCAGGTCTGCCCTGCAAGAAGTTTTAGACCTAAAGGATACATTTCAAAGCTTGAAAGAGGATGTACTTCCTTATCTTGTCCGGAGCCAGCTGGTTAGTATCACTAAATGTCCGAATATCCAGAAACTACATATGGACCTGAATAATCTGGTTTTGTTCCTGATTCTTTTATAATTACCAGAAATCAGAAGCATTATCGAATAGGATTCTGCAAGGAGAAGAAAATGGGAATGGGAAGGTTACTTCCCAGAACAATGAAGTATTTGTCTCCCGAATCCTTGCTAACGCATCTACCCCAAGCTTTCATGAGTGCAGTTCTGAGAACCCTGATGGTTCTGCCCCTACTCGGAAAACCCATAAATGCTGTGCTTATATTGCAAGTAGCAGCAGTTATTGTGTTCGCTTAAATTCCATTCAAGCATTTATGGACATCAATCGAGATGTTAGTTGTATTTCACATTTATGCTTTTTTTTCTTTGCCATTCTGTGTTTTTAATCCACTCTTTATGTCGTCTAGTTGTTTATTTTCTCACTTAATATTTTAGGTTACTGGTGAGGCAGATCATCTGCTAAGCGGCGCCTCATCCGGTCCCAATAATAACATAGGTCCTTCACCAAAGCTTGGAACCAAAACTACTGTGAGCTTACTTGGTTACTTCACCCACACGTACTGTAAGAATTTTTTAAAATCAGTTGGATAAGAAGGGGCTTTAACATCAATACTGTATAAATCTTTCTATGATTAGGTGGGGCCGCACTGCATGCTGGGTGAAGGTTCGGAAATCGGTGACAAATGCCAAGTAAAACGGTCTGTTATTGGCCGCCACTGCCGGATAGGTTCCCATGTGAAGGTAATCTGTTATTACCATCACTGCATGAAAAACTTACCTCTTACGATTGTCGTTTACGAAAATTAACCGTTTCAAGCTTAGGTAATTGTTTCACTTTGTAACTTGAAATTTTCTTTCCTTGCATATTCAGGTTGTCAATTCCATTGTGATGAATCATGTTACGATCGGCGATGGCTGTATAATACAGGGTTCCGTGGTTTGTAGCAACGTACAACTTCAGGAGCGCGTTGTTTTGAAAGATTGCCAAGTAATTCTCTAAATCTCTTCCATAAACTTTGCATACACTTGAAGAATAAAATTATTTTCCATACCATTTAGTATTTATATTCGTGGTTATCGCATTGTGCTTCATTTAGGTCGGGGCAGGTTTTGTCGTCACTGCCGGAAGCGAGTATAAGGCAGAATCTTTGGCTAGAAAAGAGAAATGAGCTAAAGCTGTATCCCCTAAATTGCTCGGAAAAATCCCTGTCTCGACCATCGACTTCCGACCCATCTCGTGTTTGCTTTCGAGACGAACTTATCTGGAACAGCTGGTGCTAGATTGCTTATAAAATGCCCATATGAAATGTGTATTGTCCTCTGCTGCTCCCATTTTACTTCCTTTCTGAACAACTTGCTGGTGTTGCTTTCTGGATAATATATACACACAGACTAAACGCAATTTTGGCTAAATTTTATTTCTAGTACTAAACTTGACATTTTTTACAATTTGATCCTTGAATTTATTTTAATCCATGTCCGACCTTTTAGAATTTTGGTTATTTTGATCTTTGAGTTGTGTCATGCGGCACAATGTCGGCCTCACCTCTTTAGAATAACTAAAAGTGGGATAGTTCAATGTGGATAAAACATGATCAAACTGAAAAAATGTTAATTTATCTGATTTGAATCATAGTGTTGGATGGTTTATAATACATAAGTTTAAATTTTTGATTTTTTGAATTAAATTTGATATTTAATTTAATTTTTAATTATTATTCTGTAGTATAAAATAAATATTTTATACTTAAAACAATATAGAGATTTAAATATTACTCTATCTAGTATTAAATTTGAATTTTGATATTTATATTTAAAATTTTTCTACTTAAAAGATATATTTAAAAAATATTTATAAAAATATGTTAAAACTATATAAATAATGTTTAAAACTCATAAAATATAACTGATTTGTCAAAATAAAATATAAAATCTCAAAATCATTTATTCTAGAAAAATAAAAAATAAATTTTCCATGTGTAGCAACTAGCAATCAATCAATTATATATGAATTTCAGCCATAGAAATCCAAGAGCAGCTAAGTGAAGGGATTATTACATTTGTAAAGTCTGGTCTTCCTGGGATGTTTCAGATTATTTTCATTGCAATTGACAAGGAATAGTGGGTGTGAAGGGTAGGATTTTACTATAATTTTGGAAACAAGAAAAAATAATTAAAATATTATATAATAAGATTATTTGACTATCATATATATATATATATGAGATAGAGTAAAGTTATACAATATAAAAACATTTAAGCTTTACATGTTTTTTGGATCGTTGGATAATTGAAATGGGCGACTTAGATTAATATTCGGTTATTGAATGATTATCACTTCAAAAAATAAGTTAATCTGAGTCATCCATTTTATTCATGCAACGATCTAAAAAATGTGTAAAACTTAAAGAGTTTTACATTTTTTTATAACTTGATCCTATTTCTCTCTCTCTATAACCTCATTAAAATATCGACAAATGACATGATAAATTTTTAATCTCTACGGTGAATTTAAAAATTGTATTATCAATGTATCAAATAAAGTCGAGCAATAATATTTTTATCTTGATTTTTTAGTATCAAATAAAGTCGGGACTCGAATTTTCATCCTTAAACTAAATCACTAAATCTTAAAGGCACAATACCAAAAAACTATCCCTAATGTTTATTTGAATAATCATTTTGATCCTTATTTTTTGAAGTTATTTAACCTTTAATGTTTTATTTTGGGTCAAAATAGCTTCTTTACGGACTAAAACTCTTAATTAATTATCGGTAAATGAATTAAAATGACATGACAAACCTACATGATAATACATACCACGATATCAGTGTCATATAAGCAAATGACACAAGTAAAAAATATAAAATCATGTAAAATATAAAATATTTTTCTTTTAATGTGACATTTCCTTATGTCGTTTCAAGTTATTCAACGTTAGTTAACTAATAATTTTCATTCACAAAGAGACTAATTTAACCCAAAATAAAACGTTAAAAGTAAAATTGCTTAAAAAATAAAGATCAAAGTGACTATTTAGCCAAACATTATAAAATTTTTTATATTATGTCAATCTTAAATTAGGCTGATTTGTGAAAAGCAAATTTTTGATTACTGGTACATTAAATATTTTCTCATTCGATATTCACTTTTAAATTCGAATAACTTAAATTATTATACATAGAGTAGAGTTGTGAACATAAGAATAATAGAGAAAAGGACATGAAACTTCTTCAATAATTCCATTTTCCCATTCAAATTCATAGCATAAGAAAATGAAAGTTGGGGATAAGTCATGGCATTTCACTATATAAACAAGAAAACATGGAATGTAAAAACTCATTCTTCCATCTCACATGTTGACCTGTTGAGTTTGAGAAGAAGCAGCAAAGACATGAAGGTAATATAATTTTTTTTAAATTTTGTTTTATGCATGGAATTATTTATTCGAACTCATACATATACCTGACTCTCTGTCGATTGTCAGCAAAAGGCATGGGGGAGTCGTACTTGTCAATGTTTTGGATCAATATTTTTTTATACGATTTATATATAATTTTTTTAAAAATAATAATAAATAACATCAATTTATAAACAATTAACACCCCTTAAATATAACTAAAGTGAATGATACATCTAAAATAATTTTTTAACTCCGTCCCTGACAAAAGGTGATGTTGAAAGTGAGTATGAAGTGCAAGAAATGCGGGAATAAAGCACTTGAGGTGGTTTCAAAATAAAAGGGTGAGTTTTTTTTAATCAACTACAATTATTACAGTAGTATTTGTTCTAAAGTAGACTCTCAACCATTAGATATTGATCGTTCAATCACTATAATAGTATTACCAGTATTCGAACCCATGACCTATAAGAACAACTGTTCTTAACTATTGAAGCTAAATGGTTCTGTAACACATATACATACATATTGATTTCTTTTCTTTTATTATTTGTTTCATATTATGAAATAAATAATTGTTTTTTTAATAAATAAACCAGGGGTGAATTTTGTTGGACTAGAAGGGAATGAGCAGGGCAAAGTTGTGATTGGAGAGGGATTTGAATTTGATGCTGTCAGGTTAACTACCCAATTGAGGAAGAAAGTTGGACCGACCGAAATTATTATGACTTCGGCTGAGCAGAACTAATTCAATATATTTTATTATTGTAGGATCATAATTGTAATATAAGGTTTTAAAATTTATATTTTGATCATTAATGTTAATGATTTATAATAAAAATGTTTTGTTTTGTTTGATATAAACCACAATGGGAAGAAGCTCTGTTATTTTACTTTATAAATTATTATACACTAACGATAAAAAACATTATTATATAAACATAGTTAATTTATGATCTAAAGTTTTAAAAAGATAAATTTAAAGTTTAAAATTATAAATTTAAATTATATGTTCTTGTAAAAATATATCATATCAAATAATACTTTCAAGGGATATTTATTTTATGTTAAAAATAAAAGGTAAACTATATGGATAACTTAATTATAAAATTGATATTGATTTCACCATATTTTTAATTTTGATAAATATATTATGCAGCTATTAAAATTGATTTAATATAGTCACATGTCGTTAAACTTAACAGAAAGATGATGTGACAATTTTAAAAAATATAATTACACTTTTTATCCATGACATTTATATATATTTTTGATTTTATCATAATTTTGTTTAAATAAATTAATTATTCAAATTAGTGATGACATGTGTCACCACCTGATTAAAGAAAGAAAATAAATTAAATAAAAATAACTAAAATCTTCCAATAAAATAGTGGCACATGTCATCATTAATTTGAATAATTAATTTATTTTGTTTAAAAAAATTAAGAACAAACTAAAAAATATATATAAATATCAATAACAAAAATATACAATTATTCTTTTTTTAATTGTTATATCATTTTTCATTAAGTTTTAACAACAAGTGATTACAGTATAAATATTTTAATAATTATACGAAATATTTCTTAAAATTAAAATTATAATGATTAAATCGACATTAACCTTATAATTGAATGTTCATTTATATAATTTACCTAAAATAAATATGTTTGTAATTATTTTTCAGTGAAATATTCCTCGAGCACCTTGGACAAAAATTAATGCCCTATAAAATTTTCTGATTGTTTCGAAGAAAATCGATTGATGAATAGATGTTTAGAGCCATGCATGTAGTTAGTGTCTTTACTGCTACTACCAACCTTATAAATAAGGGCATGCATGTATCATTTACTTTAACGAAAATAAGGATCACTCTTCTTTACTTCTTCATCAGATCTCTCATATTGCTTTAATCATTTGGTCGGTAAGATTCATTTTTTGACATGATATCAGAGCTTACGTTGGCATTCGATCATTGCTGAAATAAATCTTTGATATTTTTTTTAAACAATAATAAAGGTCAGATTGCATGGTTTTTTCATCTCTTTTCTTTCTTCTTCTTTTTATTGTTATGACGATTACACAAGAAATACAACTTAATTACTCTTATCGATTATATCTTCATCCTTCGGATGCTCCGAAAACCTTGTTGGTGTCCCATCAACTCACTGGAATTGAGAATTATAGAGTCTGGAGCATGTCCATGCGAATAGTGTAACACTCAAAAAATTGATCTAGTCAGAATTATGTCTCGACGATCAGAATTTTATATCGAAAAACCTTAAATGTAATGTCGGAACCCTTTTGTAATCAATTGTTATGTAATGAAACCTCAATTGAGTTTAATTTTGGTCTAAATATCTAATTGGAAAGAATACAAGCTATTTTGGTGACTAATTTATAAAATTAAAAGTTTGAGGACAAAATTATAAACTTTGAAAAGTTGAGGGACCATATCAAAATTTTACCTTTTTGAGGTGTGAGCCAACTCCCTGCTTGCTTGACTATGCGTGAAACTCATGTTTTGTGTCATAAATTATCACTCAAATCAAGCAGAAAATAAATAATCAAAGAGAAAAAGAAAAGAAGTATACAATTAATTTCTTCACATAAGAAATTTTTCTCATTGGTTGGTAAGGAGGCAAGTCATCATGAGCTCCTACACGGTTGGAGGAATAAATTTAAGGAATAGAAAACTTGTACTTAGGGTGAAAGGAGCCGAGAACTCTACAAACATTGGCTAAATCTTATTTTCTAACTTGGAAGCAAGCACCTCCATTATTATCTTCTTTTTAGAACAAGCCAAGCACCTTAATTCTATATTGGTTATTTTTAAGACATCAAACTGAAGTTAGGAAGTTGATAAGTAAATCCCTTAATTTTATTATTAGATTCAATGAATAGTTTGTGTTTAATTTTGAGAAAAAATCTTGAAAATATTTCCCTTTTAAAATTTTCGATAATACGTTGTCTGGGTTATTGATAGTTCAAGGAAAAATTATACGGTGAACCCTGTTCACCACGTCATCTATGGTCCCAAGCAATCAGGACCGTTGATCTTAATTTTTTTTCAAGTGAATCATCACCTCTTTCCTACATGGATTTAGTGGATGGGTGGTTATTAGGTGATTGTTTAAAGATCAACGGTCCTATTTGCTTGGACCATGGATGACGTGGTGAACAGGGTTGACTGTGTAATCCCTCTAGTTAAAGGGAAACATGCAAAGATTAGAAACAGCTGCTGATTCATAATGACGACATAACTAATTGACAGCCATTATATTGTGCAATGAGAAAAGGAATGAAAAAAATTAATGAAAACCTCAATTAACCCCTTTCTAAATTATCTTCCTTTACACCGCTCTTGATCAACAATGGTGTGATTTGATCGATCAAGTTTCGATGTTCGGGTCCAGATACGGAATTAATAATTTTGTATAGAGAGATCAAAATGTATATTTAAAAAAAAATTGATTGACAAGATCAAAAACGATATCTTCAGAATAAATTATATTTTTTATTTTTTTAATCTATTTAGTATATAAAAACTATAATTGACGAGAATCGGACCCCAAACCTTTATGTTTTGTCCCTATTCAGATCGAATATCAGAAAGCACTGTATTACATTTGCATGTACATCATATAGTTATTACTTCATTGTGTTAATGAGCCAAGTCCTTGCTCCCGATACCAACGCTAGACTTATCGATCGTGCGGATATTGTATTGTTCGTATACTCTTGCTCTGTTCTCTGCCCACCATTGTTCAGAAAACCTCCCCCTACTTCGTTACCAAGGAAACATATAGACCACCACAGGTAACATTCTGGACATCAACCAGAACTAATAGAGTTCTGGACAGAAGAAAAAAAAAGCAATCGTACAAGGACCTTAAAAAATGATTCAATATTTTAATAAGCTATATTCACCAACTGATGTTAATTTCGAAATTTATTGTTAAAATTTTAAAAATACTCTTAGAAAAATGAGTTATAATTATTAAAACGTTATAATTATGTCTTAAATGTGACAATTGATTATAAAATCTTATTAATTATTTTTAGGCATAAAGATAATTTTAACTATTAACGTTTATAATTTTTATCATTTTGGCCCTCATTCTTTTTTGGGATAAATTTAGCCCTTAATATCTGTCTTTTTGACAAATATCTCATTTTTTAACTAATATGATGATTTGGTCGTTAAATCTTTAATGGTAATAATATGTCATATACATATAGAATGAGGTTTGAAATTTGAGAATGTTCAATAACCTTTTATTTTAGATTTTATTAATTTTTAACATTTTATTTAAATTTTAACTTTATATTTTATGTTAGAATAAATTATATTTTACATATATATATTTATCATTATCGTTAAAAATTTAACGATGATGACATGTCATGTATATGTAGAATAAGGTTAGATGCTATGTTATTTAAAATATATTATCACATGTATATGATATGTTATTTTCGTTAAATTTTGAACGGTTTAGTTATCATGTTAGTTAAAAAATGAGATATTTATCAAAAAGATATAGATTAAGAGCTAAATTTATCCCAAAAAAGAAATAAGAGTTAAAATGATAAAAATTATAACAATTATAAAAATTAAGGTTTATAATTATCTTTATGCCTTATTTCTATTACTATTGTTTCTGTAGAGCTAATGAGGTTCTAGACATGCACAATAAAAATGACTGCACAAAAATCCTAAAAGGACAATTGTATCTAAGAAATACGTTTTTAGAACTAATAGAGTTATAAACGCCACTATATATCTTGTGCCGTAGCTTTTAGCGACGTTTTTTGTAGCGTTTTTTCTAGCACCACGAATACTTTTAGCGGTTCTAAAAAACGTCACTATATATCTAAAATTGTATAAGGCACATTTTAGGAAGAAAAGAATCCATTTTAATAAATTGTATAAGGCACTAAAATTTTTGAACTGACTGCAACCATAGATTCCAAAACTTTAGGAAGAAAAGAATCCATTTTAATACCCCAATTGCCGACTTTATTAAGTCCACCACCCAAAACCTCATCCCCGGTGCCTTCACCCCACATGAAAACATCACCTAAGGTATCCCCATCATCATGGCTAGACCCTTGGCTTGATGAACCAACTGCCCTTTAAAGACTAACCCTAAAAGCATCCATTATCATTGTCTTCATGTGGCCATGTACACTATCAGATCCTCCCGACCGCTAGCGGAATCAGGGGGAAAGAAACCCTTGGGAGGAACAACAATATAATATATGAAACTAAATGTTTTTTTAATCGTAGAGTTAAATGATCCAGATAGGATATAGAACAGATATGAAAGTAAATGTTGTTTTAATCTATGGTTGGGTATCAAATTTATGTAACACAAATTAAAAGACAAACTCAACAATTCAATCAACTAAAGTACAGAGCTAAAAGAGTAAAACACATGTTCGATGTCTCTTTCCACAGGACTAGTTCAGCTCAGATTGGAAGCCATCCTATCAGTTCTTGACATAACCGAAACTACACTTTAGTAAATTAGGCCAAGACCCCCTAAATCCTCCCAACAAACAAGTGATAAAAAAGGAGAAAAATTAAAAAACAACTTAAGAAATGTTGTAAACAAATTCATCCATTTTCAAAACCAAATACTTCCATCCAAAAATACCTTTTACTTCTCCCTCCACCCCATTGTTGAACACTAACTTCGCCCACCAAATCCAATCCTATCTCTGAATAACTGGGATCCTACCACCAAAGGAAATGTCACTGGATCAAAGTTGTATTACTTGAGAATCGTGTATATTTGCACCAAAAAGATTATTGGTATATTTTACTTGCCCATTTATATATTATTCTAAACATTTTGCCAATATCAAAAATACATCTCTACCAAGAGTTCCATCAAAGCGCATAGACAAAGAGTTTTAGGTAGGGGGCTTAGTCCTTAAAAACTAAACCTAACACTCCTAATTTTTTATTCATAAGGCGTTTATGAGAAGATACGAGAGACCATACAAAATTGTGAAGTGAGTAAACAAGGTGACCTACAAGTTAGTGTTACCGTCAAAGCTTTGAGCCTATCTTGTCTTTCACATTAGCATGTTCAAACCATTCCATAAGGATGCAAATGATCCGAAGAGGAGTAGATCCAGTCGAGCACCGGTAGAAGTAAAGGTCTCCTATGAAAAGGAGGAACAAGAAATCCTGACGGACCAAGGGTAGAGTCCAGCACCATACGAGCTGTCCAAGAAATTCTGGCCAACCTCTTGTGCCTATACCGAACTCACTCCGACCACACATGTCAACACCTTGAAGAATGTTTGTCTCGTTGGGCAAAAAAATCATGGGAAAGGACATGCTAACATATTTGCCTAATCCATAAAAATTATCTTCCCACCACACAAGGAAAGCATCCATGTAATATCACCTATTGAGGGAATGTCTTTTGAATATTCTGCTTCCTTAGATAGATACTCTAAGCTAATCTGGCCATTGATTTATTTTATTTGTAACCATTTGATCGAGGGAAACTAGCCTATAAATAGAGGCTCACCCCAACCTTAGTTATCATTTATTCTTCTTGAGTAATAAGAAAAATCATTCAACTCACTTGTTCTTTTTCCTTGCTCTCTATTTTCGCTCGATTAATCAAGTTCTTTGCTTGGTTTTTCAAGCTGATCTAGTTACCTTTCAAGAGTTCCACGACTAGGGTTAGACGGTCTTTTTAGTTGAATCCTAGCCCTGTGATAATATACATATATCATATAAATTATATTAATAGTTTACTATATGAAATTATTTTAGAACATGAGTTCGAATCATAAAAGTTCACTAAAAAAAGTGTTATTATCTAGAAGGCTCGTGTAGTTTGTAATTATATTGTAGTTTTTATCATATATCTAAAAAATAAAAAATATTATCATGATAAACTCAAAAAATATATAATATAATTCAAAATTTTAAAATAAAACTTAATCATAAATCAGTTTAATAAATTATAACATTTAAAAATTTGAATAATAAAATACGAATATTAAAATCATTAGCTAAAATTAAAACGTTTAAAATTTTAATAATTAATTTAAAATAAAAGTTATGATTTAAAAATAAAATTGGTTTGGATGAGTGTGGCTTAATTAGCTCATTTTATATTTAAAATATTTAAACGGAGATTTATTATCAAACTGTTAGTATTTTTTGAAAGATAAACATATTAGGTTTGTTTTATTGGTTTAAAAAAATAATTAAAAAAATAAAAATATTTATTTTTGATATATAAATTTTATAAAATGTGTATTTATATTATAAACCTAAAATTTAAATTATTAAACCTTAATTTTAAAAAATTAAATCAAAATCTCTAAATTTTAAATCTTAAACTTTAAATATTAAATTCTAAAAATTATAATCTAAAATCTCAAACTCAAAGCCCTAAATTAGACTATCATAAATCATTTGTTATAAACGAGACAAATTTGGTGGTTTTCTTCATCGGCACCGCCATACCCAATTTTCTTGGAGATCTTGAGCTTCAACATAAGCTTATTTGGTTTCAATAGTACTGAATATATGGCTCCCATGGTGGTTATAGCTTTGATCATTTATCGAACATAAAGTCAATTAAAAAAACACACCCAAAGATTTATATTAAATTTATTAAATTTATTTTTTTCTTCAATAAAGTGGTGACATGTTTCATCACCTAATTAAATATTTATATTATTTTATTATAATAAAATTAGAATTAAATTTAAAAAATGTATGAATAACAGAGGGTAAATATATAATTATTTTATTTTATTTTTAATTTTCACGTCATCAGTCTGTTAGTTTTTAACGGTCGGTGACTATATTGATATCATTTTAAAAATTGACTGATAAATTTAACGCTTTTTAAAGTATGGTGTTTATTTCGATACTCAAATCATAATATGATGACTATCTGTGTAGTTTATCCTAAATATAATAAACTATTTTTTAGTTTTATAATAATAATGATAATATATTTTTTTATTTTTTATATTAATTTTACTCTCAGACTTTATATAATTTTTATAATATAATGAAAATTTTGATAAATTGCGTCTAATACCATCAAATTATAGACGTTGACTTATTTTGCCATTGACCTTTCATTTGATCCAATTATCACTACACTTTATTTTTCAACCTATTTATGTCACTCTGATATTGTTTTTTTTTAATAGGAAGATGATATATCACACGGCATGATGATTTGCGTGTTGTAAAAATGATATCACTACACTTATTTGGTGTTGTTATTTTGATGTTAAAATAATAAAACATCATATTTTTAAAAAAAATTATCAAAAAAATACGAGATTTAAACCTAAATCTTTAAAATCAGTTAAAAAAAAGTTGTTCTCTTCGAACAGAGTTATGTGCTATCTTTTATGTCCGTAGATTACATGAGAATAAAATTTTGATATTTTACAGATGCAATTTGATTGTGTAGAGGTTTTACGTCCATATTATATGGATCTTGAAGAAAAAAAGAGGAACCAAAATTTAACTATAGTATCTGTAACGTTCATTAACAGATTAATATATTAATTGTATCCCTAATTGACTATAAATGTCAAAACAAATTGTCGAAACAATAAGATAAAATATGCATCTCGTACATAATGCATCACTCAAGTATTTAACCAGATTACAGATCGTACAAGTGGCTCTGATACCACTGTTGGACCACCGACGCACCGTATGGAACAACAAAACAAAATTATAATGGTCTTTCCAGTGATCCATGTACGTTTAATCCGAAATCGGGAGGAAGAGATGCGATGACTTACATTGTGTTCCTTGTTAAGCAGCAAAAACAACAACAAAACCCACTTCGTTTGACAATATGAATCTTTAGCCTCCATAAAAATCGTCTCGGCCTTTACTCAATTCACCCGTTTGAGAGTAAATCTAGAAAACTATTTTCGTGATTTTCGTTTTTGAGAATCAAGACTAGGTTAAAAACGGTTGCTAGAGCAAAACCTCCCTTATATATGTGTCTCCCAAATATTTAATCTGAAAAGGGATACAATTACATTAAGGGTAAACTACATAAATGGTCCCTCGACTATACCTCATTTATCTTTTATATCCTCTGACTATCAAAAATTACAAATTGGTCCATTGACTATCTTTTTTTGTTATAAAGTGGTCCTTTGTCGTTAAAAAATTGACTAAAAGCCTAGGTGGACGTTAACTTGCTGAGTTAGATGCTAAGTAGGTTTAGATATATTTTTTTATTCTAATAATTTTTCATATCATATGTAATAACCTTTAAAATCCCTAATCCCCAAAATTCCCCAAAATCTGAACGACATCACTGTAGCATTCCATGAAACCTGCAGCCGCTCTAGCTGCCGCACCCGATGATGCAACCTATAGGATATAAGCAATTAAGCATTACGGTTTCTATATTTTCTATACCTTCGGCTGTTCTTTTAAAAGGATTGGCCTCTTCATGTAGAGGCTTTGAACTTAAACCCCACGTTCATTCGTGGCACTCAATGTGGAAGTAAATTCTCGTTTGGTTCTCATATTTTTCTTGTTCCATCTTCAAGTGGTTTCTTTTAACATGCTAAATCCAATTGTTTATATTACTTTGTTAAATTGGTGTTAAGGTTTATGCTCCAGTTTCTAGTGCAACTTTGAACATTCTTGTTTTCAATTGTGTGGCACTCAATTGTGGTAGCTCTCCTCTCTGGTTCTTTATCTGTCTTTGAAATGTAAACTTTTAATTATATGTGTTATTTTCTCTTTTAGTACTGGAAGAATGACCACTTAGATGGATGCACACAACGAACTTTTCGAATTCAGAAAGTGAAAAATGAATCAAAGGAATCGTCTTCCTCTGTTACTCTCGATAAACCTCATGCAGCTTTACCTCTTGTTTCTATTTCAAAAACAACGGGTAGGAGAATTTGAGTGATGAGGATGATGAAGATTTGGGTTTGAAGGACTTGAGTAAAGCATTTTCGAAGCAGCAAGCTTGAGTTTTGAACCCAACAAGACAAATAGCAGCTGGAACTCCGTGGCAAACCAAGCGTCTGCACCACCGTGTGCGACAGTTGGAGCGGCAGCAGGTTTTATGGAAAGCTACGGTGACGATCAAATTTTGGGATTAGGGTTTTTTAAAGGTTAATACCTATGACATGGAAAATTATTAGAATAAAAAAAATATATCTCAACCTACTCAGCATCCAACTCAGCAAGTTAACGTCCATCTAAGTTTTTCGTCAATTTTTTAACGGTATAGGACCACTTTGTAACAAAAAAGATAGCCAATGGACCAATTTGTAATTTTTGATAGTCAGAGGATATAAAAGATAAATGAGGTATAGTCAAAGGACCATTTATGTAGTTTACCCTTACATTAATTATATCCTTTGATTAAATTCAGGATTAAATATAATCTACTTATACATATATATTTATTGCTCATTTTCAACCATTGGGTGTGACATTTTATGTTCATTGTAACGTTAGTAATAATATTAGAATAATTCTTATATTATAAACAATGAGTCGCATCTAGCAATATATTTTTCTCATCTAAGTTACAAGAGATCATGATTCGATGTATCATGTTCGTGACCAACTCTTTTAATGTATTGTATCATTTGTCCTTTTATATTTATAATAAGCACAAGTCTTGGAATAGTCACACTTTTATAGCTGTAGCGATCTAAAAAAATGTTAGATTAAGTGTATCGCTAAAAATATTCGTTTTGGGTTGTATTCTTTATTCGACGTGAAAAACATTTTCGATGTGTCATTTTGAAATTAATGTCTTTCATGTAAGACTTTCGATAAAATATGATTTTTGAAAATTTGGAGTCGCCACCGACCGTTTTGATAGACCGGACACCATAAAACCCGAGATTTAAAATTTTGAGATTTAAGAGTCGGTTACGGATGGGGAAGGATTAACACCCCCACACCACCCAAAAATTCGTACTTTATGTAATTACCACTTTATTAATATTAATGTTTCTAGACTAAATTGACGATCGAATTAATTTTTAATTAAATGTGTGCATTTATTTTAAAGCATCTAAACCCGAAGGTAAGCGTCCGAACCACCACCACTATACTAGAGTTGGCCTCGCTTACGACCGAATTTAGAGGCTCGTATTAAACAAATTAATATTTCATTCATGTAACTTAAAATAAATTAAATACATCACATAAAAAACAAATACATAAAACATAAATATTAATCTAACAAATAAAATACTAATCTAAAACATAAATTCATAACATACATAAATATTAATCCAAAACATAAATAAAATCTAAATACCAAATAAAATACTAAACATTATATTTCATTAAAATAAAGCCAAAATACAACATAAAGAAAAGAAAATATATCTAAGAGTTCGAACGATTAACTCCGAGTGATCATCACCGAGATCTTCCATGATCCCTCTAAAATTTTTAACTAGATCGAATCCTACAAATAGGACTCGATCGAACCACCCAAAATATGGGGAGAGCTAAGCTCTCAAATTAGGATCATAGGGTACTACCCTCACCCAATTGGTTCTTCTCTTTCAAAAGACTTCCCCTCACCTTCTTTTATAAGCATTTGGAGAGAGTGAAGTGGGATTTCTCATCAATGTGAGATTCCAATCCCACATCAACTTTTCTATCATTTCCTTCTTCTTTTTTTCATTTTTTCTCTCTTTTTTCTTGTTTTTTATTAATAATATGACTATTACAATAATACTATAAATACTAAAATCTGATTAAAAATGAGTGATTACAGTTACCCCTCTTTGCTTGTTCTTGTGAAAGAAGGATAAAGCAAAGATAAAAAAGTACTAATTTTTTCTTAATCTTCGATTTTGGCTTTAGAAATCACAGGTTCTTCTGAAAATTTCTGCTCTTCTTCGGCTGAATCTTTAAGTCTGTAAGTCTTTCCTGTATTGAACTTCTTCACCTTCTGATCTTGGAGCTACAGGTCACTTCGGTTATATGACCTTTCGCCTTTTGAACAGATCTTGCAAAACAAAAGCTCCTCCTATATAGAACTTTCCATCTCTAGATCTTGAGTTGAGGTCTCTTCTGTATAAAATCTTCACTCTAAAGTCTTGAGTTCTATTCCCCTCTTGTATAGAGCTTTTTACTCAGACTATGATGAAGATAGGGGTCTCTCCTGTATGAGACTCCTTGTCTTCTACGCTGTCGGTTTCTCCTATATAAAACCTTTTACGTCTTGGTGGATCTTGCAAAATAAGATTCTTCATATATAGAACTCTTACTTCTGGATCCAGAGTTAGGGTTTCTCCTATATGAAACCTTTCACTCTGAAGTCTCGAGTTGAATGTCTCTCCTATATGAAGCTTTAATCTCAAAGACGAAAATGAAGATGGGGTCCCCCTATATAGAACTCCTTATCTTTGATGTTGTCGGTTTCTCCTATATAAAATCTTCGCATCATGGATGAACTTTTCATTGGTAGTTCTTTCTGTATAGAACTACGAGCTTCTATGTTTGGTGTCTGTGAGTTCTCTCTATATAGAACTACTGCAAATTCTCTTTATGTGGGACATCGAATATGTTGGTACCTTCTGTTCGGAACCTTAATATCCGAGTCTTTTGGGAATCACGCCAAATGACTGCCAATCTCCTTTCTCTGAATCAGGACTCACGTCTATAGAGATTGACAGTCTTCTATAAAAATCAGGACTCATGTCAGGGTGGTTGTCAATTTTCTTTCAAAATCAGGACTCACGCCAGTGTGGTTGCCAATCTTTTCAAAATCTGGACTCATGCCTTCAAAGACTGTCAATCTCTTCTAAAACCATCTGAGTTTCTAGATTGCCCTAGTGTCTGGATCTTTGTGCTCGATTTCTCTTTTGTTTTGGCGACATACTCATAGTCTGCCAAGTTCCGTCTCGAGAATATTTTTCCTTTTCTTCTTATTTTTTCTTATTCGTTTCTTTTTTTCTTCTTCTTTTTTATGATGTCCTGGTTCTGCCGGTCTGGTTATCAAAAGGTTCATCAAATGTGATGGTCTAAAAGTCTGAAATGCTAATCTCCTTGGTCAAAATTTTTCTTCTTTCCTTCTTTCTGTTGGAAGGGGGTATTCAAATGAGTGTTTTGTGGAAAGTGCAAGGATGCACAAAATCCTTCTTGGGGTCATCTTTCTTGATCACTATCTGTCTTTTCCTGTAAGACAATTTTTTATAAACAAGAATAATGCATGAGATTTTCATTATGCATGTGTTCATGATGTATGTTCTGGATGCAAAGGTACAACCTATCTATACATGATGCATGAATGTTATGTTAACTCTGTTTCAAAAATATGATGCCCCGATCCTTATTCGGTTGACCAGGTAAGCTTTGTTAACCAAACTCTGTCGATCTTGATGACATCTCTGGTCAATTCTGATATTAGCTCTAATTATGTTATTTTGTGGACATGATTCCTCACTCACATTCTTTTTATTCACATCTGGATCAATATAACGATTGATTGAACGTTTCTTGTGTCCTGACTTCATTTCTGTGCTCGTCAAAGTACACCTAATGGCGGTTGACTCTTAGTTTTCTTTCATTCTTGGAAAAAAGATTTTATTTACATGTATTTTAATATGCAAGAAAAAACTTTGAACAATGTATGAGATTTGAAAGTTCATTGCAAAACAATTTAAAACGTGTTTGCCTTCCTGAATATCAAATGCATTATCATATTTGCCCCAATCTAACAAAGAACAACTCTAATGAAGAGTATATTTAAAAGATTCTTGACTATTACGAGGATATAGATAAATGTGTAGTCTCTTTTAGACTCCTAGGCTTTCAAAAGGAACAACCCCATCTAAATGCTATCCTTTTTGGTGGCTCTCTTTATCTCACCTTCTCAACCTGCCCTATCTTTTCCTCATTTAGGTGTCGATCAGGAACTTCAAGGTTCTTCATTCCTTGAAGCAAGATTAACCTTTGGGCGGAGTGTGGTTTGAAGATAATCTCATTTAGCTTGGACGTCCTTGAATGATCAAAATAGTCCATCCAATTCTAGATATACGGTCGATGTAGAGGTGTTTTCGTTCTTATTGTCATTATCCTTCTGTCAACACAAATCTAAAAAATAAAATATATAATAATTAATAAATTTATAAATAATATTAATAATAAAATATTTAAAAAAATTAAAAAAAGAAATCGTGAAGAACGGAAATAAGGGATGTGGCCGGTTTGTTAGGGATAAGATTTGGTTGTTTTAGGTTGTGATTTCATGGGATTTTTGATGAGATTTTGAGTGTGCTTAGGTTTCTAGGATTGAATGCCTTTAAAAGGGATTCAACCGATGGAGTGGGGGGGAAATTTTTGGGATTTTTGAGGAAATTCAATCGGTAGAGTTGGAGATCAGCAGGCAATCAGTAATCGGAGTAATCAGGTGAGTGGTTTCGGTTTTGATTTTTTGTTTTGTGTTTGAACTGATTGATGTTAGCCTGGTTTGTGTTTCGGTTAGGTTCTTCTGGGCTTGGCCGGGTAGTTTAGGTTTTTAGGATGCTCGATCTGAAGAATTTAAGTTTTTAGGGTTTTCTGGTGATTTAGAAGCGTTTCCGGCGCATTTCTAGGGTTCTGACGAGGTTGCCGGTGCCGAAAACGGCTTTTTTACGTTAGTTCAGCGGTGGTCGGACGTTTCTGGAGTCATCGACGAACTCGCCGGAGTGGTCATCGGCGGCGACGCTAGGATCTGGGGGTGGAGCACGCGGCGGTTTAAGGGCCGTGTTTATCGTGTTCTTCATTTTCATGAAGAACACGGATGAACACCAAAGGGTTTTAGGTGTTTTGATCCAAGATATTCATAGGATCTGGGCTTCGGGTGTTTCTCCTCAGAGGAAAATGAGTTGCACTGAGTTGGTCTCGGTGCAAATGACCGAGCCAACTCGGTCTGGGGCCTTTTTGCTATGGTTTGAAACGGCGCCCTTTTGGCAGCCAGACGTGCGGGTCGGATCCGGGTTCAACCCGGATCCGCGTGTTTCCATCTGAATAGGGGAAAATTATATCCTAGGTCCTCCTAGGATTGAAGTATTATTCAATTTAGTCCCCAAACCCCTAAATAGGTCCCTAGAACTTTAATTTTCACTCGATTAGGTCCCTAGGATCCCAATTAGGTCCTTAGAACTTTAGAACTAATTCAATTAGGTCCCTAAACCCCCTAATTAGACCCCCTAGGATTAAATTAATTAATTTTAGACTTAATTAGGGTAAAAAATTAATTTTAAAACTTAAAATTTATTAATTAAGTTCTAAATTAGGATTTAATTTAATTTTTAAAATATTTTAAAATTAATTTAACTTAGTTAGATCTAATTTAGGATTAATTTGACCCCTAAAACTTAGAAATTAGACTTTAATTAGGTTTAACTTAATTCTTAAAATTTTGGAAATAATTTTAATTAATTATTTTAATTTTAATTAATTTCTAAAAATAAATTTTAAAATTAACTAAATTAAGTCTAGTCGAGCCTTTAAAACCTTAAAACACTCACCAAATTAGACCTTAATTAGGATTATTTAATTCTTAAATTTAGGAAATAATTTTAATTAATTATTTTAATTAATTTTAATTAATTTCTAAAAGATAAAATTTAAAACTAATTAGGTCTAATTAGCTCAAATTTCACCAACTAAACTTTAATTAGGTTAATTAAAAAATTTTAGAAATTATTTTAATTACGACTCTTAATTAATTTTAATTTTCTAAGATAAGACTTAAAAATAAACCTAATTGAATTTAATCCAACCCTTAGAACTTAAAATTCACCAAGTAAGATTTAATTTAGGTTTTAATTAAAATTTAAAGTTAGGAAAATTTAATTAATTAATTTAATTAAAAATCCTAAGCTTTAAAATTAATTTTACACTTAACTAAGTCTAATTCATCTTTTAAAGTTTGAATCCTAGTCTCTTTTGATCTTTATTAATGCAAGTCCCTTTTGTACTCACTTCATGATGGAAATTTTTGATGTAATTTTGTACTCCTATGATTCTAATAAAAATATCAAGTTCCTTTTATCTTGTTTATTTTATTATGTTTTTGTATGACATATTTTAGGTAAATCACCTAATAAACATTTTAGTTAATTAATTTAGAGCCATCTAGGACTAGTCACTTAAATTAATTAATTAATTTAATTAGGGAGATAATTTAGTAACATAACATTTGAATCTTATATCTCGGATACACTAAAGAGGTTGGTGTTTTGACGTACCATGATGCTGACATAGAGAGTGTACCTTGGTATCGAATTCATGTGCTATTAAAACCTAGAATTTTGACAAAATAACTTAGGTTTAGAATTAAATAATATTGATAGGTAAGCAACTAGCGACACTTAGGTTCTAAACATTTAATTAATGGAGCCTTTTTAGGATTAGAACTTAAAATGAACAAGATAAAATAACAGTCATGCATTTTACTTTAACCTTTTGAGGCGGAAGTTACATTCCTTTGAATTTGGGTGAGGTTTCCTATATAGAGGACGTCTCGTTCAACTCAAGTTTAAAGGTGATGTAATTTCTAAATCAAAAGGGTATCCTCGATTCAAATAATGTTCAATTAACAATGAAAAATTAAATTAATATCTATCTTCAAAGTATCAATGCCACATAATATTTTTATTTTTTGGGCGTTTGTAAGGGCCGTCCTTACACGTAACTGACTCTTGAACCCAATTTTTTTAAACGAATCTCTAGTTTGTTTTATGGTGTCTAGCCTACCAAAGTGGCCGGTGGCGACTTCAAGTCAATTTTTCAAAATTAAATTATATATTTTTTCTAAAATTTGAGTTTTTTCAAGATTAAAATTGATAAATTCCTTTTTTTCAAAACCAATTGTCAAATTATTTTTCACACTTTCACGTTTTTTAAGAGGTCGTGATACCTTCTCTAGGGAAATCAACTCATCACACAGTCCTTTGTCTCGAGGATAATGATGGAGCAAATAACAATACCCAGAATTACTCGACATAGTCATGATTTGAAAATATTACCATCACTCATAAAGCTAAAGCTTTAGCGGAGTACCCCATGATTGCCATATTCTTATCCAGATATACCTATTACCAGGATCTGAATATTGGAGTACTTTTAATGCAAATTTTCTCATTCATTTTATTTCATTTTATTTCATTTCATTTTCATTTATTTTATTTTATTTTATTTCTCTTTTTTTCTTTTCTATTTCTATCAATCCTAGTTTCTCGTTGCCTCTTATAATTTTCATGATCCTTATTTTTAATCAATTTGATCTTGTCTCATTTTAGGGAATATCATTCATCATCTCAATCAAGGAGGTCCTGAGAAGGTTTTCAGGGGTAAGGAATTCAAGGTCGACTCCCAATTCAAGGATCTTGAACAACAAGTGCCTGAGAAGGAATTCTTCTAAAAATTGGAACTGCCTATTTTCTATTCGCTCATATTATTCCTCTATTGGCCTTAGTAGACTATCAGAGACTCTCATTTATAATATCCCCGCAACATTCAGTCTTTTCTAAATATACAAAACCTTATAGTCGGTCTTCGAGTTTAGAGCAAAGATGCTACCACATTTGAAATTTCAAGGACCAAGTATGTAATGATGTGTACTTGTATGTTCAAAAGTGTTTGTTATGTGTACATAGGAGAGAAGGGGCAACTCCTAAAAATGAATGAATGTTCAAAGAATTAAAGAATGTAAAA
Source organism: Abelmoschus esculentus (assembly GCA_035048815.1). Lineage (NCBI taxonomy): Eukaryota > Viridiplantae > Streptophyta > Magnoliopsida > Malvales > Malvaceae > Abelmoschus > Abelmoschus esculentus. The sequence goes on along the minus strand of JAUCBN010000038.1, from coordinate 16,178,432 downwards.
TCGTTTAATGTGTGAAAGAAATATCACTTTAGAGTAAGTGCCCTTTACAAAACGTTTTTACTACTTTTCGGGTTCAAAGTAGTAAATTGGACTTTGCTTTTTGAAAACAAATATGCATGAAATTTTCAATTTGAAGTTCAAATGAGAAGTCAATACATCCCCAGATTTATCTATGTCATTAGTCTTCGAAACTCAGACTATCGTCTTCGATCAAACTTTGGACCTTGTTCTTTAAGGCTCCATAATTCTTGTTCGTGTGACTTGTGCTTCCTACACGACATCATAATTGGGTGTATAGAGAGGCACTTTATAGGCTGAATACATCGTTGAGGGTGGTCGTGAGGACAACCATGGACAGCTGTCTTCTTCTTGAATATGAGCCACTTCGTTTTGAGGGGTTACGCTATAAGGATACTTGATCTTCCCTCTTTTAACTACATCCTTAATGCATTCTCCAATCATGTCTGAGAAATTGGCAGTATGGTGACTTGCCAAATGGTCATGATATGCAAATTATCAAAATAATTTCTAAATAGGTAAATGTATGTATGATGCGAATGCTGATGCAAATGATGCAGAATGTATGTAGATGAAAGTATTAATCCCTGTTGGTAATTACCCTACTAGATTACTTTCACGAGAAATAGAGGGTCCATTACAACATCGGTGGAACTAGTCCTATACATAAGTGCTAGCCCTAATTCTGATTTCCTATGGCCCTAAACTACTTTCTTGACCAAGGAATCTCTGTTACATCACGAGCTTCGGGCTTCTCGGTTGATCCGGTTGTTTCTGACTACGCTTTAAACTTCGGTCTTCGAGATTGTCTAGCAATGATCTTGGTCAAATATTACCTGAGCAACCTTGCAGTGTCGGTGCTTCTAGTAACAATTATTTTTTGTTAATGTTGCTTTCAACATTCTGAATTATCTTGGATAATCCTGAATGGTGACCCCGATCCTCATGAAATGGGCTAGTGAGGCACTAACCTTTCGTTATTCTTCTTGATGTCTGATAAAACCACTTCTTCATTGATGTGATTGAAATTCGGTTTATTACCTTTTTTGGTTGGCGTTTTGTACTTGACTCTAACGGATCCTCGAATGATGAAATGTATCGGTTCTGCATCTTTGACGAACCCTTTCACTGGTTGACTTTTAGTGGTTTTCTGTTACATCTATTGTATCGATTTGGCATTCCCGACAGTCATCTCCTCACTGACCCAAGTAAAATAAAACACTATTAGTTGTTCTTGGTGTACGATATCTGATTCTGACTTGAATTATGGATGGCAAAATGGAACCAATTCCGCACCCCTAATAACCCATTCTGTAGTTAGGCTGTCATGGTTTTTTGTTCTTGGTAGACTGATGCTTGATTCTGACTCGACCTTTAGACGGTAAGATGATATCGATTCTCTATCTCTAATAATCTTTTGATTAAACCTTGGTTTCTGTTACATCCTTCATGCTCTCTTAGAATCTCATACTGATATTCTAATGTAGACCAGATAAATGCATGATCGTTACCTGGTGTCGACGTTCGGTAGACTATTGTCTGAAGCTCTTCGATCGTCCTATAAGCGAGGTCTGATAAAAGAAGTCTAATGGATGTTGACCGAATCTTATCCCTTAATCGATGTCTCTGATCGGTTTCTAACATTAAGGTTGAGGATTTCAGATACCTTTCTTCCATGGTAAATGTTTCCTTTGTAGGATAAACCACTCAAATCAATACCTCCTAGTGCAATGCAAAAATGTGATGATACATATAAAAAGGAAAATGAAAGCATGAAGAAATCAAGTTAGTACCGAATAAAAATAATAAATGCAAAAATAATTTTCAAAAAATTAAATTTGTATAAATGTAAACAGAGAAAGACAACCTTAAATATCTCATCTAGGTCTCCTAGGGTATCCCCATGGCTCTAATAGGGTAGGTAGTTTGGTTCTCTACATGCAGTGTTAGTGCTAAAAGGGAACCTGAATTGTCCGAGCTGTCCTCTATTAAGAGTAGCAAGGCCCCCGATCATCACCCATTATAGGCTCATGTTGATCGAGTTCAATTCAGGGGGACCCGTTCACTTATACCAACACGAAGGAACGATATCCTTACGAAAACATAAGATAATGGAGCCCCAAAGGTACTTCGTATAGGGCCTACACGGGAGAACTATATCTCCACGAAAGCATTAGCCTTTTCCCCCACTTACAAGGAAGGGTTTAGATGTAAATTTTAAATGCGAAAAAATAAAAGCGCAAATTCAATTGAAAATTAATTTGATCGTCACTTTAGCCCAAAATCTTTAAATATTAGTAAAGAGGTAATCATTTAAAAACTTGACTCTCTTTTTTGTTTTTTGAAAAATCAAAAATTAGTCCTCAGCGGAGTCGCCATCTGTAGCGATCTAAAAAAATGTTAGATTAAGTGTATCTTTAAAAATATTCTTTTGGGGTTGTATTCTTTATTCGACGTGAAAAACATTTTCGATGTGTCATTTTGAAATTAATGTCTTCCACGTGAGACTTTTCGATAAAATATGATTTTTGAAAATTTGGAGTCGCCACCGGCCGTTTTGGTAGACCGGACACCATAAAACCAGAGATTTAAAAGTTTGAGGTTCGGGAGTCGGTTACGGATGGGAAAGGATTAGCACCCCTACACCGCCCTAAAATTGGTACTTTGTGTAATTACCGCTTTATTGATATTAATTTTTCCGGGCTAACTTGACGATCAAATTAATTTTTAATTAAATGTACGTATTTATTTTAAAGCATTTAAACTCGAAGGTAAGCGTTCGAACCACCACCACTACACTGGAGTTGGCCTCGCTTACGAACGAATTTAGAGGCCCGCATTAAACAAATTAATATTTCATTCATGCAACTTAAAAATAAATTAAATACATCACATAAAAAACAAATATATAAAACATAAATATTAATCTAACAAATAAAATACTAATCTAAAACATAAATTCACAAAACATAAGTATTAATCCAAAACATAAATAAAATCTAAATACCAAATAAAATACTAAACATTATATTTCATTAAAATAAAGCCAAAATACAACATAAAGAAAAGAAAATATACCTAAGAGTTCGAACGGTTAACCCCGAGTGATCATCACCGAAATCTTCTACGATCCCTCCAAAATTTTTAACTAGATCGAATCTTAAAAATAGGACCCGATCGAACCACCCAAAATTTGGGGAAAACTAAGCTCTCAAATTAGGATCATAGGGTACTACCCTCACCCAATTGGTTCTCCTCTTTCAAAAGGCTTCCCCTCACCTCCTTTTATAAGCATTTGGAGAGAGCGAAGTGGAGTTTCTCATCAATGTGGGATTCCAATCCCACATCAACTTTTCTTTTATTTCCTTCTTCTTTTTTCTTTTTTTCTTTCTTTTTTCTTTTTTTTATTCATAATATGACTACTACAATAATACTACAAATACTAAAATCTGATTAAAAATGAGTGATTACAATAGTCTATTTAATGTTTCTTGATATCAAGAGTAAACTATTATTAATGAATAATTTATGATATCTCATATCAAGTTATTCAAGCATGGCTATGCATTTCTAGTCTCACTCAATCAAGTGGCCTGTGATGTATTTCCTATTATATAGGAAGGACAAATCCTATTTTAATCATTCACATCTCACTACATACATTGTAATATGTCCAATATCAGTTTTTATAGTGTAACCAATTACGATACACGTTTAACTAGATCAAAATATAAAACAACATATGTTGAGATAGTAATAATCTCAAGTCTAACGATCATACATATAGTTTTCACTATGAGCAATATCGTGACCGTCACAATAATCCAAGACATATACTCATAGCGGGTCAATCCAATATATTATTCTCTAATGATATATTCATGTATTAATTCTGACATCTCTATGTCAATGACAACTCATTGTCATCAATCAATAACATGCTAGTCTTAAGTGTATCATTATTGTCCATGATCATAATAATACACGATTAAGGATCTTTTAATAATAATACTTATATTATTATATGAACCTTATTATTTCTCAGTTTATGTTAAACACTGATACACAGAGACTAAGCTACCTTGTGTACGAACACCTCCTAAATTTTTTTAGTATAATTACACATGAGGTCCTCTTAGTTTAAATAGTAATAAAATAAGGTTTTTGCCCCTCCCAATTTTTAAATTTAAAAGCTTAATAGATCTTTGCCCCTCCTAATGTTTGATCATAGCTCTGTCCCTGTTTGACAATACCTTTATTTAATAAAATTGGTAATTAAAAGTATCCTTACAATCATCATATGATTGGTCTTTGGGTATAATCGAACAATATATTTACATTGATGTAAATTTATAGGATTCACTCAAAGACATCTAACTAATCTCTTAACCAATATAACAAAGGATAGCAGTCTAACTAATTGGAACTATACAACTGATTCTATCAATTTTGTCCCAAAATTTCATATTTACAGAGTTAAAACACCTATAAAATATCCCATCACGTATTTCTCACTTGAAATCTCTAACTAATTGAATATTGTACGTTGAAATGTATATAAATACATAACTTTTATATTATTATAACATCAAGGGTGACGAGTGAATTACTTAAAAAATAAGAGGGGATAAAAGTCAATTTAATTTGCTACGAAAAAAATTAATTCATATATATAAAGTTATTTAAATTATAATAGATATATTATAATATTATAAATAATTATCATTATATATATAAAACTTAAAAATTCATTTCATCTTCTTAATTAATAAAAAATTAAATAATAGAAAATAACTTATAATTTTAAGTAATTCAATTTTTTATTCCACTTGACTTCATTGAATGCTCGTATTAATATTACGAAGAATCAAAGTCACGTGGGAAATAGGTTTTGAGAAATGGGAGTTTGATTGGCAGCAAAAGAGAAAGAAGGGGGAGATGGAGACAGTGACAGAGACAGTGACAGTGACAGATCTGTCGGGTGTTTTAGTTGTATGACCCTCTTGTTATTGTTTTCATGGTCGGAGGTCATGAACGGAGTTAAAATTTAAAGAATAAAATATAAATATTTAAAAGTAAAAGAGAATAAATTTATAAAAAGTTAAAAAGATTTAAATAGAATAATAAAAAAAGTTTTCGGGAGCAAGGGTTATTGTCTCTTCCTACCCCTATAGTTTCGTACTACTAGAGAATGTATAAGCATTCTCCTCTATTCTGCTGGTGAACCCTAAACCCTATAACCCCTACTCGAACATAGTCCAACTTAAATAGATCTGCGATGTAAGACAATTGGACCATAGAATCAAATTCTAAATAATACGCTCAATTACAACATATCTATTTCAAATATTTTGGGTATAATTTTTTTACTTAATCTCGTACTACAACAACATAAAATTTTAGTGATAAATTAATAGTGAAAAAGAATAATTTAGTAATAAATATTAATTTTTATGATAATTTTTTCGTACGACACTATTAGTATAAGTAATTATGAACTTCTTTTATTTGTTCACTGTAATATTAGTAATTGTGACGATTACATTTATCAAGAAAAATCTCATTAAAAGACTAAAATTATAACATAAATTTCATTGTCACTAAAACTTTGATACACAATAATGACGACATGTGAAATGATCACTATTATTTAAGATTTGTTATGACAATGAAATTACTTGTCACTTTAAATCTTTATTGTTGTGATAAATTTTGTCTCTAATAAAAATTAAAAGTAATGACAAATTAGATATTGTCACAATAATAAATATATTTTTATAATTAAAAAATTTTAGTTATCATCAACTAGTTTATTAAAAGGTAAACTATTTGACTATTTCTATTAGTCTTTATTTTGTGTAAATTAATATTTTAGTCAATCTATTTTGATCAACTCTAATCTTTATATTTATTAAATTTTAGAATTTATATCATAATCCTAACAGTACACCAGTAATATTACTAAATTATAAGGACTAAAACTGATAAAATTAAAAAAAATAATTAAATAATTTATTTATAATAAATTGGCTAAAAATTTTTACTTAACATATTTATAGACTACCATTCATCTTAAAATCGTAATTCAAATTTAAAAAGTATAGAAATTTAAAGTGACAGAATTAAAATTCAAAGACTAATATATAATTTTATCATAATATATAATAAAAAATATTTTGAAAAAAAAATTAAGAATATTTTATTAAAATTAATTTTTTCTTCAAAAAAATCTAAATAATGTCTTCTACATATGTAATTTATATAAAAAATTATAAAAAAAATTGTTAAATTATTATTAGAATAATTATTTCTATAATTAATACATAATTTTAAAATAAATAAAATTAGTTTTGATTATAATTTAACTTAAGTACTATTTTCTTTCGAAATAATATTATTTTTTTTCTAATTTAATGGATAAGTATTGCACTCACGCCCTAAAGGTTCCTGGTTTGATCCTCCTTGAAGCCATGTATTGCATTTATTTATTAAAAGATTAACTTATAAATGTGTTAATTCATCTATAATTAAATTTCAATGATCAAAGAAAAAGTTAAAGTTAGTGGATTAAAAATATAAAATTTTCATTAAATTTCAGGGACAATTAATAATTATTTTAAATCATAAATAAATTAATTATAAATAAAAATATAATTAATTTTTAATATTGAGAGTGATAACATATTTTCGACACTAATTAAATGTGTATTTGTGATGAAATGTTTGTCACTAATAAGAATAATATTAGTGTCTAAGTTTTAGTTACTATTAATAACCATTTGTGTTAAAAATTATAACCACAAAATATATAATTAATTATGATGAAATGTATAAGAATTATCACTAATACAATTGTGACGGAGTTATTATGTCACTAGAAATGCATTTTCTAGTGAATTGTAATAATCTTGTAATTTGATCTTGTGATAAGTCATTATTATGTTTGTCTATTTTATTTTTGATGAGTTAGACTCGAAATTAGACAATTATATATTTGTTTCAATATTATTTATTATTAGATGAGTCACTATATGCGTCGAATACTGTTAAATATTATTATGTTGAACACTATTAAATTGATTAATAAAGATTAAAAGTTTTAAAATCTCAATGTATAATTAATTTTATTTTATTTTAAATAATTTATAATTTTATGGGGAGTCCTTAATATTTTTAATCTTTATTAATTAATTTAATAATGATCAACAATGTTCGACAAAAGTTGTGGAATTTTTCTTTATTATTAGATCATTATTTTCTTTTTAAAAGATGTCTGATCAGATATGCAATGTTATCGTTTTCATATCTAAAAATTTTATTTTATCTTTTTATCGTGCTATTATTATCTTTATTTCTTTTCATACATGACAATAACTAAAGAAGATAAATTACAAAATTTATAACCCTAGACATTTAAACATGATTATGAATTTTAATTCTAATCTTATAAAAAATTGAATCGGAAGAACTACTTTTATAATAAGTTTTTATATTATCTTATATGAATTAGTTTATAAATAAAATAAAAAATAATATATAAGTTAAAATTTTTATCTTCGAATATAATATTTTTATCAATAATAAATTTTATATTATAAGAGGTCAAAATTAAAAAGTTTAACTAAAAAATATGTGACAGTTTTAATGGGATAAAAGGAGTAATATTTTATTTGAAAGTTTAACTTATTGTAATTTTTTAATTAATTAAAAAAATTCAAACTTGAATTTAAAACTAAAAAAATCAATCAATTATATTTGAAAGTCTAAATAAAATTTTTAAATCTAAAATTAAGATAATTATAAAAAAATACTATTAAAGTATTATATATAAATATTTTTATAATTTTTAAAATAAAGTTTAAAGTGTTATAACTAAAATAAAAGGAAAAAAAATAACAAGAAAGATAAAGAAAATAATTATATATTATATTTGTAAAATAAATTATATACAATATTTTTTCAAATTCTATATTTATGTATTTAAGAAATAAAATATCCTATGAATTATAATTTCAAGTACATTAATAGATACAAAAATTAAAAAAAATAAAGTTGACTCGTAAACAATTCATTTTCTATTTTTAGTAAAAAATATGAATGAACAGCAAAATTTAGGTAAAAATAATTCTTTTACCCTAATAAATATTATAGATTCTTTTAATAATTTGATATGTGGTATTTTCTCATCATATAAGATATCATGGTATTGTATAATTATTCAAATTTCTATTTTATAACTTAAACTTTATTCAAAATATTGAACCGAGTCAAGACGAGTCAAGTATTTTCTCATAGAATAAAGTTAATCAATTATTTTGAGTCGAGTTAAATTTTTCTCACCTCTATATGCTTGTTAAAGAAAAATGTATATAATTATACGTGCCCACCCTGAGATTTCAAAATTTTATATGTGCCCACCCTGAGATTTCAAAATTTCATATGTGCCCACCCTCAAATGAATTTTTGGATCCGTCACTGCATGTTACTCATTTTACGGTAGCTAACGTTAAGTTATAGGAGGTTTAGAAATCTATAAGACGGTGAAAAATATTTATTTTTTAAAATTTAGTTGCCATAAGTGTCATCAAACTAAACATAAGCTACCTTTGTAGTTATTCACCATTTTTTAATTAATAAATATTAGACGTATTGGTAAGACACAATATCGTCCCTGAACATGGGCAGGAGGAATGTCCATCGAAGATCCTATTTTTTTAATATTCGATATTATGGTCATATTTTTTAATATTTATTTTTAAATTTTAATTTTATTATTTTTTATTAAGAATTAAATTATTTTCTTAATTTTTAAAATTAATTTTGAGGCCTAACATTTTATAACACTTGTTATTAAAAATTCAAAATTTTCTCAATATTTATTATAAGAACGCTTTTAAAATTTATTTTTTAATATTTATTTTCAGGAGTCTAATTTTTTCTAAATATATGTTATTAGAGAGTCATTTTTCTAATACTTGTAATTAGGGTCTAATATTTTCCTCAATAATTATTGTCAGAGATCTACTATTAACAGTTCAATTTTTCAATATTTTTTATTAGCGATATGATTTTTTCTAATATTTGTTATTATGGACATACTTTTAAATTCATTTTTCGATATTTATTAGTAGGGGTCTAATTTTGAAGTTCACCCTTGGGCCACTAAAATCTTAGAAACAACTCTGGTAAGACATATTGTACTTAGAAAAAGAAGATACGAGTAACATTATTAAGAAGGAGAATCTCACACCCGAATATAGATCATAAGACAAATATACACTAAATTCTAAACTCTAAATTTGAACCCTTAAAATCTAGCTTAAGATCTAATTATAAACCCCTAAAATCAAGGCATTGAATATAAATTCTTAATTTTATATTGTCTATTATATAGTTTATATACAGATTTGAGAAACTGAAAAGGTTCACCACCTTCCTCTTCATAGACCTAATTTAATGGAAAAGTTGTTGTTGTTTTTTCTTAAAATATAGATCCGAATTTCATTATCGACTTTTTGAAATATATTAAAATTTTGATATATACCGAAAATCTTATACTTTCACAAAAATTAATTTTTATAATAAATTTAATTTATAAAAAAAATTGATACCAAAATTCTTATAATTTTTATAAGAAGATTTTATATAAATAGTCTCCATTTCTTTACAAAAATATAATTCCACCCAGTTTATTTCTCATAGTATGGGGATACACTATTCAAATCAGAAGTCGAGTGGAAGCACCCCGATTTCAAATAGTAACCAAATAAAATATTGGGCATTGTTTGAAGTTAAAGTGCTCTTCATCCGACTTTAAACAGTGAATTTTTAAAAAAAATATCATTTAAAGTCGAACTGTTTATAGTCGAACTTCGAAAAATATTTTTTACAACTATAAAAAGTCATGTGTCGGAGAGTAATGGCCTTTACAAGTTTGATTGTCTGTTTCTAAATTCACCAAAGACAACAATGTTTCCTTGGAGTTTTATCCTAACTTTTGTGTTGTGAAAGTTCTAATGACTCAACATGTAATCTTTCAGGGGTCGGAGAGTAATGGCCTTTACAAGTTTGATTCTCGTGCTTCTCATGCTTCATCTTGTGATTTTAATCGTGGCAATTGCTATAATGATTCTTGTAATTCTTGTATTGTGTCCAAGACTGATTCTCATAATTCTTCTTCTGTTTTTTGTTCTTCTTCCACTAGCAGTTGTGCCGATAATTCTTGTAATACTTTTGTGATATCTTCTAAAGATGCTTTTGAGCTTTGGCATAGAAGGTTAGGACACTCGTCTGATGAGACTCTTGTAAAATTGCTTAAGTCTTGTAATGAGTCTTACTTGAATAATAAAGATTTGTTTTGCGAAGCCTGCCAACTTGGAAAAATTCACAAGCTTCCCTTTTAAAGGTCCACTCTTGAATTTGATAAATCGCTTCAACTTGTTCAAGTTGATTTGTGGGGTCTTGCCCCGTTAATTTCTAATAACTCAATTTACTACATTAGTTTTGTTGATGCTTTTTCAAGGTTTATTTGAATTTATTTTTTAGCTCATAAATCTGATGTGTTTAAGGTTGTTGTTGCATTCTATAAAATGGCAGAAGGACAACTAAATTCTAAGCTTAAAGTTATTCAAACTGATTGTGGTATTGAGTTTATGCTTTTACGTTCTTATCTTAAGCAACATGGAATTATTCTTCAGCATACATGTCCATACAATTCTGAACAAAATGGCATGGTAGAACGAAAACATAGGCACATTGTTGAACTCGACCTTACCCTTATGGCTCAAGCAGCAGTTCCCTTTAAGTATTGGTTTGATGCTTTTTCCACGTTTGTGTTTCTCATTAATCGTCTTCCTACTAAAGTTCTAAAAGGAAGCACCCCACATGAAATATTGTTTAACAAAAAGCCTGACTACAGTTTTTTGAGAGTGTTTGGTTCTCAATGCTTTCCTGTTGTTCGACCATACAATAAACATAAAATGCAGTTTAGGTCCAAACCTTGTATCTTTTTAGGATATAGTTCTTTTCAACATGGTTATAAATGCTTGAGTGAAGATGGTCGAGTTTACGTGTCTCGGCATGTAAAATTCAATGAAGGATGCTTTCCTTTCAAAGAGAAAGGTGCATCCAGTGAAAAAAATGCAGGGGGTCAGTCAAGGTGTTCCTAATGCAGTCAAGTTTGTTTCACCAAGAAGGCTTAACAGGTCTTCTACAACTACTTCAGCAAGTGCTTCAAGTGCTGAGAGTTCATCTACAAATGTTTCGGTTAGCTTATCAAGTCAAGGAATAACAGTTCCATCAGTTGAGCCTTTGGTTGATACTTCTGTTCAACAAAGAGCAGCTCCTGTTGTCCAACCTACTCACGAGAGATCAAGTTCTGGTGTTTATTCTAGGCCAAAAAATCTTCTTGGTGGTGCTATAAGATCCACCGATAGTGGTCTTGTTCAATCAGGTCAACAAGATATTGGTCAGTCAGTGCAGCCAGCAACTTCTTCTACTGAGAGCTAGAGTCCTAAAAATCAAAATGCTGATGGTCATAGTTCGAGAGCTCGAGGATCACATAATATGGTGACCAGGTCCAAAGCTGGTATTTTTAAACTGAAGGTTTTTTCTACTGAGTTACTTCAATCAGTTCCTGAGAACATTACTTAAGCAATAGAGTCTAAGGAATGGGCATCTGCAGTTCAAAACGAGATTGATGCGCTAGTTAATAAGGGTACTTGGGATTTAGTCGAGTTACTAGAGAATAAAGTCCCTGTTGGATGCAAGTGGCTGTTCAAGGTTAAAAAGAACCTAGATGGTAGTGTTTCTCGCTATAAAGCTAGGCTTGTTGCCAAGGGATTTTCTCACCAAGCTGGGTTTGATTACAATGAGAAATATAGTCTGGTGGTGAAGACTGTTATTGTACGAGTGTTGCTTAGTCTAGCCTTGAGCAAAGGATGGGTTTTAAGGAAATTAAATGTAGATAATGCTTTCTTAAATGGTGATCTCCTTGAAGAAGTGTTCATGGACCAACCACCTGGATTTGAGCAGGCTGATTCTAGTGGAAAAAATCTGGTTTGTAAGCTTAAGAAATCATTGAATGGTCTTAAGCAGGCACCGCATGCCTGGTTCGAGAAGTTCAGGTCCTTTTTTGTTGATAATCTTAAGTTTGCGTCTTCCTTAGCTGACACTTCATTATACTTTCGAGATATGGATGGTTCAAAAGCATTTATAATGATTTGTGTGGACGATATTGTCATTACAAGAGATAACCCAACTGTGATTGATGGTGTGGTTAAAGCCATTAGCGTTGCATTTTCGTTAAAAGATTTGGGTGTGCTTAATTTGTTTCTTGGGATGATTGTTCAAAAGGTTAGCAATGGTGTTATCCTTAGTCAGAAGAAGCATGTACTTGAACTGTTAGAAAAGACGTCCATGTTAGAAGCTTCACCTGTTCCAACACCTATGGTAGCTTCACTTCCATTGGAAGCATGTTCTCAAAAGGAGAATTTGTTCAGCGATGCTACGCTTTACAGGCAAGTAGTAGGAACTTTACAACATATATGTACTACGAGATTAGATGTTCAGTTTGCAGTCAATAAAGTATCACAATTCATGCAGCCTCTCTCTGATCTACATTGGGCAACAGTAAGAAGGATTTTAAAATATCTCAAAGGCACAGTCGAGCATGGACTGTTCTTTGATATTTCTCTTTTTGCTACAATGCTTGTAGGATATTCAGATTCAGACTGGGGTACTAAATCTGTTGATAGAAGGTCCACAGCCGGGCATTGTTTGTTTTGGGGAAAAAATCTAATTTCGTGGAGCTCGAAGAAACAAGGAGTTGTTGCTCGATCCTCCACAGAAGCCAAGTTCAGGAACTTGGCTAACACCATGTGTGAAGCCATGTGGGTTAAGTCTCTGCTGAATGAGCTTGGATTTCAACTCGATGTTGTACCAATCTTATGGTGTGATAACACAGGTGTTATCGCACATTCGACAAATCCTATTCATCACGCTAAACTCAAACATGTTGAGTTAGATTTTAGCTTTGTCCTTGAGAAAGTCATGGAAGGTTCATTCCAAGTAAATTATGTTCCAAGATCACATCAGATAGTTGATGTGTTTACAGAACTCTTAACCGCAACATTCTTTGTTCAGCTTCAAAAGAAGTTGAAAGTGTTTTTAGGAGATGAGTTGAGACTTCAAGAGGCTAATCTTTTTGTACATGGAGGTTGATCTAAAAAAAGAGAAAAGTAGAAAAGAGGAAAAGGATAGGAAGTATATTAGCATACATGTATAGTTGTATATGAGCTGTTGAAGAAGGCTGTTATAGCCGTTAGAAATACAGTTACAATCTGTTGTAACTGCTACAGAAACCCTGGAGGGTTAAGCTTTTGCTATAAATGTAATCTCAAGGTCACTCAATAATATATGCTTTTTGCACTCTTTCACGCCTTATTCTTCCTCTTTCTATTTTATATCCTTTCATTTTAACGGATTTACTTGATCTTCCAAACAATAATAAATAGACTTAAGATCAAAGTATTAATTATTTTTGAAGCTTTAAGTTGTTTTAATATCTCTATTTTAGGTTTTAGTGTCACTAATTCTAATATTTAACCGAATATGTGAGAGAAATAAATAATTGAGTTTATTTCTCTGATATAATCTTGTATTGATTTTTAATAAATCACTAAATTATTTTTACACAACCTTGTATGATTTTATTTTATAAAAGAAAATAATTATTTTCTTAAGAATCTTGCATGATTCTACTTTAAAAAACGAAAATAAATCAATGAATTTATTTTTTTAAAAAATAATAAATTATTAAATTTATTTTAAAAGTAAATAAAATTTATTATTTTAAAACTAAATCGTTGAAATTTATTTTAAAAGAAATAAATCAGATTTATTATTTCTTGAGAATTAAGTATGATTCTACTTTAAAAATAAATCGATGAATTTATTTCATGTGAAGTTTAAAAATTAAGATATAGTAAAAAAATAATTGTTTTCAGAAACTTAATTCTTGCCATTGTACTGAGTTTACTTAATCACCTTTTTGAGGACTGAAAATCCTCGTGTCACTAGTACAAATCTGATTCCTGACATATGATTCATTTGTATGAGTATCTATTCTACAAATTAATTGATATGGATCAACGCATACTTATCTAGTTAAGTGTCATTCGAAATCAAGTTGAGAAAACATAAAAAAGAATAATACTAAAAACCAAGAAACTTTAAGGTGTTATATGAAGAAAAACCTACATATCTGACTAGAGATCCCAAGATCTAGGTTTAAATGAATAACCTAATTGCATAGACTTATGCAATCACTATAGGGGTTCCTCTCCAAAGTTCATTCGTATGATGTAAACAATGATCAAAAGTGGTATAAGCTAAGAAAAGTTTTTAATGACCATTGCATGTTTTGGTGCACCGAGTAACATAAGTCACCTATGTGAGAGTGAAGTGAGGTCATTTCAAGAAGACTATTGGTATAGTTCTTTCAAATTCTCGCAGAACCAAACAATGTCTACGGTCATAATAACATAACCATGAGAATTAAAACTTTTGTAAAAATAGAGTTAATTGAAATATATCATTTACACAAACAACTAAATAGTTCATGGACATCACGTCTACTGGTAGCAAGGCCTTATTGCAATTCTTGGACTCTTATCGTCCCAGTGTTATCAATATCCATACCCTTGAACATCTCCTTCAATCGCCTGCAATGATCAGCAAAGCGACTTTCTTGAAGTTGTTCTATTAACTGCTCTTTGATCCATGGATGATATGTAGGAGGCCACACACTTTGTTAAAAGCACACGATCGAGCGATATATTTTTCGATCGCATCACATTTGTCACAGTCACCAACCGTGACCGCAAACATCACATTGAGACCACTAATCAGATAATGCTACAAACAGAGCGTACCTGCTAGTCGTTGCTTGGGATCCAAGGTAAGCATTTTCTTAACAAGATCTTTTGCTTGAGGTGAAATTGAAGGCCATGGATTGCTCGTAAAATTGACGTTGCTGCATAAGATCTCATTGAAGAACTCGTTATCGTTTTCTATATATATCTGAAACAATCATCTTAGCTTCTTGCTTCAAGATATCTGTGTGTATATGTATATATATAATTGCTTACCAGCGCAAAAGGTTGGAACTCCAGATAGAAAAATATGCATCCACAACAGCAACATGAAGGCAAGACATGGAGGTTCCTTTTATTATATTGTATTTAACTCGCATTTTGTCTGTTTCAGTTGTTGAAGGTGGAGCAACTGGGGAAATGCATCCAAAATATTCACTCCTGGTGCACTTATATCAGGCTGTATCACATTTAGAGAAAAGAGAGATAACTGTGGGTTTATAGGAGAAATGCATGCCTTTAGAATGTCTGGTACAATGCCATCAGGGCCCCTTGAAGAGAATTCAACAACTACAGGATCCTAAGAATCTTCAATTGTTTCACTTTTTAATAATTCTGCTATATGCAGCTATTCTTGCTGATGGAACCCTTCCTCTTGCAGTGCCTTCAGTAAGTCCATAGAAACTAGCATTTCCTATGCCGTTCCGGCTGCTGTGTATGTTGTATGCGATCCATGACCTTCTGTATCCCTGACAGAATCTGTGGAGCTCTGATAAGCTTACTGTAAGATGAGTATTAGTTTTTGTTAGTAAACTACAAGTATGAGAGAGAATCAAGGATTTGAATAGCTTTCAAAGATTGCAAATAAGGGAATATGTTTAATTGTTACAAGATCCCTTCCACTTTCTAGGAGGAGGACCGAAGCCTTCATCGCTGAAGCTGTCTGACTCAGGCCAGATTCCACTATCAAGGACATCGATAATGACTCTACACTCGGCAGTAGCGTTGTGTTTAGCAGTTTGATTGAATCCCATGATCTTGTTGTTTGAAGGTGATAAACTTTATTAAGAAAAACCGAAACCACTCCTTTAAGACTTGCATATAATTGAAGTGGTGAAAAATGTATAACGAATAGGCAAACGGGTGAAAAAAGAGATCCTTTAATACCACTAACTTGCAAGTTTCTTTTCCTCTTCTTCAGTGAGCTTAGCGGCAAATCCACTGAATCTCCTTCTAATTAAATCGACAAGCGGTCCAAGACAGGTTTGGTCCCTGCTTACTAAAGGGGAACTAAACACTAGGCTCTTTACTTTGTCTTAATCATCAGAGGATGACCTGTGATGGTTTTCTACTTGTTGCAGACTCGACTTATGTACTTTCTTACAAGAAATCAATAATGATAAGTAAAAAAAGTTGTTTCATCATATAAAAATCCTAATCCTAACTCTGTTTAAACAGTCCTAGAAGCATGCAGAAATGATGAGATGTTGGAATGTAGTCTCCATCAGGAAATGATCCCAAGTATGTAACGTAAATCTGCATCGTTGCACTCCGGATGAACATCGTTAACGAGTTGTCGCTAAAATGATAAGAAAATCATTTGAAAGATACAAAAGCAAAAGGAAAATACTTGCCTTTTTATCCCTCGATCCATCCGTACTCACACTAATGTATTGATTTAAGATCCAACTCAGGATTTTCTTTGATGTCTGATATACTTGCTTGTAGTAGTTCAAAGTATAAGTTTGTGACAGATTCAAAATTGATGTTGCCGTTTAATTACAAAAACAAAAACACTGCCTGTTTTCGGATTTTCAAGGGTGTGACTACACTCCCAACACCCCTCGTCCACAGTCACGTATTGATTTAAGAACCATTTTAGGATATTATTTGTAGTAGTTATGTGCATGTGCCAATTCATGTTAGGATGAGACAATTGTATGCCTTTGATGACAATATCATGCTAGAAAGAACACGGTTGATGATAATATCATGTTATTAATAAACCGAAAGGAATTGAGTAAACATATGTAACATAAACTGTGAAGTTGCAGGTTTAGTCAAGACATTCAGACAGCACTATCAGACAGCACTAGGAGCATATTCATATGTATGAATAACAATTGGACTTCTAACATTATGAATGCCATCAGACCATTCCAAAGATGCAGACACCATTGAATTTCTAACCAAATCTTTTCCACTGACAGTCACATTGTAGGACTTCTTCTCCTTTAAAGTCGTGAAAGATAGAACTTGTGGGCTCACTTTGACTTCAAGTTCGGAGTTGGAAGTGATTTTTGCTTTGTAAGTAGATCTTGCTACACCGACATTTGTGACTGTTCTTCGGAAATTGACTATGAATGATCCGAATGCTTTGACTGCAGCTGTAAGAGTAGGATAATTGAAGTCTCTTGGCAGTGTTTCATTAGAATTTTTAGGACAAGAGGTGTTAGTTCCTGAGATCGCTCGGATGTTATCTTCACTGTATCCAATACTGCATAAGAACCTTATGTTGTCGCCTTTAACAGTGTCATATACAAGTCCAGGATTGATGGCTTTTACAGGGTTGACATGTCCGGATCCGTAAGCTAATTCGGCATCATCATTTTTTGATGGATACATTGGGAATGCTATTGGAAACAAGCAAAAGAAACGATGGTAAGATCTAAATAACTAGATAATAACTTGATATTTTTAGCATTTAAAGATTACCAGTAGTGATAAGGGCAGATTTGATGGCTGAGGGAGACCAATCAGGGTGAAATGTTTTAACATATGCAGCCACTCCAGCAACATGAGGGCAAGACATCGACGTTCCTGACATTATATTGTATTTAACTCGCCTTTCATCTGTTGAAGTTTCTGAAGGTGGGACAACAGGGGAATATGCAGCCAAAATATTCACTCCTGGTGCACTTATATCAGGCTGCATCACATTTAGGGAAAAGAAGCTAAGCAATAAAAATAGCAAAGTTTCAGAGAGATAATTTAGGTTTTATAGGAAAAATGCATGCCTTTAGAAGGTCTGGTACAATGTAATTAGGGCCCCTTGAAGAGAATTCAGCAACTACAGGTGCCCAAGAATCTACAATCGTTTCACTTTTTAATATATCTACAACAGGGTTTCTGTGACACAGACAAAATGAATCAGTTTCGATTCACCAAACATATCACTTTGAAGAGAAATTTACTTACTTGGTGGAATTATGGTAGGACTTGATTGAAGCGTAGTCGTCGATTCTTAAAGCTGAAGCAGGCAAGGGGACAACAAATGATACATTCTTGAATGATGTTTCTACAATAGATCCTAATGCACCAGCGTTACGAGCTTCATCTAGACCGTCCATGTCGTCGCATAAAACAATCTTATTCTTTACCAAAGTATGGTTCAGACAATCAGTCATGCATGCCCTGGAAAAACACCACCAAATGTTAAGCATTTTGCTTATTCTAAATCTTGTTAAATGAAAATGCAACTTGTCAATGGAACTAACTGAGCACTAGTCTCATCGCAAAGAGTTGATGCTTGCAGCCCATAAACCAACGGAACCTTCGTTCTGTTAAGACTGAACGAGTTTACTGAAATTCCCTGCTTGCAACGAGGAAACCATTACTCTCAACAAGAAAAAAATATGTGTTTTCAATGTAATTCTTTTTCTAAAGAAGTTGAAAGTATGAGATTAGTCAATATGGAACAACAATAAGGTCCTTACGGTTAGTGTCTTCCCATTCCCAAGAACAACCCTGTCAATGAAAAATCGATCTGTTGTGCTAGCAGCAACAGAAAGCATCCATGGCGCTACACTCCCCACCGTTTGCGCTGTTGGACCAGAATTGCCTGCAGACTGCATAACAAGTATTCCTTTCTCAGCAGCATGAAAAGCACCAATGGCTATAGGGTCCACGTAAAACTCAACTGAAGAGTCTAGTCCCAATGAAACTGTCAAAAAATCAACTCCATCAGCAATGGCATCATCAAAACCTGCCAAGATGCTATCTGAAGTACATCCGTCAGCTTCGCAAACTTTATATGCAGCTATCCTTGCAGATGGAACCCCTCCTTTTGCAGTGCCTTCTGCAAGTCCATAGAAACTAGCATTTATTACGTGGTTCCCAGCTGCTGTGGACGCTGTATGTGATCCATGACCCACTGTATCCCTTGCAGAATCTGTGGCGTAAAATCGAGCTCCGACAAGCTTGCTATTAGGTGAATAATAATTTTTGTTAGTAAACTACAAGTATGAGAGAGAATAAGGGAATATGTTTACTTGTTACAAGTGAAGTTTTTGCCACCTTTACAAGTTCCCTTCCACTTTTTAGGAGGAGGACCAAAGCCTTCATCGCTGAAGCTGTCTGACTCAGGCCAGATTCCACTATCAAGGACACCAATAATGACATTGCTCTCGCCAGTAGCATTGCGTTTAGCTGTTTGATTGAGTGAAGAAAAAAGAGCCTTTAATACCACTTACTTGCAAGTTTCTTTGCCTCTTCTTCAGTGAGCTTAGCAGCAAATCCATTGAAGCTTCTTCTGTAACTTCTGGTTAAGTAATTCTCCACCGAACTAAAGAGAGACAAAACACCAGATTTCTTATTAATGGTTGTTATTCCTTCTAAGCTAAATCATCATTAGGTGCGAGCAGTCATTCAATCTCGTGCTCCTTTGGCTTAATCATCTGAGGATGACCTTTGTACTTTCTTAGAAGAAAATCAATAATGTCAAGGGAAAAAATTACATCATCATCTCAAGATCCTAATCCTACCTTTGTTTAAAAAGTGTTTGAAGCAAACTGACATGATGAGATGTTGGACTGTAGTCTCCATCTGGAAGTGATCCCAAATATGCAATGTAAATCTGCATCATCACACGAAGATGATAAGATATTCATTTCAAAGATTCAAAAGCAAAAACAAAATCACTTGCCTTTCTATCTTCCTCAACAGCAGCAGAGGAGAAGCTTATAAAAAGCATGAAGATGGCAGAAATGTGAAGAAACAACAGGAAACTAGAGTTTGTCATATTTCTTTTCTCTTTGTTTGAGTATGCATGAACAGAAACTGTAATAGGCATTTTATAGTGGATACAAAAATATTGAATCTGCTGTCAAATTCTCTTAGCTCTTTCATATTTTACTTTGAATGGCAACAACAAATTAGGAATAGCTGTCAAGAGTATCATACCATAAATGGTTGTGATTTTAACTATTTCAGGATATGTTGTTCATTATTTTATGTGATTTGCAACATTCTTTATTCCTAAAATAACTTTTTAGAATAAGTAATACAGTTATTGTTCCTGGTATTTTGGTTCGTATTTTGTACAATACATGTTTATACACTATAGATTTTAGGCATAAAGATAATTTTTACCCTTAACGTTTGTAATTTTGTCATTTTGATCTATATTATTTTTTTGAATAAATTTAGCCATTGACCTATGTCTTTTTAACAAATACTCCCTCTGTACCTTTTGTGTTTTAAAATTGTCTCACTTATAATGTCTCATTAAAAAATAAACTTTTATAAGGTACATTTCCTTTTCTATCCCTTCTTTTGTTTTCTAGCAAAACAAAATTTAACCTTTTAAGGATAAAATTGTCCTTTCAATTATTTTACATCATATTTCTTACACAAATTTTTTCTTCCTAAAACTACGTGAAAAGTCAACAATGGACAAAAAACATGGGACGGGGGGAGTAACTCATTTTTTAACTAACATGATAACTGAACCGTTAAAAATTTAATAATGATGGCATGCCATATATATGTAATAATATATTTTAAATGACTTAACATCTAATATATCAAATACATACACGCGGAATATAATTTTATTCCAATCTGAAAATATAAAACAATTAAAATTCAAATAAAATATTAAAAGCTATTTTTTATTTATTAAAAATTAATTAAATCTAAAGCAAAAGGCTGATAAACATTCTCAACCTTAATTATAGTAAAATCAAAATATTATCTAAAAAGGTATGAACATAATCTGAAAAGAAAGAGTTTTGTATAGTTAGTTACCGGTGAATCAAAGATAAAAGATTTTGATAATAACCAATTAGATTTTTATTATTTTAGTTTAAAATTGAAGTATTTTAGTTTTAATCTAAATTTGAGTTTTAGGGTTTTATAAAGATATTTTAGTTAGGGTCGATAATATTTAGTAAATTTTTTTTTGGATTTAATTAATTTTTAATATTTTATTTAAATTTTAATTATTTTATATTTTATACTGGAATAAAATTGATAAGTGTTTTATATCGAATATATTTTTTGTTAATTCACTTCTTGTTGACAAGTATTTCTGCTGATTTAGTTGCATTTTGCTCATTTTCTATGTAGGAATATGTTTTCCAGGAGATATTCGATCTGGCAGATTTGGATCATCCAATCAACAAAAGTTTCTAGAAGATAGCCCAGTCAGCATATTCTAGAAGGATGAACGGATTATTTTAAGAATTATCCTAAAGATTTATCTTAAGAATTTAAATTTTAAATTTTAGAACATTTATATTTACATTTATCTTTTTTTTGAATTGTTACATTTTTAGGGTTTTAGAATAGTATAAATACCCATGGAGGTAAAGCTTGAGATGTACTCCATTTTCACTTTTCCTTTGGTTATAAAAGTTCTTTCAAGTTTTTATTTACTTTTGAGTTTTTTATTTCTTTTCTTTTAAAAAATGTTAAGTATGATCTCATTCATGCTTAGCTATTTCATTTAGCTGAAAGCTAGTGACGACTTAATCCCTATTGTGAGAATCATAAAATACTTAATACCTTCAGATAACATTCTTGATTTTCTGAAATCAAGGATTGGTAATCGACTTTTCCTTTAATGATCTCGACGCCTTCATTTCAAAAATTGCATATTGACTTGAAGATTATTTAGATCTATCGTTGGGAAGAAGAATCGTCTGGTAGTAAATTTGGCTTCCTGTGAACAAAAATAGTGTCGGTTCACTAAGGGAAATTAAGATCGGGTTTGATTCTCTGTGAGACGCTATAACTCGAGTCAGACTTTTCCAGTACTTAAAGTTGTATTGGCGTTAACGACGATAGACGTGGTTAGTCCAACAAAGACCAAATTCCGGAGATAGACTTGAGAATATTGGTTTACCAAAGAGAGAAACAAGTTACAAGGGTTGGGCCTTGTAGACTGTAACTGGCATGGATCTTGAAGTAAAATCTATTTTGATGATCAATTGAGATTTGAGGCGAAACGAAGCTTGAGGCTATATCCTTTAAATTTATTACTTTCAAATATTTATTTTTATTTAATTTCAGTTATTATTAGGTTAAGTTTATTTTTAGTTTTATAATATCAAACATCCCATTTTCTAATTTATTGTTTTTTTTTATCAGGATCAATATAATTCAACGTTGGAAATTCCTTAGTTCCTGTGGATCGACCCTACTTTCTCTATACTATTCTTTTATTTAATTTGAGAAGTAGGAATTATTTATTTGAGAATTCGACGCTTGTCAAATTGGCGCCGTTGTCGGGGCGGTAAAAATCACTAATATTATTTTGTTTTGATCTATGACCAGGTCATTTCTGGGAAAACTAGTAGATTAAGAACCCGAGATCGAAGCTCTTACCCGAAGACTACGTGGAGAGACCCTTAGGCGCAGAAGGTTGAATCGAGACCTTCAACCAAAACCAAATCCCGATTTTGAGGAAATTTCTTACACCGAGGAGTTATTTACTTCTGACGATGAAGGATCAGAATAAATGGCTGAATAAACAATTCGAGAGTTGACTGCGGCACCTAACGAGCAACAACCACTGTGTATCACATTCCCAAATGGCGAAATACCATTTGAACTTAAAACGGGTTCGATACATTTACTTTCGATTTTTCGCGGCTTGCAGAATGAAAATCCACACAAGCATTTAGAAGAGTTTCATATGGTTTGTCTGAGTATGAAACCGCAAGGAGTATCCGAAGATCAAATAAAACTTCGTGCATTTCCTTTTTCTTTAGCCGACATGGCAAAAGATTGGTTATTTTATTTACCTCCTGGTTCAATAAATACCTGGGCTGACATGGCACGAATATTTCTTGACAGGTTCTTTCCTGCAGCGAAAGCAAGTGAATTAAGGAGAAGCATTTTGGGGACCCAACAGAAAGATGGAGAATCTTTATATGACTATTGGGAGCAGTTTAAAAAGCTTTGTGACAGTTGTTCACAACATGGACTAACCGAGCAAACTCTCCTCCAATACTTTTACGAAGGGTTGCTTCCAATAGAGATGAAAATGATCGACGCAGCTAGTGGGGAGCTTTCGTGAATATGACTCCCACTGCAGCTAGGAATCTCATTTCAACCATGGCCGCCAATGCACAACAATTTCACCCAAATGAACCTGTTAGACGGATTCATGAGATAAGTACTCCTTCAATTAAAGAAAAAATTGATAAACTTACTAATATAGTTCAAACTTTGGTCGCAGGAAAAACAACCCAAGCTCACATATGTGTAATTTGTACCATGTCAGACCATCCTACGGATTGTTGTCCTATGCTTCAAGAAGATACTACTGCCCAAGTAAATGCTGTTGGAAACTTTCCAGGACCTCCCAGAGACGATATGATCCCAATGCCAACACCTATAATTTGGGATAGAAAGATCATCCAAACCTCAACTATGGAACTAATACGAGACCAAACCAAGCATACTAACCGAAACCCCCAATACATCAACAATATCAACCATCGAAACCTTCTTTAGAATCTATCATTGAACGGTTGGCATTATCCCAGGAGTAATTCCAAAATCGTACCGAAGCTCATTTGCAAGAACTAGACAAGCAAATGAGTCAACTTGCTCAAACTTTGAGACGTTTGGAATCACAAGGAAAATTACTTTCATAGACCGAGCCAAATCCGCGATAAAACGTAAGTGCAATCACCTTGAGAAGCGGTACTGTTATCGAACCTAAGGAAAATGTCACGCTACCTCAAGAAGACAAGGAAGATAAATCACAAGCCACCCTTACACCATCTCCTTATGTCGTTCTGCCTCTTTTTCCATCATGGCTAGTAAAACGCGACAAATAAGCCGAAGAGAAAGAGATCTTTAACGTCTACTCAAAGGTAGAAATAAACATACCCCTCCTTGATGTAATTCGAAAAGTACAGAAATATGCTATGTTTTTAAAAGATCTCTGCACAAATAAAAGGAGACTTATCGATAATAAGAAAGTTAATTTGGGTGAAAATGTTTCGGCCGTTATTCAACGTAAAATCTCGGTTAAATACAAAGATCAAGGTATGTTTGTCATTCTCTATAAAATTGGTAAAATAGGTATTAAGCGAGCTATGTGCGATCTTGGTGCTTCTATAAATGTCATGCCACTATCTGTTTATAACTTACTTAGTGTTGAGTCTTTGAAGGAAATAAGTGTAACAATTCAGCTCGCCGACAGGTCCGTTGTTTACCCTGAAGGAGTTCTTGAAAACATTTTCGTAAAGGTAAATGATTTAATTTTTCCAGCGGACTTCTATGTTATCGACACGGAAGATGATCGAACCAACATGTCATCCAAAATTTTACTTGGAAGACCCTTTCTAAGTACAGCGCATGCAAAAATTGATGTGAGGAGTGAAATCCTTACAATGGAGTTCGATGGTGTGGTTGTCAAATTTGATGTCTATAAAGCAATGAAGTATCCAGAGACTATGGCAAATATTAGTTTTATTGATATTATTGAGCCTACTATTGAAGAATTTCTTGAATCTAATTTTATTGATGACATGTGCAGGGAGTTGGAAGACTTTGAGGAAGATATCAGGGAGTTTGAGGAAATTTTTTCAATTAGTTCTGATATATGCCTTACTTCAAATAAAACTAAAATTTTGCCTTCTATTTTATAGGCACCTAAGGTCGAATTAAAACAGTTACCGGAACACCTTAAATACGCATTTTTGGGAGATAATGCCACATTACCGGTCATCATATCGAACAACCTTTCAAAGGAGGAAGAAGAAAATTTAGTCACAATTTTGAAAGCTTACAAAGAGGCAATTGGGTGGACTATAGCCGGCATTAAAAGGCTTAGTCCATCGACTTGCATGCACAAAATAAAGGTGGAAGAAGGAGTCAAACCAATCCGAGAATGTTAGAGACGCCTAAATCCTCCAATGATGGAAGTGGTAAAAAAAGAAATTCAGAAACTTTTAGATGCTGACATGATCTATCCAATATCTGACAGTAGCTGGGTAAATCCAATCCATGTGGTTCCAAAGAAAACTGGAGTCACGGTAATTGACAATCCTGAAGGTGAACTTGTTCCTACACGAGTCCAAAACGGGTTGAGAGATTGTATCGATTATAGAAAATTAAATGCTTTAACAAAAAAAAGATCATTTTCCACTTCCATTTATTGATCAAATGATAGAAAGGTTAGCTGGAAAATCTAATTATTGTTGTCTTGATGGATTTTCAGGTTTTTTCCAAATTCCTATGGCGCCCGAAGATCAAGAGAAAACCATATTTACGTGTCCATTTGGTATGTTTGCATATCGACGTATGCCGTTTGGGCTTTGCAATGCACCAACCATATTTCAAAGATGTATGGTAAGTATATTTTCTGATTACATCGAAAAAGGGATCGAAGTGTTCATGGATGACTTCACGGTTTACGGTAATTCCTTTGGTGAGTGTTTAATAAATTTAAAAAAATACTTATGCGATGTCTAGAATTTAATCTTGTATTAAATTATGAAAAGTGCCATTTTATGGTTGAGAAAGGTTTGATTTTAGGCCATATTGTTTCATCTAATGGTATTACTGTTGATAAAGCTAAGGTTGATGTTATTCGCTCACTTCCATACCCCACAAATGTGAGGAAAGTTCGCTCATTTCTTGGACATGCAGGTTTTTATCGTAGATTTATTAAAGATTTTTCCAAGGTGGCGCAACCACTTTGCAACTTGTTACAAAAAGATAGAACCTTTGATTTCAATTCTGAATGTAAACGTGCCTTCGACATCCTTAAAGAAAAGTTAGTTTCGACACTCATAGTCCAACCACCAAATTGGGAGTACCCTTTTGAGGTTATGTACGACGCAAGCGATTGGAGTGTAGGAGCCGTTCTTGAACAAAAGATAGGGAAAGAATCACACGTCATATCATATTCATCCAAAACTTTGGATACAACGTAATGAAATTATTCTACAACAGAAAAAGAATTGTTTGCAATTGTTTTAGCTTTAGAGAAATTTCGTCCATATCTTTTGGGAACTAAAATAATTGTTTTTTCCTGATCATGCAGCTTTGAAATATTTGTTGAGTAAGAAAGAAGCAAAACCGCGACTAATCTGTTGGATTTTACTCTTACAAGAGTTTAATCTGGAAATCAAGGATAAGAAGGGACGAGAGAATTTAGTAGCAGATTATCTAAGTCGACTTCCCATCGTCTCAACTGATACAGCAGTACGAGA
Source organism: Abelmoschus esculentus (assembly GCA_035048815.1). NCBI lineage: Eukaryota > Viridiplantae > Streptophyta > Magnoliopsida > Malvales > Malvaceae > Abelmoschus > Abelmoschus esculentus. The sequence continues at coordinate 16,152,085 of JAUCBN010000038.1, read as the reverse complement.
AGAATTTCCAAAGGAAAATTTGTTTTTGGCTCAAGGAATATCTTCATGGTATACGGACATAGTTAACTATTTAGCCATAGGAGAATTACCTTCAGACTTATCACAATCCGAGGTAAAACGAATTAAGCGTGAATCTCGTTTTTATATTGGTTCATATTCAGGAATTGGAGGAAATCCGTAGGAACGCCCATGAGTTTATTGGTTGAACTGCACCTAATTCAATGCAAATTACACATTTTGGTCAGATTTGAGCCTAAAGAGAAATTCATTACATTCTTGCTCATATTTTTGTTTGATTGAGTGTGCCGAACTTGACATCGATATTCTAGAACCTGTACTTAAATGCATATCAAGATTACATATGAACTGAATGCTTTAATATGATAAGGGCACTTAGTATTCACCCACTTTTACCATAAAAAATTACCTACCCTTTAACATCCCCTAGTTAGCCATGTTTGAGCCTTTTCCCTTTTCTTGTTTTAATCATATTTTTAAACTTAAGACTTTATTTTGATTATCTTTTTCATCCTTGTCAAGACAAGAAAGCAAGATTACTCAAAAAAATATCCATGTTCCACACAAATATATAAAAAAAGAAAAAAAAAGGGAATGAAAAAAAAGGGAAAAGGGGAATGAAAAAAAGGGAAAAGGGGGATGAGAAAAAAGACTCAGAAAGAGAATAAAAAAACCCTAAAAAAGGGAAAAAAGGAAAAAAAATCATAAATGAAGTCGTTTGAAGAGTGTTGCAGTTCTTTACCTTTTGTTATGAAAATAGTTTAATGATTATCTTTCTTCAATTTTTTTGTGGACGTGGTTAATATATATATTTCTTGTTTTTATTGTTAGCCTATTTTCTTGCCTTTTCTCCCACCTTTACCCAAGCCCCATTACAACCATTTAAGACCTTTTGATTATTATGTTTGATTCTTGCAAGTAGTGGAGATTTGATTTTCTTACAGGCCTATGGTAACATCATGTTTAAGTTCTGGCTTTGAGCATTTTTACACCCGAAATACTTTGAGTGAATTGAGTGAAATCTTGTGAGGGTGTTGAATTTGGTTGCAGCGAGATTGATAAACATATGGGATGTTATGGTATTGCTTAATCCTTTTTGTGTTTTTGTTCTTGATTGATGTTTCAAGTTAGACAATTGTTGTGGACTTGATTAACATGGAATTTCAGGATATGAATTAGGACAAAGAAATGTTAGCAAATTCTTTTAAACATGTTTGATTACAACATGCTTGAGGACAAACATGAATCAAGTGAGGGGGAATTTGACAAGTGTTTTATATCGAATATATTTTTTTGTTAATTCGCTTCTTGTTGACAAGTATTTCTGCTGATTTAGTTCCATTTTGCTCATTTTCAATGTAGGAATATGTTTTCCAGGAGATATCCGATCTGGCAGATTTGGATCATCCAATCAGCAAAAGTTTCTAAAAGATAGCCCAGTCAGCATATTCTAGAAGGATGAACGGATTATTTTAAGAATTATCTTGAAGAGATATCCTGAAGATTTATCTTAAGAGTTTAAATTTTAAATTTTAGAATATTTATCTTTACATTTATCTTTTTTTTATTTTGAATTATTACATTTTTAGGGTTTTAGAATAGTATAAATACCCATGGAGGTAAAGTTTGAGTGTACTTCATTTTCACTTTTCCTTTGGTTATAAAAGTTCTTTCAAGTTTTTATTTACTTTGAGTTCTTTTATTTCTTTTCTTTTAAAAAAATGCTAAGTATGATCTCATTCATTCTTAGCTAAACTTTCATTTAGCTAAAAGCTAGTGACGACTCAATCCTTATTGTGAGAATCGTAAAACACTTAATACCTTCAGATAACATTCTTGATTTTCTGAAATCAAGGATTCACAATCGGCTTTTCCTTTAATGATCTCGACGCCTTCATTTCAAAAAGTACACGTTGACTTGAAGATTGTTTAGATCTATCTTTGGGAAGAAGAATCGGCTGGTAGAAAATTTGGCTTCCTGTGAACAAACTTAGTGGCGGTCCACTAAGGGAAATAAGATCGGGTTTGATTCTCTGTGAGATGCTATAACTAGAGTCAAGCTTTTCCTGTACTTAAAGTTGTATTGGCGTTAACTCACCAATCATACCTCTTCGTTAGAGTTGTAGCTTAATCGTCACTAACTTTGATCATGCCTCTTCGTCAGAGTCGTAGCTTGACCATCACTAACTTCTTGATCATGCATCTTCGTCATATGTTTAGCTTGATCACCTCTAAATCCTCGGTCATGCCTCTTCGTCAGAGTCATAGCTTAGCCACCTACTCAAAAAGGGACATGTCTTTTCGTCAGAGTCACAGCTTGACCTAACATTTCAGATCTTATCTTGTCGTCAGTTGCTTAGCGGATCAACCATATCCAAATTCTCTTTTACACTCATCTTTTAATTTTTACAGTTCTAAATAAAATATAGATGTTGTTTTGTAAAATATTTCTTTTTTACTCTTGCAGGTCTTAGTCTCTTAACGAAACAAAAAATAGATGAATGGATCAGACATTGGCTTGTCAATGGTGTTGGAACAGGTTAAAAACGGCTGCTAGACCAAAACCTCCTTATATATGTGTCTCCCAAATATTTAATCCGAATTTAAAAAGGGATACAATTACATTAATTATATCCTTTGATTAAATCCGGGATTAATATAATCTACTTATACATATATATTTATTGTTCCTTTTCAACCATTGGGTGTGACATTGTATGTTCATTGTAACGTTAGTAATAATATTAGAAGAATTCTAATATTATAAACAATGAGTCGCATCTAGCAATATATCATTGTCATCTAAGTTACAAGAGATCATGATTTGATGTACCATATCCGTGACCAACTCTTTTAATGTATTGTATCCTCTGTCCTTTTATATTTATAATAGGCACAAGTCTTGGAATAATCACACTTTTATAGCTTATTTAATGTTTCTTGATATCAAGAGTAAACTATTATTAATAATAATTTGTGCTATCTCATATCAACTTATTCAAGCATGGCTATACATTTCTAGTCTCACTCAATCAAGTGGCTTGTGATGTATTTCCTAGTATGTAGGAAGGACAAATCCTATCTTAATCATTCATATCTAGCAATATATCATTGTCATCTAACTTATTCAAGCATGGCTATACATTGAAATATGAGCAATATCGTGATCATCACATAATAATCTAAGACATATACTCATAGCGGGTCAATCCAATATATTATTCTCTAATAATATATTCATGTATTAATTCTGACATCTTTATGTCAATGACAACTCATTGTTATCAATCAATAACATGCTAGTCTTAAGTGTATCATTATTGTTCATGCCCATAATAATACATGACTAAGAATCTTTTAATAATAATACTTATATTATTATATGGACCTTATTATTTCTCAGTTTATGTTAAACATTGATACACATGGACGAAGCTACCTTGTGTAATTTTTTAGTATAATTATACATGAGGTCCCTCTTAGTTTAAATACTAATAAAATAAGGTTTTTACCCCTCCTAATTTTTAAATTTAAAAGCTTAATAGATCTTTGCCCCTCCTAATGTTTGATCCTAGCTCTGTCCTTGTTGATACATATATCTAAAAACAACAATGGAAATATATTTATTCAATAAAATTGGTAAATAAAAGTATCCTTATAATTATCATATGATTGGTCTTTGGGTATAATCTAACAATATATATTTACATTGATGTATATTTATACGATTCACTCAAAAACATCTAACTAATCTCTTAACCAATATAACAAAGGATAGCAGTCTAACTATCTGGAACTATACAACTGGTTCTATCAATTTTGTCCCAAAATTTCATATTTACAGAGTTAAAACACCTATAAAATATCCCATCACGTATTTCTCACTTGAAATCTCTAACTAATTGAATATTGTACGTTGAAATGTGTATAAATACATAACTTTTATATTATTATAACATCAAGGGTGACGAGTGAATTACTTAAAAAATAAGAGGGGATAAAATCCAATTTAATTCGATACAAAAAAATTAAATCATATATATAAAGTTATTTAAATTATAATAAATATATAATATATTATATATAATTATCATTATATATATAACTTAAAAATTCATTTCATCTTCTTAATTAATAAAAAATTAAATAACTTATAGCTTTAAGTAATTCAATTTTTTATTCCACTTGACTTCATTGAATGCTCGAATTAATATCACGAAGAATCAAAGTCGCGTGGGGAATGGGTCGTTCTAGGGAACGACCCTTAAAAAATAACTATAAAAAGACTTATCGGTTTATCCAGTCATTTATGTACACAATTGGTTATAAAATTTGTACACAATTACTTACAAAAACTGTAAGCCAAAAGGTATATACATAAATTGTTACAAACGTAAGGATTTATGTACATACACAAACCCTTAAAAAGATTGAAAGAAAAAGGGTATGTCTCACAATTCCTTACAACGTAAGAATTTGTGTACTTACACAATTTCTTACAAATGTACATAATATGTGTCAACACGAAAAAAAATAATAAATATAATATATAATAAATAATAAAATATTAAAAAATAACAGAAAAAATAATAAAATAAAAATAATAATAAATAACAGAAAATCAAAAAATAGTAAAAAAATAGATAAAAATAGAATAAAATTCAAAAATAAGAGATAAGGGAGTTGAGGATTTTTTGGTTGGTGGAGTGTTTGTAGGGATTTGAATTTTGTTTGGAGTTTTTTACTTCAATCAAAAGTCTGAGTTTGCCTCCTATAAAAGGAGGATGATTTCAAGTTTAAAGGGGTAGAGAAAAAACGAAGAGAAGGAGGAGTTGAGATCAGAATTCAAAGGAGCAATTACAAGCTTGAGTAGGGGGAAGAATTTCAATCGGTGAGGAAGCAAAGGAGGTCGTCGGCGGTAAGTTCTCTTCCTCTTTAGTTTCGGCTTTTTTTTATGGATTAGACTCCTAGATTCGAAATTAGTTGTTTTTAGACTTTAATTAGGACTTAAAATTAATTTTAAAGATTTTAAAAAATTTAATTAAGTTCTAAATTAGAATTTAATTTAGTTTTTAAGAAAACTTTAAAATTAATTTAACCTAGTTAAGTTTAATTAATTTAACCCTTTGAACCTAAAAATTAGACTTGAATTAGGTGTAATTTAGTTCTTAAAATTTTGGAAAATATTTTAATTAATTATTTTAAATTAATTTTAATTAATTTCTAAAAATAAGCTTTAAAATTAACTCACCTAAATTAGGTCTAGTTTAGCCTTAAACCTTAAAACATTCACCAAATTAGACTTAAATTAGGCTTACTTTAATTCTTTAATTTAGAAAATAATTTTAATTAATTATTTTAATTAATTCTAATTAATTTCTAAAAGATAAAATTTAAAACTATTTAGGTCTAATTAGCCCAAATTTCACCAATTAAAATTTAATTAGGTCAAGTTAAATTCTTAAAATTTAGAAATTACTTTAATTAAGACTCTTAATTAATTTAAATTTCTAAGATAAGATTTAAAAATTAACTTAATTAAGTTTAATTCACCCCTAATTAAACCTTTGAACTTAAAATTCACCAAGTTAGATTCTAATTAGGTTTTAATTAAAATTTGAAGTTAAGGAAAATTTAATTAATTTAATTTAATTAAAAATCCTAAGGTTTAAAATTAATTTCACACTTAATTAAATCTAATCGATCTTCAAGGTTTGCTTCCGAGTCCCTTTTTGATCTCTTTCAATTTAAGTCCCTTTTGTCCTTTTAAGTCCCTTTTGTACTCTTTCAATTTAATTTTCCATTGTTAAATGAACATTATTTGAATTTTGGATATCCTTTTGATTTAGAAGTTACACCACCTTTAAATTTGAGTTGAATGAGACGTCCTCTAGATAGGAAACCTCACCCGAATTCAAAGGAATGTAACTTCCGCCTCAAAAGGCTAAAGCAAGATGCATGACCATTTTATCTTGTTAATTTTAAGTTCTAATCCTAAAAAGGCTTCATTACTTAAGTGTTTAAAACCTAAGTTACTAGTGTTACTAGTTACTTACCTATCCATTTTATTTAATTCTAAGTCTAAGTTATTTTATCAAAATTCTATGTTTTAATAACACATGAATTCGATGCCAAGGTACACTCTCTAGGTCAGCATCATGGTACGTCAAAACACCGACCTCTTTATTGTATCCGAGACATAAGATTCACATGCTATATTACTAAATTTTCTTCCTAATTAAATTAATTAATTAATTAAAGCGACTATCCCTAAAAAGACTCTAAATTAGTTAACTTAGATATTTATTAGGTGACCTCCTTAAATATACCATGCAAAAACATAATAAAAAAGAACAAGATAAAAGGAACTCATCAATTTTATTAGAACCATGGGTACAAAATTACATCAAAAATTCTCATCACAAGAGTACAAAAGGGACTTGTATTGAAAAAGATCAAAGGGACTCGAAAAGCAAACCTTGAAAGATTGATTAGATTTAATTAAGTGTGAAATTAATTTTTAAAGTTTTAGAAATTTTTAATTAAATTAATTAATTAAATTTTCCTTAACTTTAAATCTTAATTAAAACCTAATTTAAATCTAACTTGGTGAATTTTAAGTTCAAAGGTTTAATTAGGGTTGGATTAAACTTAATTAAGTTAATTTTTAAATCTTTATCTTAAAAATTTAAATTAATTAAAAGTCTTAATTAAAATAATTTCTAAATTTTAAGCATTTAACTTAACCTAATTAAAGTTTAATTGGTGAAATTTGGGCTAATTAGACCTAAATAGTTTTATCTTATCTTTTAGAAATTAATTAGAATTAATTAAAATAATTAATTAAAATTATTTTCGGAATTAAAGAATTAAAGTAAGCCTAATTTAAGTCTAATTTGGTGAATGTTTTAAGGTTTAAGGCTAAACTAGACCTAATTTAGGTGAGTTAATTTTAAAGCTTATTTTTAGAAATTAATTTAAAATAATTAATTAAAATAATTTCCAAAATTTTAAGAACTAAATTACACCTAATTCAAGTCTAATTTTTAGGTTCAAAGGGTTAAATTAATTAAATTTAACTGGGTTAAATTAATTTTAAAGTTTTCTTAAAAACTAAATTAAATTCTAATTTAGAACCTAATTAAATTTTTTAAAATCTTTAAAATTAATTTTAAGTCCTAATTAAAGTCTAAAAACAACTAATTTCGAATCTAGGAGTCTAATCCATAAAAAAAGCCGAAACTAAAGAGGAACAGAACTTACCGCCGGCGACCTCCTTTGCTTCCTCACCGATTGAAATCCTTCCCCTTACTCAAGCATGTAATTGCTCCTTTGAATTTTGATCTCAACTCCTCCTTCTCTTCGTTTTTTCTCTGCCCCTTTAAACTTGAAATCCTCCTCCTTTTATAGGAGGCAAACTCAGACTTTTGATTGAAGTAAAAAACTCCAAACAAAATTCAAATCCCTACAAACACTCCACCAACCAAAAAAATCCTCAACTCCTTTATCTCTTATTTTTGAATTTTATTCTATTTTTATTCATTTTTTACTATTTTTTGATTTTCTGTTATTTATTATTATTTTTATTTTATTATTTTTTTGTTTTTTTCTGTTATTTTTTAATATTTTATTATTTATTATATATTATATTTATTATTTTTTTCGTGTTGACAGCTGCCCCTCTTTGCTCAATGCTACGGAGTAGGAGATGGGCAAAGACTGAGAAACACGAATTCTGTAAACCCTGAAGCTTGAAGCGGTTCTTCTCACTTAGAAATTCTTCAAACTTAACATCATGCCCGGAGGACTTACTGATGACCCGGAGGATTTAACATCATGCCCGGAGGACTTACTGATGACCCGGAGGATTTAGGATCGTATTGCTTCCTTGATTGTGCAAACGATATCATCACTCCCGAAGGTGATGGCCCGGAGGACTTAACATCATGCCCGGAGGACTTAATGATGACCCGGAGGATTTAGGATCGTATTGCCTCCTAGATTGTGCAAATGATATCATCACACCCGAGGGTGATGGTCTGGAGGACTTAACATCATGCCCGGAGGACTTACTGATGACCCGGAGGATTTAACATCATGCCCGGAGGACTTACTGATGACCCGGAGGATTTAATAGCGGAACTGGACTCACGCCAAAAGGCTGCCGATAATATTTAAAAATGGAGTCTGAAGAAATTCTTCAGACGTATGTGATAAATCTTGAGGCTGTACTTCGAAACTCCTCGCGTTACACCATTTCTTTCTGGACTCACGCCAAAAGGTTGCCGGTAATACTCGATACACTAAATTAATTAATTTAATTAGGGAGAAAATTTAGTAATATAGCATGTGAATATTATGTCTCGGATACACTAAAAAGGTCGATGTTTTGACGTACCATGATGCTGACCTAGAGAGTGTACCTTGGCATCGAATTCATGTGTTATTAAAACCTAGAATTTTGATAAAATAACTTAGACTTAGAATTAAATAAAATGGATAGGTAAGTAACTAGTAACACTAGTAACTTAGGTTTTAAACACTTAAGCAATGCAGCCTTTTTAGGATTAGAACTTAAAATGAACAAGATAAAATGGTCATGCATCTTGCTTTAGCCTTTTGAGGCGGAAGTTACATTCCTTTGAATTTGGGTGAGGTTTCCTATCTAGAGGACGTCTCATTCAACTCAAGTTTAAAGGTGATGTAACTTCTAAATTAAAAGGATATCCAAAATTCAAATAATGTTCATTTAACAATGGAAAATTAAATTAATATCTATCTTCAAAATACCAATGCCACGTAATGTTTTTCAAGGTACCAATTTTTTGGGCGTTCGTAAGGGCCGTCCTTACACGTAACCGACTCCCGAACCCAATATTTTAAAATGAATCTCTGGTTTTTTTATGGTGTCTGACCTACCTAAGTGGCCAGTGGCCACTCCAAGTCAATTTTTGTTTTAAAAATTAAATTATATATTTTTTAAAATTTGGATTTTTCAAAATTAAAATGATAAAATTTATCTTTTTTAAAACCAATCGTCGAGCTATTATTTTCCACCTGAACTCGCATTTTTTAAAGAGGTCGCGACAGCATGGCGACTCCGCTGGGGACTTAAAAAAATTATTATTTTTTTTATGAGTCAGGCCTAATTTTTTCAAACTTTACGTGGCATTTTGGCATTTTGGAGTTAGATATTAATTTAATTTTTTATTGTTAAGTGAACATTATTTGAATGAGGATAAATTTTTACTTTCATATATCTCGTCATTCATGCATAAGCTCTCGACCCGAGCTTTCACCCTTAAGTGGGAGTTAGATATTATCCGACGTGATGCTTTCCAGCTCTGAGTTTCAGATTTTTATCTGCTTCCGGTATACTAACCTTACGCATCGTGGGGTCTTCACCCCCGTTGTAAGGGACCTATACCACCGAATCGATGTCTTATCGTCATAGTAGACGGTAACGACAGTTCGGGAACCCAATGTCTAGACCAAAAACTCGCATATAGAGTAGAAACCAACCCTTTCTAGAGCCAGACAGGAACCATAAGATAAGGCGGTATGTTACCGAAATGCCGCCAAACTTAGGATTTCTCTGTTAACATGCTCTCTGGTTATTTATACATGCAATTTAACCTGCTCTCTGGTTAATTTTCATTGCATTATAAACTGCTCTCTGGTTAATTTTCCTTGCATTTTAAACTGCTCTATGGTTATTTTTCAGAAATTTTTTATATTATTTTATCTTTGTATTCACCATACTAACACTTTTTTTGGTGGCGTGTGAGTGGGTTCATATAGCATGCATTAGAGATATCGATTCATGAGTTAGTTGTATAGACAATGGTCATAAACTAAAAGGTCTGATAGGCAAGTGGAAGACAATATGCCAGGATGGATCATATTCGAGAAGACTCAGTACGCGATCAGATTTGGTGTTCGAGAAGACTCAGCGTAAGATCAAAGTTAATGTTCGAGACAAGTACCAATTATACAAGGATATTTTAGAAGACTTCAAGTATGATGCACGTCTATCAATATTTAGGTATCTTAGTTGTTGTCGGGAGAGTGGTTACAACATCAACAATAGGAGGATATGAGGTTTTGCTACACCGTTCCAGTAAGTAAAAAGAGTTAGACTTATATTGGGTTCAATAATTATTCAAGCTTCAAGTCGGGTTTAACAATTATTTAAGCTTCAGGTCGGGTTCAAGTGGCTAAGAGACGAAGATAGTCAGAAAGCGCATATTTGACAGTTTAATTAGGGGCATCCCAAGGAACTATCGAAGGATGAAGATGGGAAATAGAAGAGAAATTCAGAAAGTACAACATGACATACGGAAAAACAGTTTGCAAGCTTTGAGCCAACGTTTCGAGTGAAGAACACATCAAGAACCAAACCGAGACGGTTACTCAGATGATGCGTAGATAGAGTTGGTGATCAATTTCAGAACCAAGTACAAGAAATGTCAGATATACATGGATTTTGCCTGATAAAGCAGAAGACACATCAACAGATTCTCATCGGCATACCAGGACAGATGTTGAACCATATTGAACGAGGTGATCAACCAAGAGGCTCGAACCATCTATCTATCAACAAATTGGCTTCTCCTTGTATTCGATCTTTTAGTTAGATGAATGTTGTCTAATGACTAGCTTTTGAAATCGATGTCTCTTGCATTCATGCATTGCATCATTCAAATATTGCATTTTTAGGAGAATAAAAAAACAAAAATATTGCATTTTGTTTTTAAATACTACTTTTAAAGTAGCATTACATTTTGACAAGCATAAATTTGAACATCTTAAGATTAAGAAATTTCAGAAAGTTGTTGAGGATCACTTGGGTAATATGAAAGATCAGACAGTCTCAGAAGCAGACACCAATTTTTACATTGTTTGGAGTCTAAGAGACCGAGAAAGAAAGACCTCCAGATGAAATGCAGATATGAAAGATTGGTATGAAAATTCATCTCACACAAGGGTTCAGTTTCAAAAGATTCTTTTTGCAAAAAAAGAGAGGAAAAAGAAAGAGAAAATTTCAAAAAGAAGTCTAAAGGAGAAAAACGGCCGAGTTTAATAATTGGGGCATCTATTGAAAATTTAGAAGATCAAATTTTGAGCTATGAAAAACAACAATAAAGTGTTCGATCATGATGACAATAACGTGAGAAGACCTGGGGCATCTGATTACCCTAAGCGATAATAATGAATTTATCAGTGTCATCCCGAAGAAGAAATCCAAGTAAAGACCAAAGGACGAGTAGTTCAAATGACTACATAGCCAAGGCCTATATACTACCGAGGCTACCCAATGTCGCGGCAATACCATAAAAGAGAGTAATTTTATCTAAAAATGTTTTAAATATTCTCTTTACTTGAATTTAAGTTTGTAATCTTGTACTATCTTATGTCAGCTTTGCTTTAGTTTACTCCTTTAAGGCTATAGAAATTTTTCTCCTTACCATGGTCAAGTACTGTTTTGAAGGGATAACCATAGGATACTCATGGAATAAAACTTAGAAGCTTACTTTAGGATTAGACAAAAAAAAACACTTTTTAGACTTGTTTGATTTAGGAGTTCTTTTAATAAACTTAGGTGATAAAGACTTAGAACTTGTTGGAAAAATAACTAGAGGTGCCTATCACCGGCTCTAGTTTTGCTCTCCTTCATACTAGAGGTGCCCGATATTGGCTCTAGCATGCTAAATAGGTGCTACAAAAGGAAAAAAAATAAATAAAAAAACAAAGAAAGAAATAGAAAACACATATCTTGAGGTGCCCGAAATTGGCTCAAGACTTACTGTTTTAAGGAGATAGCTAATCTAAGATTCTACTTGTCTTGAACTTAGAGTTTATCTAAGAAAACCTTGAATCAGCCTTGTCCATTAAACACACACACTCACCTAGCCCTAGAGTTTGTTTCTTAGTAGAAGTCCTTGGGTAAACTAGTGGCTAAAACGGAGAGATAGACATGACCATGGTGGGGAGAATAGATGGAAGAGTAAGACCAAAGGGGAGTAAGGTTTAGCAATTTGATGTTTGGCATTGCTTGAGGACAAGCAATAGTTCGAGTTTGGGGGTATTTGATGAGTGCCTAAAATAAGTTAGAAAATGGTCACATCAGAGTTGATCTCTGCAAATTTGTTCGAGGGCTTTGTTGCGCTTGGTATTTAGAGGCCTAATTTTTTGTTTTGTTTGTCATGACAATTATTTTTTTAAAATGTTTTCAAAATACTATTTTGAGCATTTTTGTTCATTGTTTTTACAAGTATCTTGTAGATAAATTGATTAGATACAAGAAAAGCAAAGGATTTCATGAGCATTTTTATGATGTACTAGCCCTTTAAGTGTAGACAGAGAAAAAGGTGACCTTAGTACTCGTTTGTTGATGAAGATATGATGAAGAACAGTTAGAGCTCCAAATGTTAAAGTATTTGAGCAGGAGCAACAAAATGACCCAAGTAAACTTGGGGCAAAGAGAGAACATTGAACATTATTTGGGGCAAAATATAGCCGGATCAATTCATCAACGTGTGGAAATTGTTACAATTTCGACATCACAAGACAAAGAATCTCTACGGGGTGAATACCAGAATGAGAAAACAGGGCAATTATGCTCAAGTTCGAGTGGGGCAATGCTACAAAAGTGTGTCAGAAGAACATACTGTCATGAGAAATTCGAAAACCAAAGCAATGAAAAGGATGAATTCTTTCAGAGCGGATTGAGAATACAAGGGAAAAGATCATATGTTGAAAACGAGAACAAGCATCATTGAGATCGTGACAGACTTCATTTGTTGAAAAAAGAGACAAAGCAAGAAAAGAAAGAATAAATCTAAAGTGAAAACCTGAAAAGGTGCTTTAGAGCAAAAAGCGAAGACTTTGAAAATTGAACCTGAGTTTGAGATGAATTCTCATATCAGTCAAAGAAGATATGTCGGGGGATAAAGCAAGAAATTATGAGCTTTCCCTGAAGCTGAAAGTTTGCCCAAGTGGCCTCAATTAACATTCATGCATCATAATAGGAATATTTGTATTTAGAAGTATGCTAACCATGCATGATACTTCTGTTAAACAGGAATTAAAGAAATCAACAATAACGAGTTTTACCGGCAGCCTTTTGGCGTGAGTCTAGAACACAAGTATTACCGGCAACCTTTTTGGCGTGAGTCCAGAAAACAAGTATTACCGATAGCCTTTTGGCGTGAGTCTAGAAAACAAGTATTACCGGCAGCCTTTTTGGCGTGAGTCTAGAAAACAAGTATTACCGATAGCCTTTTGGCGTGAGTCCAGAAAATAGGTATTATCGGCAGCCTTTTGGCGTGAATCCAGAAAACGAGTATTACCGGCAGCCTTTGGCGTGAGTCCAGAAAACAAGTATTACCAGCAGCCTTTTGGCGTGAGTCCAGAAAATAAGTATTACCGGCAGCCTTTTGGCGTGAGTCTAGAAAGAAGTACAGCCTCAAGATTCATCACTTACGTCTGAAGAATTTCTTCAGACACCATTTTTAAATATTATCGGCAGCCTTTTAGCGTGAGTCCAGTTCCGCTATTAAATCCTCTGGGTCATCAGTAAGTCCTCCGGGTATGATGTTAAATCCTCCGGGTCATCAGTAAGTCCTTCGGGCATGATGTTAAGTCCTCCGGGCCATCACCCTCGGGAGTGATGATATCGTTTGCATAATCTAGGAGGCAATACGATCCTAAATCCTCCGGGTCATCATTAAATCCTCCGGGCATGATGTTAAGTCCTTCGGGCCATCACCTTCGAGAGTGATGATATCGTTTGCACAATCAAGGAGGCAATACGATCCTAAATCCTCCGGGTCATCAGTAAGTCCTCCGGGCATGATGTTAAGTTTAAAGAATTTCTAAGTGAGAAGAACCGCTTCAAGCTTCAGGGTTTACAGAATTCGTGTTTCTCAGTCTTTGCCCATCTCTTGCTCCGCAGCATTGAGCAAAGAGGGGCAGTTGTCAACACGAAAAAAATAATAAATATAATATATAATAAATAATAAAATATTAAAAAAGTAACAGAAAAAAATAATAAAATAAAAATAATAATAAATAACAGAAAATCAAAAAATAGTAAAAAATTGATAAAAATAGAATAAAATTCAAAAATAAGAGATAAGGGAGTTGAGGATTTTTTGGTTGGTGGAGTGTTTGTAGGGATTTGAATTTTATTTGGAGTTTTTTACTTCAATCAAAAGTCTGAGTTTGCCTCCTATAAAAGGAGGAGGATTTCAAGTTTAAAGGGGCAGAGAAAAAACGAAGAGAAGGAGGAGTTGAGATCAGAATTCAAAGGAGCAATTACAAGCTTGAGTAAGGGGAAGAATTTCAATCAGTGAGGAAGCAAAGGAGGTCGTCGGCGGTAAGTTCTCTTCCTCTTTAGTTTCGGCTTTTTTTATGGATTAGACTCCTAGATTCGAAATTAGTTGTTTTTAGACTTTAATTAGGACTTAAAATTAATTTTAAAGATTTTAAAAAATTTAATTAGATTCTAAATTAGAATTTAATTTAGTTTTTAAGAAAACTTTAAAATTAATTTAACCTAGTTAAATTTAATTAATTTAACCCTTTGAACCTAAAAATTAGACTTGAATTAGGTGTAATTTAGTTCTTAAAATTTTGAAAATTATTTTAATTAATTATTTTAAATTAATTTTAATTAATTTCTAAAAATAAGCTTTAAAATTAACTCACCTAAATTAGGTCTAGTTTAGCCTTAAACCTTAAAACATTCACCAAATTAGACTTAAATTAGGCTTACTTTAATTCTTTAACTTAGAAAATAATTTTAATTAATTATTTTAATTAATTTCTAAAAGATAAGATTTAAAACTGTTTAGGTCTAATTAGCCCAAATTTCACCAATTAAACTTTAATTAGGTCAAGTTAAATTCTTAAAATTTAGAAATTATTTTAATTAAGACTCTTAATTAATTTAAATTTCTAAGATAAGATTTAAAAATTAACTTAATTAAGTTTAATTCACCCCTAATTAAACCTTTGAACTTAAAATTCACCAAGTTAGATTCTAATTAGATTTTAATTAAAATTTGAAGTTAAGAAAAATTTAATTAATTTAATTTAATTAAAAATCCTAAGGTTTAAAATTAATTTCACACTTAATTAAATCTAATTGATCTTCAAGGTTTGCTTCTGAGTCCCTTTTTGATCTCTTTCAATTTAAGTCCCTTTTGTACTATTGTGATGAGAATTTTTGATGTAACATTGTGTACCCTTGATTCTAATAAAACTGATGAGTTCCTTTTATCTTGTTCTTTATTTTATTATGTTTTTGCATGGCATGTTTAGGAAGGTCATTTAATAAACTTAGGTTAATTAATTTAGAGCCTTTTAGGACTAGTCACTTAAATTAATTAATTTAATTAGGGAGAAAATTTAGTAACATAGCATGTGAACCTTATGTCTCGGATACACTAAAGAGGTTGGTGTTTTGACGCACCATGATGCTGACCTAGAGAGTGTACCTTGGCATCGAATTCATGTGCTATTTAAACCTAGAATTTTGATAAAATAACTTAGGCTTTGAATTAAATAAAATTGATAGGTAAACAACTAGTGACATTAGTAACTTAGGTTTTAAACACTTAAGCAATGGAGCCTTTTTTAGGATTAGAACTTAATATGAACAAGATAAAAAACGGTCATGCATTTTACTTTAACCTTTTGAGGCGGAAGTCACATTCCATTAAATTTGGGTGAGGTTTCCTATCTAGAGGACGTCTCGTTCAACTCAAGTTTAAAGGTGATGTAATTTCTAAATCAAAAGGATATCCAAAATTCAAATAATGTTCATTTAACAATGGAAAATTAAATTAATATCTATCTTCAAAATACCAATGCCACGTAATGTTTTTCAAGGTACCAATTTTTTGGGCGTTCGTAAGGGTCGTTCTTATACGTAACCGACTCCCGAGCCCAATATTTTAAAATGAATCTCTGGTTTATTTTATTGTGTCTGGCCTACCTAAGTGGCCGATGGCGACTCCAAGTAAATTTTTGTTTTAAAAATTAAATTATATATTTTTTAAAATTTGGACTTTTCAAAATTAAAATGATAAAATTCATCTTTTTCAAAACCAATCGTCGAGCTATTATTTTCCACCTGAACTCGCGTTTTTTAAAGAGGTCGCGACAATATGACACAAAAATGGTAAGCATTTATGTATATACACAATTCCTTACAAAATATACACAACGGCTTACGAAAACCGTAAGGAAAAAGGTATGTACACAAATCCTTAAAACTTGAAACCATGAGCTAAAGGAGGATATCCAAGGGTAAGGATTTGTGTACATACACAATTGCTTACTCGTAAACATAATATGGCACAACAATGGTAGCATTTGTGTATATGCACAATTCCTTACAAAATATACACAACGGCTTACGAAAACTGTAAGGAAAAAGGTATGTACACAAATCCTTACCACTTGAAACCATGAGCTAAAGAAGGACATCCAAGGGTAAGAATTTGTGTATATACACAATTCCTTACGCGTAAACATAATATAGCACAACAATGGTAAGCATTTGTGTATGTACACAATTCCTTACAAAATATACATAACGGCTTACGAAAACCATAAGGAAAAAGGTATGTACATAAATCCTTACAACTTGAATCCATGAGCTAAAGGGGGACATCCAAGGGTAAGGATTTGTGTACATACACAATTGCTTATAAATGTACATAATATGGCACAACAATGGTAAGCATTTGTGTATATCATTCCTTACAAAAATATACACAACGACTTACGAAAACCGTAAGGAAAAAGGTATGTACACAAATCCTTACCACTTGAAACCATGAGCTAAAGGAGCCAATCATAGGGTAAGGATTTGTGTACATACATAATTTCCTACGAGAATATATAATTTGGTACAAAAATGGTAAGAATTTGTGTATGTACACAAATAGTTACGAAAATCGTAAAGGAAAAGGTTTGTACACAAATCCTTACAACTTATCACCAAGAGGCCATCCATGTATAATGATTTGTGTACATACACAATTTACTACTAGAATACATAAATTGCTACAAAAATGGTAAGGATTTGTGTATGTACACAAATCTCTACAAAGTATACACAAATGATTATGGAAACCGTAAGGAAAATGGTATGTACACAAATCCTTACAACTTCTCACATTCGAATCACATTCGAATCCTTAAAATAATTTGATTCGAATAAAATTTTATATTTTAAATATTCGATAAAATTCGAATATTTTAATTATTATTTAACATTCGTATTTTTATTATATGAATATTTTTATTCCTATATTTATTATTCGAATCAAATTTGATATTTTATTTGAATATTTCTATTTTAATATTTATTATACGAATATTTTTATTCGTATATTTTTCTTCAAATATTTATTATATTAATATTTTTATTCGAATATTTTTATTCAAATATTTATTATATGAATATTTTTATTCGAATATTTTTATTCAAATATTTATTATATGAATATTTTTATTCGAATATTTTTATTCAAATATTTATTATATGAATATTTTTATTCTTATATATTTTTTATTTAAATATTTATTAAACAAATATTTTTATTCGTATATTTCTTATTCGAATATTTATTAAATGAATATTTTTATTCGAATATTTTTTATTTGTATATTTTTATTCTAATATTTATTGTATAAATATTTTTATTTTTATATTTTTTATATGAATATTTTTATTCCTATATTTATTATTCTAATATTTATTAAACGAATATTTTTATTCGTATATTTTTTATTCGAATATTTATTATATAAATATTTGTATTCGAATATTTTTATTTGAATATTTTTATTCAAATAGTTATTATACGGATAATTTATCCATATATATTTTATTTGAATATTTTTATTCAATTTTTTATTATATGAATATTTTTATTTGAATATTTATTATATGAATATTTTATTCGTATATTTTTATTTGAATATTTATTATATGAATAATTTTATTCCTATATTTATTATTCAAATATATATTAAATGAATATTTTTATTTGAATTTTTATTATATGAATATTTTTATTCGATATTTATTATACGAATATTTTTATTTGTATATATTTTATTCAAATATTTATTGTATAAATATTTATTATCTGAATATTTATTATACGAATATTTTTATTTGCATATTTTATTCGAATATTTATTATATAGATATTTTATTTATTAATTTAAAATATATTAATTTATTAATTTAAAAGTTCGATGACCTAATTGACGATTTTTTTAGTTGCGTGACCAAAATTAGTATCCTTAATTAGTTGGGTGGCCGCTGGTGTAATTTATCTTTTTTAATAGAGGTAACCTATTGACCTGTTAACTCATTTAAATCCAACGGTCACAAGTGATAGGTGTCCATCCAACGGCCATTATGATTTGGCATTTTTTAGCCTTAAATTAAGATCCGGTTTTTAGACAAACCCGTGGGGAATAGGTTTTTTAGAATGGGAGATTGATTGGCAGCAAAAGAGAAAGAAGGGGGAGATGGAGACAGTGACAGAGACAGTGACAGTGACAGTGACAGATCTGTCGGGTGTTTTAGTTGTATGACCCTCTTGTTATTGTTCTCATGGTCGGAGGTCATGAACGAGTTAAAAAGTGAGGGAATAAAATATAAATATTTAAAAGTAGAAGAGAATAAATTTATAAAAAAGTTAAAAAAATTAAAATAGAATAATAAAAATAAAAAAGTTTTCGGGAATAAAGGTTATTGTCTCTTCTCACCCCATATAGTTTCGTACTACTAGAGGATGTATAAGCATTCTCATCTATTCTGCCAGTGAACCCTAAACCCTATAACCCCTACTCGAACATAGTCCAACTTAAATAGATCTGCGATGTAAGACAATTGCATCACGGACTCAAATTCTAAATAATACGCTCAATTATAACGTATCTATTTCAAATATTTTGGGTATAATATTTTTTTTTTACTTAATCTCGTACTACAACAACATAATTTTTTAGTGATAAATTAATAGTGAAAAAGAATAATTTAGTAACAAATATTAATTTTTATGATAATTTTTTTGTACAACACTATTAGTATAAGCAATTGTGAAGAACTTTTATTTGTTCACTGTAATATTAGTAATTGTGACGATTACATTTATCACAAAAAAAAATCTCATTAAAAAGACTAAAATTATAACATAAATTTCATTATCGCTAAAACTTTGACACACAATAATGACAACATGTGAAATGATCACTATTATTTAAGATTTGTTATGACAATGAAATTACTTGTCACTTTAAATCTTTTTTGTTGTGATAAATTTTGTCTCTAATAAAAATTAAAAGTAATGACAAATTAGATATTGTCACAATAATAAATATATTTTTATAATTAAAAATTAAAGTTATCATCAACTAGTTTATTAAAAGGTAAACTATTTGACTATTTCTATTAGTCTTTATTTTGTGTAAATTAATATTTTAGTCAATTTATTTTGATCAACTCTAATCTTTATATTTATTAAATTTTAGAATTTATATCATAATCCTAACAGTACACCAGTAATATTACTAAATTATAAGGACTAAAACTGATAAAATTAAAAAAAATAATTAAATAATTTATTTATAATAAATTGGCTAAAAAATTCTACTTAACATATTTATAGACTACCATTCATCTTAAAATCGTAATTTCAAATTTAAAAAGTATAGAAATTTAAAGTGACAAAATTAAAATTCAAAGACTAATATATAATTTTATCATAATATATAATAAAAAAATATTTTGAAAAAAAATTAAAAATACTTTATTATAATTAATTTTTTCTTCAAAAAAATCTAAATAATTTCTTCTACATATGTAATTTGTATAAAAAATTATAAAAAATTGTTAAATTATTATTAGAATAATTATTTCTATAATTAATACATAATTTTAAAATAAATAAAATTAATTTTGATTATAATTTAACTTAAGTACTATTTTCTTTCGAAATAGTATTAATTTTTTTCTAATTTAATGGATAAGTATTGCACTCACGACCTAAAGGTTTCTGGTTTGATCCTCCTTGAAGCCATGTATTTCATTTATTTATTAAAAGAGTGACTTATAAATGTGTTAATTCATCTATAATTAAATTTCAATGATCAAAGAAAAAATTAAAGTTAGTGGATTAAAAATATAAAATTTTCATTAAATTTCAGGGACAATTAATAATTATTTTAAATCATAAATAAATTAATTATAAATAAAAATATAATTAATTTTTAATATTGAGAGTGATAACATATTTTTGACACTAATTAATTGTGTATTTGTGATGAAATGTTTGTCACTAATAAGAATAATATTAGTGTCTAAGTTTTAGTTACTATTAATAACCATTTGTGTTAAAAATTATAACCACAAAAAATATAATTAATTGTTATGAAATGTAAAAGAATTATCACTAATATAATTGTGACGGAGTTATTATGTCACTAGAAATGCATTTTCTTGTAAATTATAATAATCTTGTAATTTGATCTTGTGATAAGTCATTATTATGTTTGTCTATTTTATTTGTGACGAGTTAGAATTGAAATTAGACAATTATATATTTGTTTCAATATCATTTATTATTAGATGAGTCATTATATGCATCGAATACTGCTAAATATTATTAATGTTGAACACTATTAAATTGATTAATAAAAATTAAAAATTTTAAAATCTCAATGTATAATTAATTTTATTTAAATTTTATTTTATTTTAAATAATTTATAATTGTATGTGGAGTCCTTAAGATTTTTAATATTTATTAATTAATTTAATAATGTTCAACAATGTTCGACTAACGTTGTGGAATTTTTCTTTATTATTAGATCTTTATTTTCTTTTTAAAAGATGTCTGATCAGATATGTAATGTTATCGTTTTTATATCTAAAAGTTTTATTTCATCTTTTTAACGTGTTATTATTACCTTTATTTCTTTTCTTACATGAAATAACTAAAGAAGATATGTAATGTTGTAAGGGACCTATACTACCGAATTGATGTCTTATCGTCGCAGTAGACGGTAACGACAGTTCGGGAACCCAGTGTCTAGACCAAAATCCACATGTATAGAGTAAAATCCTACCCCTTTTAGAGCCAGACAGGGACCATAAGATAAGGCGGTATGCTGCCGAAATGCCCCCAAAATTAGGATTTCTCTATTAACATGCTCTCTGGTTATTTATATGCAATTTAACTTGTTGTCTGGTTAATTTTCATTGTATTATAAACTGCTCTCTGGTTATTTTCAGGCACATTTCTTATTATCTTATTTTATTCATGTATTCACCCTACTAACACAATTTTTTCTGTTTTGTTTTGGTCCTTTTATATACCTTTGCTATTTTTATTTGACATATCATTTGCATTGGTATTGATTCGGGAAACAATAAAGTTAGAAGTGTCCAAAATGTCAGAATGGATCATTATAGGAGAAGATAATACAAAAGTTTGGACGTGGTCGAAAGCAATTCAACATGAGAAAGGGGATAGCTTACCTCTATGAAGCATCTCAACGTTGAAAGGGTATGTAAGGATCAACACGAATCAAAGCCCGTGCCTTTCCGAACTTCAGGAAATATGGGAACAGTGGACTAGTGATATGAAGGAGCAATTTAAGAAGGAATTTGGAGATATTGCACTGTTGGTGAAAGTTCTGATCGACAGACAATTGATGAGAGCTATGGCACAGTTTTGGAATCCAGCGTACAATTGTTTCACTTTTGGGAAGATCGACATGACGCCTACATTAGAAGAGTATGAAGTATTGATTAATTGTCCAACAATTAAGATTGATAGGATATACGTCAAGCCCAACAGTACTTTGGGTTTCAAGAAGAAGCTGATACAGATGACCGGGAAGGAAAAGGAATTTTGGGATCAGAAGATAACGGGTCACGATGGGAACGACATGAGTGAGGATAAGCAAAGAGTAAGCTGTAAGGTTTTAAAGGATTTGATAGCTGCTAGTAGTGAAGAGTCCACCAAGGTAAGGAGGATTTACGCTCTTTGTATTTATGGGCTGGTGCTATTTCCGAGAACCCCTGAACACATAGACCCATCCACTGTTGGTTTATTCGAAAGACTATTTAAGGGTGTGAACCCAATTCCTGCCATCTTAGCCGAGACTTACAGATTAATGACTGCATGTAAGAAGGCTGGTGAAGGAAGGTTTTGGGGTTGCGCGCAGCTACTAGAGATATGGTTCAGAGGTCACCGTTGGAGCTCGTCGTATAGTGCCCTAAGGTTTAGGACCACTTATTCGCCCGTTGAAGAACATTTGAAGAGTTGTGTTTTGGAGAAGAAGATTGAAACCCAATGGAGAGATTTTTTTCAGGACTTGACAGATTCAGACATTGTTTGGAAAACTTGTTGGTTGAACAGAGGAACTATTTTTCTATATCGGTGTAGAGATAGGGATTAGATTCCTTTGGCAGGTATATGGGGTGGAACAGTTTATTACCCACTTCTAGTTTCGAGGCAGTTCGGGTCTAGATAATTCATACCGACCACAGCAGGTATGGGAAGTTTTGGCTATAAATACCAAACCGAGGGTTACAGATCTAGGGTAGCTCAGATTATGAAGGCATGAGATTCGCCTAGAAGAATTTAGCCTTACCGGGAGTGCGAGGTTATGGCCTGATACGATGAATGAAGGGTGCAAAGAGTGAATGATGGAACTTTCTAAGAGATACCGAGGGATGATGGATCATCGTCGAATAGAGCAGCCCAAGAAGCGCAAAGACATGGGGGGCATAATCGGGAGCTGGATTTGCAAAGACATGAGTGGAAGATTTATGACCTTACGCAAGAGTTGAACTTAACGAAGTATCAAGTGATGACACAGGAGATGAAAGAGAAAGAGTTTACACTCCAGAATGAGAAGTTAAGCCGAGATTTGAGAGAAACACGAGAGATACATAGGGGGCATAAGAGGAAATACTAGAAAGAAAGTGAGGGCAAGATCATTGGGGGTTTGTCTGATCACTTAAACAGGATGATGAGAGAGAAAGAAGACTACAAGAAGCTCTATGAACGGAAGTGTCACGAAGCAAGAGAAGCAAACTACAAAGTAAAGAAGATGTTAGAGAAAGAGTAGGCAAGGAACTTTGAGTTGACAAACCAAGTGAAACAGCTAGTGAGTTAGTTACCAGGTATCACAATGAGGACAAGGTTTAGATGGAAAAGAAAAAGGATGGTCTACAACAGAAGATTGTCTCGCTTGATAACAAAGTACAAGAGCTACGTGAGAAGCTAGTCAACTTCGAATGAGCTTTATGCCAGGATGCTGGAGGAGCATAGAAGGCAAAGTACGAAGCAGTACAGTGCATCATTCAGAGTCAGAATAATGAACTAGTTAACTTCAAAGGACAGGTCCGAAGCTTCGCATCCTATATACAAATATTGTCGAAGGAAGCTGCAACCCTTCTGAAGCAGCCGAACATTGAGCAAGAGCACGAAGAAGTCATCGTACGCCTGCTACATGAGTTGACTAATTTGAGGATCAGGGCTAGCAGTTTTCTATAGTTAGCTATCTTTAATTTGTAGTGGACCCTTTTTGGATGAATGGATATTTTTAAGACACTGTTTTTCGAATTCAATACCCTTTTGCATACATGCATTCATGCATTCATACATAATATGCATTATTGATTAAAATAAAGTTTAATAATAAAAGTTTTTATGGCAGTGAACTCTAAAAATTGCAAACATACTGTATACATACTAAACACGCTCACATACAAGAAAGTTGGCAATGGAAGAAAGGCTAAAGAAATTAGAGGAGGATCGTGCGGAATTCCAAAATCGACTAGATGGAATAGAGAATATCATGAAGGATAGTATTGCCAAGGCTCAGGTAGATATTATCAATCAATTGACTACTTTGTTGGGACCAAGGCAAAGTGAGAAAGACAAGGCGCCAATGGGAGGGCCGAATGAGACCGAAGGACAAACAGATACTATATCTCACATAAGGGGGCAACCTGAGGTGCAGTTAGAACCGAGCAAAGTACAGTTTAATTTAGCAGGGGCATCCACAAGTCAGCCCGTGGAAGTTGATGATTTCACTCTAAATGTTGAAGAGGTCCCGGATCTCAATTTTATGAATGAGGTGGACAAGATGCGCCATGACATGGAGAAGAAGTACACTGATCATTTCAAGGCACTTGAGGCGAAGATACAAGAGATACAGGGGTCGATTGATAAAAGCACTGATGCATTTGATTTAGGGTTGGTATCTGATCTGGTCTTAACACCGAAGTTTAAGATGCCTAATTTTGAGAAATATGATGGAATGTCGTGTCCCAATGCTCATATGATAATGTATTGTCCGAAAATGGTCGTTTTTAGTAAGGATGAGAAGCTACTGATCCACTGTTTTCAAGATAGCCTGACGGGTTCTACGATCCGATGGTACACACAGTTGAGTCGAGAGAATATAAAGACGTGGAAGGACCTACATCGCGCTTTTATGGAGAATTACAAGCATGTGTCAGAGATGGGAGCTACTAGGATTATGTTGTAGCAGATGTGGCAGAGGTCGAATGAAACGTTCCGACAGTATGCTCACAGATGGAGGGATTTGGCTTCACAAGTACAGTCTTCATTGATTGAGAGGGAAATAACTCATATGTTTGTGGAAACATTGAAGGGCCCGATGTACGATCGTTTGTTTACTAGTACTTCGATGCAAAGCTTCTCTCAGAATGTTACTACCGGGGAGCTGGTGGAAGCGACCATCAAGAGAGGGAGAATAGAAGGATCTGAGAGTTCCAAAAAGAGCTTTAAAAAGAAAGATAATGAAGTGAATAGCACCGCTGTGTACGAGGCGCCGAGAAATATGACAATTTCTAAACCAGAGGTAGGAACAGGTAGCTCGCAAGGTTCGAATAAGAAGGATTTAAAATGGGAAAGGCCAAGTTTCACGTCTATCTCGGTAATATATGTTGTGTTGTACACTCAATTGCATGATGCGGATATGATACGTCTATATTTTATCGTACCACTCCAACCTCCATATCCGCATTGGTATGAACCGAAGGGTTAGTGCGAATACCATGCTAAGGTTTACGGGCATAGCATTAAGAATTGCACTGCGTTCAAAAGAATAGTTCAGAACATGATCAATATTGGGGTTTTGAAATTTGACAAACCTAGTATATCTACGAACCCATTGCTAATCCCGGTAGTCGTGGTGTGAATACGATTGAGGAAGATCAGATGAGGCAAATCAATATGAGTGTATAGGAGATCAGATCACCATTAAAGTGGGTTTTCAAACAGTTGTTCGACAATGGACTTATATGCCAGGGAATGAGGATGAAGGAACCCGTTGAGATAGGTTTGTACTATGAGTATCACCAGGAACATGGACATATGATTTAGCATTGTGTTGAGTTCAGAAGTTTTGCTACAAGGAATGATGGATAATAAAGAAGTGGAATTCTTCGAAAAGATGGGAGACCGAAGAACGATGGACGTATGTACGTCCGAGGGAACCAGGCCAAAGTACAGTGCGGATAGGCCATTGGTCATTTCAGCTCAACCAAAGAGTAATAGTTCAGTTGGAGAAGCGAAACTAGCAGTTGCTCCTCGCATAGTTATTACTCCTCCAACACCGTTTTCGTTCAAAAATACACAAAGGGTTCCATGGAATTATGCAGCAAGTGTGACCGGGCCAAGTAATTCAAAGCTCGCCGAGGAGATATAGCCAGAGAAACCCGAAGCCAACAATAAATTTGAAACGGAGGAGCCAGTGAATGAGGTAGGAAATTTCACGAGAAATGGGAGATGTTACTCACCAGCTTAAGACAAAG
Organism: Abelmoschus esculentus; assembly: GCA_035048815.1. NCBI lineage: Eukaryota > Viridiplantae > Streptophyta > Magnoliopsida > Malvales > Malvaceae > Abelmoschus > Abelmoschus esculentus. The sequence goes on along the minus strand of JAUCBN010000038.1, from coordinate 16,126,175 downwards.
AAGAAGATAAGGCCAAGAATGCTGAGAAAAAGAAAATTTTTGCGGATCCGATTCCGAAGATAAATGAGCCTATTACCAAGAAACAAGCACATGAATTCTTGAGATTCTTGAAGCACAGTGAGTATAATATTGTTGAGCAGTTGAAAAGACGACCAACTAGAATCTCCATTCTAGATCTGTTATTAAGCTCCGAGGGACACCGTGATGCTTTATTAAAGGTGTTGAACCAGACGTTCGTTCCAAAGGATATATTAGTGAACAAGTTGGATCGGATTGTTAATCATATCACTGCGGATAACTATATAACGTTTACTGATGATGAGATCTCGGATGGTAGAATAGGGTCTATCAAAGCTTTAAACATTACGACTCACTACAAGGGTCATATTGTACCGGGAGTACTAATTGGCAGTGGTTCAGCACTGAACGTGTTACCTACGACAACTTTTCAAAGGTTACCCATAGACGTTGCCCACATGAAAAGCTACCAAATGTGGTTAGAGCATTCGAAGGAACTACGAGAGACGTGTTGGGCAGGATAGAGGTATCGCTATTGATTGGGTCGTCCGTATACAATATAGATTTTGTTGTAATGGATATCAAGCCCACTTATAATTGTCTGCTCGGAAGATCTTGGATTCATTCTGCCAGGGTAATGTCGTCATCTCTGCACTAGAATTTGACGTTTATAGTAGATGGAAAGCTTGTGTGTGTTGGGGCGGAGGAAGATATTATTTTATCCGTTTCCACTGATACGCCATATGTTCAAGCAAATGAGGAGGCGCTGGAGTGTTCTTTCAGGGCTTTGGAGTTCATCAACACCGCATTTGTTGCTGAAGGTACTAAGTTCCCATTCCCGAGGTTGTCGAACTGCACAGAGATGACTGTAAAGCAAACTCTTGGTAAAGGAGCTAGAGCTGGAAGAGGATTGGGAAGAAGGTTGCAAGTAAGTTTACGCCTAAGGCCCGTAGTCATGAAGAAGGGTCGAGCTGGGTTAGGTTTTTCAATCGAGGCACATTGGAATAAATATGGAAAAGCTGCAGTTAAGAAGCCAATCTCAGTGAGTTCGAAGATCGACTTCATTTCTCATGGATTTGTGAATATCACTGAATAAGCAGAGAAAAATCTTCAAGAGGCTATCAGGCTGTAGGAGAAAGAAATATTTGGGGATGCTTTCGATGGTTTGATGGTGGGAGGAATTTCTGAACGACCAAGGATGAATTTTCTGGAGAGAATTCGTCCATGCCTCCTTGGCGAGACTCTGAAGAATTGTGATGAATGCCTAAAAGGCAGTTATTTACTATCCTTCTTATGGTACTTTAAGCATCTAATAACACCCACTTGAAACGAATCATGAACTCTTTTCTCAAATATTAGATATTCTATTATCATCACTTACAAAGTCAATATTTATAGAGAATGTAGATATTATTACAATTTCTGTACCTGTAGGAATATCTAGAGCTGAAGTGACAGAAAAGCAATATTGTGGCCGAGGCAGAAGCATGGCCGCGATAGAATCTAGTGTGGTAGCACCAACAATGGAGGCGCAAAGAAAGATAAAAATATAGAGAACATTCTGGAAGATACAGCGAATCAATTGGACCAGGCTAGCGCGCTAAAAGCCCAATTCAAAGACCAAGCGGGAAAACCCTTCTAGAAGGCGGTAAACTTGGAAATATCAGAATCCTTGAAGAAGACTTGTTCCCTACTCCAAGTTGAAGTCTATTTAGGAAAGGTTTGCCCTAGGTTAAGACTATAAATACCCTAGCCGGCCACATTGTCTAGGAGAGCTGATTTAGAGAGAAACCCTTTTCTAAGAGAGACGATTTGTAGAGAAAACCCTTCCTCCCTAAAAATTGTACTTACACGATAATATGTTCTAAATTTCTTAGGGATAGGTGAAGGTTGTCGATATTAGTGAGAGGAGATTGATTATTGTATCTTTGTTCTTATGCAATAAAATCAAAGTTTGCTTATTCTATTGTCATTCATTGTTCTTGTATCCAAGCCCGAGAGGAAAGTTTGCAAGTAATCTATTTATCTAGCATCGAGAGGTGTAGATTCTCGAAAGGGATAAGTATGGTGTTGTAGAAACTAACTCGACTTATACTCTTGTGGGTCACTAAGGGGTAGGTTAAGAGTTTCGGCAGCTAAAAGAAGTGTTGGATTGGTTGGTGGTTATCTTTGATTTACGCCGAGAGGTATCGTCAAGGACTGAGCATCAACAGCATTTTGACTCAGAGATGAGTGGAGTCACTTACGGACACTTTGCTGAACTTTGATACCTCTGCCCAAGAGCAAGAGATTGTCGCGGCAGAGGAGCACCAGCATTGCCGAGGCAGTATCTGCAGTACTGTCGAAGCAGTGTTGTGTGATTGCATTGGACAAGGAGAAGATCAATTGAATTCGCTAATTGACGCAACTGGATCCTACTCACTTTCTCTATAATCGTTCTCAAACCTTTAGTTTATGTTTTGTTATTTAATTATTTAGTTAGATAAGACAAATCACTTATATTTGTGTTTTTACTTTATTTTAAGGGGAAAGGAAACGAAGGAAGACATATTAAGTATATCAATCCCTGTGGAGAAGATACATGATATACTTATCATTTTATTACTTGACGACGTGTACACTTGCACTCAAAAAAAGCTTATACCATGCCTATCAAGTTTTTGGCGCCGTTGCCGGGGATTGGCAACTAAATTTTGTTTTTCTTTAATTTTCTTGCTCTTTAATTATTAGTTATCTAACTTTAATTTTAACTATTTATTTATTTTATTTTTACTAACTTTTATCTATTTGGTTTATGACCAGGGTAAATCCGAGTGGACCATTGTACGAGTTGGATCCTGAGATTGAACGAACAAGAAATAATCTGAGACGTAATCTTTCCAAGCTATGGACAATCCACCTAGAGGACAAATTCCACCTGTGGATTATAATGTCCTGTCGCCAGCAATGCCGCAGAAGCCAATGCCGCATCCATTGCCGAGGCAACCTACTGTCAGAGACTATCTGGTGGAAGATTTAAACGGACTCAACCCTGGCGTAGTCACCCAGAGATCGAAGCAACTCACTTTGATCTCAAACCAGTGATGTTCAACATGTTGAACACAATTGGACAATTTAGTGGGTCTGCTACTGAAGATGCAAGGCAGCATCTCAAATCCTTCATGGAACTGTGCAACTCTTTCAAGATTCACGGAGTCCATGAAGAAATTCTGCGATTGAAGTTATTCCCCTATTCACTGAGGATAGGGCGAAGACTTGGCTGAATGGTATCCCAACAAGATCCATAGGATCTTGGGAGGAACTTTGCCGAAAATTCATTATGAGGTTTAATCTGACAAATCTTTATGACCGTATTCGTAATGAAATCACGTCATTCTGGCAAGATGAAGATGAACCGATGTACGAGACATGGGAATGTTACAGAGAATTACTAAACAAATACCCGCTACATGGTTTTTTCTTGTGGACGCAAGTCTCTATGTTCTATAATGCTACTAATGCTTCCACAAGGATGATGCTAGATGCTTCCGCAAATGGGACACTTTTAGATAGAGCACCCGTGGAGGCCATTGAAATTCTAAACAAATTGCAAGGAACGATTTCCAATTTCCCACATCAAGGCGAGGAGGAATGAGACGTCATGACACAACCCACGAAATAGATACATCAAGTTCGGTGGCAACACAATTGGTTTCTCTGACCAAGATGATTCAGAATATGCAAACCCAAAGAAGCGTGCATGAGGTTAAGGCAGTTAACTCATCAGACTACATGCTAGATGAAGAGACCGACCTATATGTTGGAAATTATAACAGAAACAACCCAATGATGTCCAACAATTATAACCCATCTTGGAAAAGGCATCCGAATTTTTCTTGGAATAACCCTAATAATGCCTTGAATTCAATTAATCAAGCCCCTACATTTCAGCATCAGAACCAGAACCTGCCGCAGCAGAACACTCAGCAGTCCATGCCACAGCAACAGGCACAATAGCAACAGTCTCTGAATGCATTGGCCGATTCTCTCACAGCTTTCATGACAAAGACTGGTGCCTATATGATGGAGAATAGCCGCTTCATGAAGCGTACTGATGACTTCATGAACAGAACTGAGATAAGACTACAGAACCAGGAGGCTACAATAAAATCCTTAGAAACTCAGGTTGGTCAATTTGCCCAACGTCAAAACACTCTACCACCAGGGGGTTTGCCTAGCAATACTGAAGTTGCTAAGGTGTTAGGTCACGAGCAATGCAAAGTAATCACAACTAGAAGTGGCCTACAGCTGAAAAATAAAGAGGGGACCTCAACCGAAAGAGTTCAGCCAGAAAAGCAACATCATGAGGACTCAAAAGTTGAACAGGACCCTGTCGAAAGCTCTACCACGGCAACAAAATCAACAGTATCAGAACCACCTACCGAGGCAGTTGCAGACAAATTCACTCTAGGTATTAAACTCAACATCCAAGGAAACCTGGAAGATATCAGACCACCACCTCCTTTCCCATAGAGGCTAAAGAAGCAGAAACTGAACCACCAATTTTAGAAGTCTCTAAACATCTTGAAGCAGGTCCATATTAACTTGCCCCTAGTTGAGGCTATTGAACAAATGCCCAGCTACATAATCGTATGCCACCCAAATTAAAAGATCCTGGATGCTTCACAATTCCTTGTGCGATTGGAGATGGTTGTAAAGGAAAGGCCCTATGCAACTTGGGAGCAAGCATCAACTTAATACCCAAATCAGTTTTTCAGAAAATCGGAATAGGACGGGTAAAACCAACAACAGTACTGGTCCAACTTGCGGATCGGTCTTATGTGCATCCTGAAGGTAAAATTGAGGAAATTCTGGTGAAAGTTGATAAGTTCATATTTCCTGCCGACTTTCTTGTCCTTGACTGTGAAGTTGACGACAATGTACCGATCATATTGGGTCGACCTTTCCTTGCTACTAGACGTACCATTATTGATGTGGAAAATGGCGAACTCACAATGCAGACAAATGATCAACAAATCAAGTTGAACGCCTTCCAAAACCTTCCAAATTCAGACGCTCCAGCAGAATGTAGGGCTCTCCATACACCGAATAAGGGTACTAAAACATCCTGCCTGGGCAGCACACTCGGAAGACTGTTCGGTAAAAGAATAAAACCCAAAGGAGAAGCCGAATGCACTAAAGGGACTGACCAACTCATGAAGACAGATACGGACCAGAAAGAGATAACGAAACTGGGAGATGCATTCACATGCAATCCACAAGTAACCTAATCTCTTCCCTTCAATTCTACTTATTATATTAGGATTAGTTTTTATATTTTTGTTATTTTTAGTATTTTGTTACTATGCTTTATTTTCATTATTTTATCTTTTATTTTTAGTGTTTTTAATTTTTTTTAATAAAGCTATGAATACAGGAAAAATTTTACCACAGCAGGAAGTCTGTTGCCGCGGTAGCATTGTGTTAGAACCGCAGAATTCCTAACAGGAAAAAACAGTGTAACAGCTCTCTACCGAGAAATCCGTCGTGGCAGTAACTTTGCATCAAGGCAGTAAATGCCCAACGGCTAGTAGTTTTTAACAGATATATTTTTACAGCCTATATAAGCAGACTCATTGTTGTGTATTATTTACTTTTGCATTCTTGTTATATTTACTTTCTTGAACAATCTTGCTCTCACTACTTCTTGAACTTTTCAGAACTCTCTGCATTCCTACCAACATTCTTACTGCTTATCTTCAAAAACACCTCATCAACATCCATGGCAGCATACAGACGAATTGCCAACAGTAACGTAGCAGAACGCTTTCAAAGATCTTTTGTTGCAAGGCAATTATGGGAGGAACAAGGATTTCAGCAAACCATTGAAGAAAACTACGAAATCGACCAATTCTTGTTTAACAGAATCGAAGACCAGGATTGGGAAAAATTCTGCCTCTAGCCTCCCATAGCAAATGCAACAATTGTAAGAGAATTCTATGCGCATTGCCCGAACAAGGACACGTTGTTCGTCTACTATTGGGGCAAGCCTGTAAAACTTGATGACGAGGCAATGAACGATTACTACGGCGTTATCCCCATACGTGATGAGCATGGTGAATTTGCAGCTAATATCGAGGAATACGAGGCTATCAAGGATAAACTTTGCTACGACAACACTTCATGAGAAACCGGTACCCATAGGGGTTGTGAAACAAGAATCAGCCTTAAACCCGAAGCAAAGCTTTGGTGCACATTTGTCAAGGGATGCCTCATGCCCACCTCTCACAATAGCACAGTTGATAGAAAAAGATTGTTGCTCATTCATTCAATCATCAACAAAAGAACCATCAATGTTGGAGAGACCATTCTTCAAGAGATCTATGACTGCGGTAAGAAAGAATAAGCTCCATTATATTTTCCTAGTTTAATCTCTGCCCTATGCATTGCTGCAGGTGTCCCTATAGAAGCAACCGACGAATACACAACACAAAGGAAAGGCTGGACTGAAGAATTCTGCTACAGAGTGATGCAGATCACCCAAGCAGACCTAGTGCAGGAAACACCTCAACAGTTCACTATCGACTATACTAACGGAGGGCAGTATACGGAAGAAGCACGAGACCATGCCCAAGCCACTGCATAGTAGATCCATACCAGGAGATTTTGCAGAGGATGACAGACATGGACCTTCGCCAACAACGTTACATGGAATATCAGAGAGATTTCAACAACATCCTTTCCAATATGCTGACCCAGAATTTTCCCATCCATAGGATGCAGTTTCCAGATTTCCCTTCCAACATTTTCGTGACTTTCACACCTTACACAAACACAACACCTGCTCCAGAGCCTAGACCATTCTTTACTGCTAGTTCATAACAACAGTTTCATGCCGCTGACCCATCCAGACCAGCAGGCACGGCTGCCACATCATCTAGCAACAGACGACCATCAAAGAGGAGAGTTGTCTTCAACTCTCCACCACAAAATCCTATCCCCATAGGCAGTTTTTCTGAAGATAGTCTCTCTAGACAGATTGATGAGTATGTCCATGAGCGCTCATTGCATACCCAAAAGAAATACCAACTGTCGAGTTTGGGGGAGAAACGGAGGTGATGCATACTGACAAAGAAGAAGATGGAGATGAAGTTACAGCCCTACTGTAGAAATAAACACCCACCAGAGTAAAGCCGCCCCGGCAGGCAAAGACACCGCCATCACCAGGACAAGGATCAAGAATGAAAGTATCGGAAGGAATACTTAGGACTGAATCACAATTAGAATCTATTTAATCTCTGTTGCTTTACTATTCTTGTTTTCTTTTGCATGTTGTATATTTTGAGCATTGAGGATAATGCTCGGTTTGAGTTTGGGGGAGATTATTGATGCTGAAGCATTGTCGAGGCTATCCAATACCGCGGTAGTACCATAAAGGGAGTAAATTTTTACTGAATTTTTTTATATATATTCTTTTTTTTTGAATTTATGTTTGTAATCTTGCACTGCCCTTTGTCAACTTTGCTTTAGTTTACTCCTTTAAGGCTATAGAAATTCTTCTCCTTACCATGGCCAAGTTCTGTTTTGAAGGGATAACCATAGGATACTCGTGGAATAAAACTTAGAAGCTTGTTTTAGGGTGAGAAAGAAAATAAACACTTTTTTGACTTGTTTGATTTAGGAGTTCTTTTAATAAACTTAGGTGATAAAGACTTATAACTTTTTGGAAAAATAACTAGAGGTGCCTATCACCGGCTCTAGTGTTGCTCTCCTTCATGCTAGAGGTGCCCGAAACTAGCTCTTGTATGCTAAATAGGTGGTTAATAAGAAAAAGAATAAATAAGAAAAGGAAGGAAATAGAAAACGCATATCTTGAGGTGCCCGAAATTGGCTCAAGACTTGTTGTTTTAAGGAGATAGCTTTAGTCCAAGATTCTACTTGTCTTGAACTTAGAGTTTATCTAAGAAAGCCTTGAATCAGCCTTGTACATTAAACGCACACACTCACCTAGCCCTATAGTTTGTTTCTTAGTAAAAGTCCTTGTATAAACTAGTGGCTAAAACAAAGAGATAGACATGACCATGGTGGGGAGAATAGATGGAAAAGTAAGACCAAAAGGGAGTAAGGTTCGGCAATTTAATGTTTGGCATTGCTTGAGGACAAGCAATAGTTCGAGTTTGAGTGTATTTGATGAGTGCCTAAAAGGCAGTTATGTACTACCCTTTTTATGGTACTTTAAGCATCTAATATACACCCACTTGAACCGAATCATTAACTCTTTGCTCAAATATTGGATATTCCGTTATCATCACTTACAAAGTCAATATTTATAGAGAATGCAGATATTATTACAATTTTTGTACCTGCAGGAATATCCAGAGTCAAAGCGGCAGAAAAGCAATGTTATGGCCGAGGCAGAAGCATGGTCGCGGCAAAATCCAGTGTGGTAGCACCAACAATGGAGCTGCAAAGAAAGATAAAAATATAGAGAATATTCTGAAAGATACAACGAATCAATTGGACCAGGCTAGCGTGCTAAAAGCCCAATTCAAAGACCAAGCGGGAAAACCCTTCTAAAAGGCGGCAAACTTGGAAATATCAGAATCCTTGAAGAAGACTTGTTCCCTACTCCAAGTTGAAGTCTATTTAGGAAAGGTTTGCCCTAGGTTAAGACTATAAATACCCTAGCCGGCCACATTGTCTAGGAGAGCTGATTTAGAGAGAAACCCTTTTCTAAGAGAGACGATTTGTAGAGAAAACCCTTCCTCCCTAAGAATTGTACTTACACGATAATATGTTCTAAATTTCTTAGGGATAGGTGAAGGTTGTCGATATTAGTGAGAGGAGATTGATTATTGTATCTTTGTTCTTATGCAATAAAATCAAAGTTTGCTTATTCTATTGTCATTCATTGTTCTTGTATCCAAGCCCGAGAGGAAAGTTTGCAAGTAATCTATTTATCTAGCATCGAGAGGTGTAGATTCTCGAAAGGGATAAGTATGATGTTGTAGAAACTAACTCGGCTTATACTCTTGTGGGTCACTAAGGGGTAGGTTAAGAGTTTCAGCAGCTAAAAGAAGTGTTGGATTGGTTGGTGGTTATCTTTGATTTACGCCGAGAGGTATCGTCAAGGACTGAGCATCAACAACATTTTGACTCAGAGATGAGCGGAGTCACTTACGGACACTTTGCTGAACTTTGATACATCTGCCCAAGAGCAGGAGATTGTCGCGGCAGAGGAGAACCAACGTTGCCGAGGCAGTATCTACAGTACTATCGAAGCAGTGTTGTGTGATTGCATTGGACAAGGAGAAGATCAATTGAATCCGCTAATTGACGCAACTGGATCTTACTCACTTTCTCTATAATCGTTCTCAACCCTTTATTTTATGTTTTATTATTTAATTATTTAGTTTGATAAGACAAATCACTTATATTTGTGTTTTTACTTTATTTTTAAAGGCAAGGAAACGAAGGAAGACATTTTAAGTATACCAATCCCTATGGAGACGATACATAATATACTTATTATTTTATTACTTGACGACGTGTACACTTGCACTCAAAAAGCGCTTATACCATGCACATCAAATTGGACCATAGAAGATTTACCTGTAGTTTTCAAAACAAAGTAATTCCATAAACCATCCTGTACTTTTTCCCGCGAGTATAGGGGATTTTTTGTAAAGGGCTTTTTCATATTTTTCACTAGAAAATAAAAATGTTTTTTTTTCTCAAATGACAAACATTTTATTTTCTTTCATTCGCTTCATCCATTTCTTTCTTTATTCATTTATTATTCATATCCAAATATACAAGTTTTCTTTGCAGGTTCCTAATCAATGATTGCATGAATGATTTTGTGCCTAAGCCTGAAATAGATTTGAAAAGGATCTCTTGTTTAACAGAAATCAATGAGTGTGAAGATAATGTAGACTATGAAGTTCTTGAAGAATTACTAAGATTGGTAGAGAAAAAAGATAAACAAATCATGCCCCACAAAGAAGAGATAAAGGTTCTGAATCTGAGTACTGAAGAAGAGAAAAAAGAAGTCATGATCGGAGCAGCGTTTCCGCTAGGGACAAAGCAAAATTTGATAGATTTATTGCGAGAATTCAGGGATGTTTTTGCATGGTCTTATCAAGATATGCCGGGGTTGAACACCGATATCATGGTTCACAAGCTGCCCATTAGACAAAAATGTAAGCCCGTACAACAGAAGCTCAGAAGGCTGAAACCGGAAATGTGGTTGAAAATTAAAAAAGAGGTACAGAAGCATATCGATGCGGGCTTTCTACAAGTGAGAACATACCTAGAATGGGTAGCAAACATAGTCCCAGTACCGAAAATAGATGGAAAAGTACGGTTGTGCATGGATTATAGGGATCTGAACAAAGCAAGCCCGAAAGATAATTTCTCTTTACCTCACATTGATGTTCTGGTGGACAATACTTCAGGAAATTCGTGGTTCTCTTTCATGGATGGGTTCTCGGGTTACAATCAGATTAAAATGAATCCAAAATATATAGAGGAAACAACTTTCACCATACTATGGGGCACGTTTGCTATAAAGTCATGCCTTTCGGGTTGAAGAATGTCGGGGCCACGTATCAGAGAGCTATGGTGACACTGTTTTATGACATGATGCATGAAGAAATTGAAGTTTACGTGGATGATATGATAGTCAAGTCTCAAATAGAGGATGGACATGTTCAGGATTTGAAAAATTTGTTCCAAAGGCTATGAATGTATCAACTGAAGCTTAACCCTAATAAGTGTACATTCGGGGTTACATCTGGTAATTTACTTAGTTTCGTGGTTAGCCGATAGGGTATCGAAATTGACCCCAATAAATTCAAGGTGATTAAAAATTTGCCACCTCCAAAGACACAGAAAGATGTTTGGGGTTTCCTCGGAAGATTGAACTACGTCTCTCAGTTTATTTCTTAGCTAACCGATAGATGTGATCCAATCTTTAAACTGCTACAAAAGAATAAACCAAGTGAGTGGAACGATGAATGTCAAGAAACTTTGGACAGGATCAAACAATACTTGTCAAACGCACTAGTATTAGTGGCACCTATTCTTGAAAGACCATTAATCCTCTACTTGACGGTGCTCGAGAATTTCATGGGGTGTGTGCTGGGGCAACATGATGACACTAGAAAGAAGGAAAGAGCAATTTATTACCTGAGTAAGAAATTTACCGAGTGTGAGGTACGATACCCGTTTATCCAAAAAAATGTGTTGTGCGCTTATTTGGGTTACTCGTCGACTCAGGCAATATATGTTATACCATACCACATGGTTGATATTGAAGCTTGATCCATTAAAGTTTCTAATGGAAGCACCCGTATTGACTGGGAGATTAGCACGTTGGCAAATGTTGTTGTCGGAATTCGATATAATGTACATTAGCCAAAAGGCAGTTAAAGGAAGCGTCATAGCTGACTTTCTTGCAAGTAGAGCCTCAGAAGATTATTAGCCCCTGAATTTTGATTTTCCCAATGAGGATGTGATGACCATTTATGTTGAAGAAAATGAAGAAATGAAAAAATGGAGATTGTATTTTGATGGGGTAGTTAATGCCCTGGGACGTGGAATTGGACCTGTGTTGATATCTCCAGATAGTATACATTATTCTCTCACGAGCAAGTTGGAATTTTTGTGTACCAACAATATGGCTGAGTACGAAGCATGTGTTATGGGATTGAAGGCTACAATAGAAAGAAAGATAAAGGCCTTGAAGGTATACGGAGATTCAACCTTAGTTATTTATCAGCTGCGCGGAGAATGGGAGACCAAAGGCACGAAGTTAATAGAATATCAGAAGTTGATATTAGAACTGATTGAAGAATTTGAAGAAATAAAATTTGCACACCTTCCTAGAGAAGACAACCAAAAAGGCGGATGCCCTAGTTACACTGGCTTTAGTATTCCAAGCAAATAGACCGGAGGATATGATGCTAATCCAAATGCAGAGTTATAAAACATACGCTCATTGTTGTAACTTGGAAGAAGAAGATGATAATCCTTCGTATTTCGATATTCTACAATACATCAAGTTCCAAAATTATCCATTTAGAGCTAATGATATTGACAAAAGAAAGATTAGAAGAATGGTTGCCGGGTATGTATTGGATGGTGACGTCTTATATAGAAAGAGCAGAGATCATGTGTTGCTAAGATGTGTCAATGCTCGTGAAGCTAAAAGTGTTCTTGAAGAAGTGCATGATGGAATCTGCGGTACGCATGCCAATGGTTTCTCGATAGCACGAAAAATAATGAGATACGGATACTATTGGTCCACTATGGAAGGAGATTGCATAGAGTATGCCAAAAAGTGTCACAAATGTTAGATCAGTGCAGATAAAATCAACTCTCCGCCAGTATCGTTACATACAATGAATTCACCTTTGGGGATCAGATGTAATCGAGTAGATTCACCCTAAGGCTTCAAATGGGCATCGCTTTATCCTAATGGCTATCGATTATTTCACTAAGTGGATGGAAGTCACTTCTTATGTTAACATCATGAGAACAACAGTTTGCAAGTTCTTGAAAAAAGAGATTATTTTTCGATATGGTCTACCAGAACAAATCATCACAGACAATGCTACTAACTTCAACAACAGATTGATAGCGGAAACCTGTGATCAGTTAAAAATAATTCATCACAACTCGGTCGCATACCGACCAAAGATGAATGGAGCGATTGAGGCAGCTAATAAGAACATCAAGAAGATTATATCAAAGATGATAGAAACATACAGAGACTGGCATGAAAGGCTTCCTTTCACCTTGTTTGTGTACCGAACTGTTAGAGTATGCCCAAAGACCAATCATATGATGATTGTATGGATACTTTCATTTACCAATTTTATTGAATAAAGGCATTGCCATTGTTGTTTTCAGATATATGTGTCACATAAACTGAGAAACAATAAGGTCCATATAATAATATATGTATTATTGTTAAAAGATCCTTAGTCAAGTATTATTATGGGTATGGACAATAATAATACGCTTAAGACTAACATGTGATAAATTGATGACAATGAGTTGTCATTGACATAGAGATGTCAGAATTAATACATGAATATATTAGTAGAGAATAATATATTGGATTGACCCACTATGAGCATATATCTTGGATTATTATGTGACGGTCACGATATTGCTCATAGTGACAACTATATATATAATCCTTAGACTTGAGATTATTACTATCTCAACATATGTTGTTTTATGTTTTGATGCAGTTAAATATGTTTCGTAATTAGTTACACTATAAAAACTAACATTGGACATATTACAATATATGTAGTGAGATGTGAATAATCAAGATAGGATTTGTCCTTCCTACATAATAGAAAAATATATCAAAGGCCACTTGATTGAGTGAGACTAAAAATGCATGGCCATGCTTGAATATGTTGATATGAGATATCACAAATTATTCATTAATAGTAGTCCACTCTAGATATCAAGAAACACTAATAATAGGCTATACAAGTGTGACTATTCCAAGACTTGTGCCTATTAAAGATATAAAAGGACAAAAGGATATAATACATTAAAAGAGTTGGTCACGGACATGATACATCGAATCATGGTCTCTTGTAACTTAGATGACAATGATATATTGCTAGATATCACTTATTATTTTTAATATTAGAATTGTTCTAATATTATTACTAACGTTACAATGAGCCTACAGGGTCACACCAAATGGTTGAAACAGAGAAAAAATATATAAGTATAAGTAGATTATATTTAATCCCGAATTTTAAATAAAGAATATAATTAAAGTAATTATATCCCTTTTAAATTCGAATTAAATATAGATTCTGATATTTAAGGAATTAATTAAAGTAATTATTTCCTATAAACCAAATCAGAATCAAACTCTTATACCCTAGGGTTACACTTATATAAAGGATCAATTGGTCTAGCAGCCAAGATAGAGAATTTCGAATTTCAAACCCTAGAATCACGAGAAACAGTTTTTCGAGATTTGCTGTCTTAACCGGGTGAACTGAGTATAGGCCGAGACGATATTCGTGGAGGTTAAAGATTCGAATTGTCGAACAATCGTGATTATCACAAATCTAGTTGTTGTTTTTGCTGCTTATCAAGGAACCCAATATAAGTCATCGTATCTCTTCCTCTCGATTTCGGATTAAACGTACATGGATCATTGGAAAGACCGTCGTAATTTTATTCTGCTGCGCCATGGGGTGTGCCGGCGGTCCCAACACGAACTTCAGTAAGAATTTCTACTGGGACAACGCCGTATTCCCTGGTCTACGGAACTAAAGCAGTGTTACCACTAGAAGTTGAAATTCCATCTCTTCGAGTATTGTCAGAAGTGAAACTAGATGATGCAGAGTGGGTACAGATTTGTTTGGATTAGTTGAATCTAATCGAAGAAAAGCGGTTTAAAGCTATCTTCCATAGCCAGATGTATCAAAAACGGATGATTCGAGCTCATGATAAGAAAGTTCGACTGCGAGAATTTCGAGAGGGTGATCTAGTGCTTAAAAAGATATTTCCTATACATCGTGATTTCCGAGGGAAATGGATATCAAATTGGGAAGGGCCATATGTTGTCAAAAAGGCCTTTTTCGGGGGCACAATGATCTTGACTGAAATGGACGGACAAGAATTATACAAGCCAGTGAATTCCGATTCAGTTAAGAAATATTACGCCTGAAGAATAAAAAGAAAATAAAAGGAAAAGAAAATAAAGCAAAAAACCGAAAGGATGTTTCATAAAAAATGATGAAAAGAAAAAGAAATGAGAGGTCGAGATAAAAACCCGCAAAGGGCGTCTCGATACCAAATGAGGATTTTGGTTGAAAATCAGGAATGACGGTTCAAATGCACGATAGTAGACATCCAGCAATTCATACCTCTCGGTTATCAAGTAGCTCGGAAGAGTCTTTATGTTTGCAAAGTTGGATCCTCACTTGAAGAACTGCCAGACAAGCAGATCTACTTTAAATCTATATCTCAGGAAGAGGCCCAGATGATCGCATGTGATAAGCGTTTGGGAACCTGCATTCGTTTCTTACTTTCTTCTTTCCATTGGTTTACCGTGATCGTGTTTAAAATTTCCATGCTTGTCGTTTTCTTTTCAGCGCTTTCAATTTTATCCAAAGCATCATGCTAGTGAATTTATGTGAATTAATAAATACAGAAAATCTTTTGTCATCACTATGTTTTTAAAAGTTACAGGTAAGATTTGTTTTTCCAAGATCAAAGTAACAGAATAAAACATGTTCCGACAATCAGACGAAATGATCGGAAACAAATAAGAGGAAAGTCTTCGATATGGGCTAGGATCAGTAGAAATAATTGAACAAAAAATAAAATCATCAAAGGTTGCCCTTTGTATGTGAGATGAATTGAGACAGGACCAAGAGCTTGGAAACGAGAGAGAAGAGCCAATTGGACTCTTCAAAGCGACAAATTGACTGATAATACATGTCTTTCCAGGCAGTTTTCGTGCATCATAATAGAAACATCTGCATTAGGAGCATACTAATAATGCATAATATTTTTGTTAAACAAGATTCAAGAACTAATAAGAAATTATTCAAAGAAACCAACAAGAGCAAATATTATTGGCGGCCTTCTCGGTTTTCATCACTTTTGATCTGGAGAATTTCTTAATAAGAAGAACATCTCTAGATTTTCGGGGGACGAAGAATTTCGTAATAAGAAGAACAACCTCGATTTCCACCACTTGATGAGTTTGGAGAATCTCGTAATAAGAAGAATAGCTCTAAATTCCATAAGATACGAGGAATTTTGTAATGAGAAGGACAACCTCAGATTTCATCATTTTTTATCAGGAGAATTTCGTAATAAGAAGAACAGCTCTAGATTTCCCGAAGACAAGGAATTTCGTAATAAGAAGAACAGCCTCGAGCTCCACCGCTTGATAAGTATAAGACACGAAGAATTTCATAATGATAAGAACAGCTTCAAGTGTCATCATCCTTCATCTGAAGAATTTCGTAATGAGAAGAACAACTTCAGACCCTGGAGAATTTCGCAATGAGAAGAACAACTCTAGGTTTAATGGGATACGAGGAAATTCAAAATAAGAAGAACAGCCTTGGGTTCTGTCACAGGTTTTGCTTGAAGAATTTCGTAATGAGAAGAACAGCTTGAAGCTTCAGCTAAATGGCTTAAACAAAATTCATATTTTTCAGTTTTTGCTCGTCTCCTGCTCCGCAACATTGAGCAAAGAGGGGCAGCTGTTACACCCGAATTTTGGGTGTTTAAAATAAAACAAATAACTAAAAATAAGATAAAAAATATAAATAAAATAAAATTAAATAAATAGAAAGATAAGAAGAGGGAGTGATTTTCGGTTGGTGGATGTTTAGGTAGAGAGATTTTAGGGATTTGATAGAGTTTGATTCGTTTTAGGATGGTGAGTTTGAATCCTTTTAAAAAGGATAAAATTCAATCAAAAAGGGAGAACCTATAGAGAAGAATCGATGGAAAACTTCAATCGATAGAGGATTTGGCAGAACGAAAATTCGGTGAGAGACTGAAGTCTTGGAGGAAGCACGTTAGAGGTAAGTCTGACATCCCCCTTCACTTGTTTATTGGTATTGACTTCATTAATCATCTATGTTCATAAGCGGATACAAGAGTTTCCGGGTAGCTTAAGGGTTTGTTCAAGTGAAATTAAAGTTTAGGGGTAATGTTTAGATCTAGTAAAACCAAGTTTCTGATGTGTTTTGGAGTTTTTTTGATTTTTCATCGAGTTTCTCGACTTTGGATTCAGTCACCGGAGAAGGAACGGTGATGGCCGAAGAGTTAGGTGGTGGTCTTCGGTCATGCAGGGTCGCCGACAAACTCATCGACGTGGTCGTTAGTGGCGACGACATAGATCTGGTGGCGGAGTGAGGGGCGGAGTTGCTTGGTGTTCATCTTTGTTCATCAAAAACAATATGAACACTAAGTAAAGTGAGGGTTTTGATCCGTTTGGGGGGGTGTTTCTGGAAATATAAGTTTTGAGTTGAGAGGATCTTAGGGGTGAGACATCCAGCCGGGTTGGGTGAGGGGTGTTTGTGACCGAGTCAACTCGAAAGGGGGGGTTTATACTCCCTCAAAACGCTGTCGTTTTGGGAGGAGAGTTCGCGCGGGTCGAACCCGAATTTTATATGGTCTATTATATAGTTCATATACAGATTTGAGAAACTGAAAAGGTCCACCACCTTCCTCTTCATAGACCTAATTTAATGGAAAAGTTGTTTTTTTCCTTAAAATATAGATCCAAATTTCATTATCGACTTTTTGAAATATATTAAAATTTTTATACTTTTCATAAAAATTTTGATATATACCGAAAATCTTATACTTTTACAAAAATTAATTTTTATAATAAATTTAATTTATAAAAAGAAATTGGTACCAAAATTCTTATAATTTTTATAAGAAGATTTTATATAAATAGTCTCCAATTCGTAAGACGAGAAAAAAAAGTCAATGACAGGTGTGAGCTTTTTCTCTGCGCACATTAGCAGGTCTAATAGCGTGTGAGCAGTTTCTCGCTTGTTTCTTGCTTCATTGCTAGTTTCTTGCTTGGGTTTGCTTGTTTCTTGGTGATTCTTTTGGTGTCTTAGGGTTGCACGCGTAGTTATGGACTGGAGAAAGCTTTTCGGAGGTGGGATTGAGCAATCTTTGGAGTTTCTTCCTTCAATAGATTCTGGGGTAGTGAAGCCGTCTGATGATGTTTTTTAGGAAGGTATTTCTGAGTGGCGGTTTGCTCTGGTGGGCCAATTCATAGGCGGGGCACCGAATTTCAGTGCGTTGCATAGGATAGTGTCTTCGCTCTGGGGGAAGGACTCGCTATCTAAGGTGAGTCTTGCTGGTTCAAGCTTGTATGTGTTTTCGTTTACTAGTGTTGGTGCTAGGGATTGGGTGTTGGATAATGGTCCTTGGTATATCCAGCATAAACCGCTGGTTTTAAGGAAGTGGGAGCCCAATCTTCAGAAGCTTGATTTTGATCTTTTGAAGATGCCGATTTGGGTACAGTTATATAACATCCCGCTTGAGTTGTATTCGAGGAAGAGAAATAGCTATATAGCAAGTGGTTTGGGTGTGCCCCTGTATATGGATTCTTTCACTGCTTCGAAAGAGCGTTTGGAATTTGCTAAGGTGTGTATTGAGGTGGAAGCTGGTGCGGTAGTCCCTAAGACAGTTTCTGTTCAAATGCAGGATTGTTCAATTGTTCAGATTAGGGTCCATGTGCCTTGGATGCCTTCAAGTTGCGATAAGTGTAGGTCTTTTGGTCATCTGTCTAAGTTTTGTCCTTTGATGCCTAAAGAGAAAGCAGTTTGGCGAGTGAAGGAGGGTTCGGCTGTTGGGCCGGTTAGTGAGCATGTCCCTGAAGTGTAGGATTCTCCAGGGGTTATGGTTGAGGGTCCTCCTGATGATGATCTTGTGTTGGTTGGGGATGACTCTGGGTTTGATAAGGTGGATTCTCCTGTTGTTGGTGGTGATGAGGAGATTGTGCAGGACTTGCCTTTTCTCCCTGTAAAGCGAAGGGGGAGGCCTGGTAAGGTGGGAGTTATTGGTCCACGGAGTGATGTTCCTTAAGGGGTTGCTGGGAGGCAACCTCGTGTTGCGGCTCAAGGTGTTGCGCTTCTGGTTCAGGAATTGAAGGTGAAAAGGAAGAATGTTTTGGCTAAGGTTGTAGGCCCTAGTTTGGGGAGTGGTCCTTCCTCATCTATATGACAATTATTTTTTGGAATATTCGAGGGTTTAACAACCCTTGTAAGCAAGGCAAAGTTATGCAGCGTATCAATGCCTTGGATGTTGATATTGTTTGTTTGTTAGAAATACGTGTTCGTGAGTGTAATACTAGTGGTTTATTTGCAAAGTTTGCTGAGGTATGGAATTATAGTGTTAATTACGCTGAAGGTGGTAATGGTAGGATTTTGGTGTTGTGGAAGAAAGAGTTGGATTTTTCTCCTACCTTGATTTCCTCTCAAAGTATTACCATTTCTGGGTGTTTATGAGGTAGGTCAGTATTGGTTACTGCAGTTTATGGTAGTAACGATGTTGTATGTAGGCGTGAGTTATGGGACAATTTGAGGTTGCTTGGTGGTTTAGTTTCAATGCCCTGGGTGGTGGGTGGTTATTTTAATATCACTGCTTCTGCTGATGAGTGTTCTAATATGGAGGTTATAGGGCCTGTTATCACGAATGATATGATGGATTTCCAGGATTGTTTGAGTGATTGTGGCCTGTTGGATCACCCCTTTGTTGGTCCTGTGTACACTTGGTCGAATAAACAAGGGGATGGTTACTTAGCGCGAAAGCTGGATAGAATCTTGGTGAATGAGTTGTGGGACGTTGATTTTTCTAGTTCTGCCGTTGAATTTCAAGCCCCAGGGGTTTTAGATCATTGCCTTGGGGTGTTATGGAATTATAAGGAAGCTTATGTGAATTACCCTAAGCCTTTTCGATTCTTTAATTTTTGGATTCTACATCAGGATTTCTTGAGGATAGTTGGAAATTCCTGGAAGGAACCTGTGTCTGGTAGCCCTATGGAGGTTTTGTTTCTTAAGCTAAAGAGGCTTAAGGGTTGTTTGAGGAGATTAAATGAGGAGCAATTATCTGATCTTTCTGGGCAAGTACGCACAAAGAGGAGGTTACTGGAAGAGAGACATCTTTTGAATCTTTCTTCTTCTACCTGTAATTTGGAGTTAGAGAAGCAGATTCAGGTTGATTTAGCTTTGTTGGAGAAAGCTGGATTAGAATTTTATAAACAAAAGGCACGCGTCAACTAGATTCAAGATGAGGACCAAGGGACTCGTTTTTTCCATGCCACAGTTGCTAAGAAAAAGAAGCGAAATACGGTTCGAGTTTTGTATGATGAGGATGGAAATCGTTTGGAGAGTTTTGAGCAAATTTTTGAGGAATTGGTTCGGTTCTTCACAAAACAGATTGGGACTGAGGATGAATCTGTGCTTGGTTGTGATGTGGCTCTCCTTAAGGAGTTATTATGCTATGATCCTTCTGAGGTGGATGATTTGGTTAGGGAGGTTACGGTTCTTGAGGTGCGTAGTGCTGTGTTTGGGCAAGGTAAAGACAAGGCCCCAGGGCCGGATGGGTACACTGCTGGATTTTTTTAGGCTACATGGCCAATAATTAAGGATGATTTTGTTGCTTCTATTCGACATTTTTTTGGCACATCAAATTTGTTACCAGCTTTCAATGCTACAACAATATCTTTGATTCCTAAAACGTTGAATGCAAGCTTGGCTAAAGACTTTCGGCCTATATCTTGTTGTTCGGTGGTTTACAAGACTGTCACTAAAATTTTGGTGTCTAGGTTGTCTGGTCTCTTTCCTGGCATGATTGCAGCTAATCAGACTATTTTTGTGCAAGGGAGAAGTATTTCAGACAATACTTTACTGGCTCAGGAGATTGTTAAAGTTTATGGCAGAAAGGGGACTTCTCCTCGAGGAACTTTAAAGATTGACTTACAGAAGGCATTTGACTTAGTTAGCTGAAGTTTTCTTCTATGGGTGTTGGAAGCTTTGGGGCTTCCTGAGCGGTTTCGAGGATGGATTGCAGCTTGTTTTACTGGATGTTATTTCTCGGTCTCCTTGAATGGAAGCTTGGTTGGTTATTTCAAGGGCAAGAGGGGAGTGCGCCAAGGGGATCCTCTCTCTCCCTACCTCTTTGTGCTCGCCATGAATGTGCTTTCAAAGCTATTGGATGCTGCTGCAGAAAAATGAGTCTTCCAGTTCACCCTAATGTAGGAGGATGCGTTTAACTCATTTGAGTTTTACGGATGATTTGTTGATCTTCTGTAAAGGTAATGTTGAGTCAGTGGTAGGAGTCAAGTGCATATTGGAGAAATTTTATGAGCTTTCAGGGTTGCAACTGAATATTTCTAAGACTGAAATGTTTCTTTCGGGGGTCTCGGTTCAAGGTCTTGTAGAGGTGCAAGCTGCCACTGATTTTAAGATTAGAATGTTACCGGTTCGGTATTTAGGAATTCCTTTAGTAACAAGGAAGCTTAGTCGTAAAGATTGTGTGCTTCTTCTTGACAAAATTAAGTCCAGATTGAGTGCTTGGGCAGGGAAGAATCTGAGTTTTGCTGGTCGTTTGCAGCTTATTCGAGCTGTACTTTTCAGCATGACAAATTTCTGGTGTGTGCAGGTTGCTCTCCCCAAGGGTGTTTTGCGTGAAATTGAGACGTTAAGCTGTCGGTTTTTTTGGAAGGGAGAGGATAAGAAAGCTTCTAAGGATCGGGTGAGTTAGAAGAACATTTGTCTTCCAAAAAGTGAGGGGGGTTTAGGGTTGAAAGATTTGCAGGTGTGGAATCGGGCTTGTCTGATAAGTTTGATTCAGAAGCTCATGTCTGGTAGGGATACCTTGTGGATTGCATGGCTAAAGCTGTATGTTATTAAGAATGACAACTTCTGGATGATGGAAAGCAAGCAACATTTTAGCTGGTTGTTTAGGAAGCTGTTAAAGCTCAGGCGCGAGGCTGCAGTAGTTTTGGAAGCAGGTAGGATTTATCCTACGAGGGAGATTTGGAAGGGGATTAGAGAGCATAGGGAGGTTGTGGCATGGCATAAATTTCTCTGGTTTCCTTTGCGTGTTCCTAAGCATACGTTGATTGCTTGGATGGCAATTTTGGATCGTTTGCCTACACGGGATAGGTTGGCTCATATGGGAATGGTTCATGAAGAGGGTAGTTGTGGTTTGTGTGGCAACTTATCTGAGACAAGGGATCACTTATTTTTTGAATGTGGTTTCTCTAGGCATGTCTGGTGCATGGCTCTCCGTTGTAGTGGGGTTGATCGGGAGGTCATGGATTGGTCGGGAGAGTTGGCTTGGGAAATGGCTAGTTTGAAGGGGAGATCGGGGTTGGCCCTTATCCTTAGGCTTGCATGACAAGCATTCGTTTACTTGATTTGGCAAGAGCGAAATAGAAGGTGTTTTCGGGGTATACAACGCACTTGTAATGAGGTTTTTGTGTCTTTAAAAAATATTCTTTGTATTCGATTATGTCATAAGAATGTTCGATTACAAACTGTACAGAATGCGATTCTTGTTGCATAGGGGGTCCTCTAAATGTAATTTGTAGCAGGGGTTCTGCTTTGGAATAAATATTATAGATTTATCTAAAAAAAATAGTCTCCAATTTTTTACAAAAATATAATTCCACCCAGTTTATTTCTCATAGTATGGTGATACACTATTCAAATCAGAAGTCGAGTGGAAGCACCCGATTTCAAATAGTAACCAAATAAAATATTGGGCACTGTTTGAAGTTAAAGTGCTTTCCATCCGATTTTAAACAATGAATTTTTTTAAAAAATATTATTTAAAGTCGAACTGTTTATAGTCTAACTTCGAAAAATATTTTTTACAACCTATAAAAAGTCATGTGTCGTACAAAGTTGGGCTGTCCTCCCTCTAACTTCAAATTGTAAAAAAATGTTTCCCATTCAACTTTAAACAGTAAATTTTTAAAAAATATTATTTAAAGTCGAATTGTTTATAGTCCAACTTCAAAAAAATATTTTTTACAACTATAAACAGCCATATGTTGGCCTAGGAGGACACTTAATATTGTCCAAAGTTGGGTTGTCCTCCCTCTTACTTCAAACTGTATCATGTAGAGGGGTAACAGAGATATGACAAGTTTTACATGTGTTTCGGTTAGGTGTTGAAGGGTTGAATTTTGGGTGGTTAAGATTTAATTTTGTGTTAAATAGGGATCGAAAGTGAGTAGTTTGTGTGAATTAGTAAAGATTGAAAATTGAAGTAGGAAGAGAAAAAAAAAAGAGTTTGTAGAGAGTAAAATTTGTAAGTTTATTAATTTTTTAAAAATATTTTATACGGTTTTATAGTATTTATTAAATTTTAGAAAGTAATAGTTGTTAGTGTAATATTTTTTGTATTTAATTTTTTAATATTTTTTAATTTTTATGTATTTTTAAAATAAAAATTGGTGTAGAAATTAGTTTTGTAAATTTTTTTAATTATTTTTGTAAATTGTTTAACAATTAAATTAGTAGAGGATTATTGTGTGAAATTTCTTTTGTAAAAATATTAGGAAGTTTGTTAAAATTAGTAAATTATTATTTAAAAATTTAGGGCTTAATTTTGTCAATTAGTTTTTTATCAAATTACATGTAGTTAGTAGTTTATAAAAATAGTTTAGGGTTGATAAATTTAGGTTCTAATCTTGTAAATTTAGTGCCTAGTATTTTTTAGATTTGTAAATTAGATTATAAAAATAGTTTTGTAAATCATGTAGTTGCATCATCGTTGATCATGGCCCATAATCATTCAGATGATCAAATCATTGACTGGTTAAAAACTTCTGAATTATATTACGTAACCTTTATTCATGGTTGATCATGGCCCATAATCATTCATATGTCGTATGGGGAATGTGAGATTACACTTGAAGATGTGGTCATGCTTATTGGACTCCTAATAAATAGAGCACCATTGACTGAGGAACCGTTGATCGACACTACAAAAGTTACACATACATGCCGTTGTGGCATCCATTTTAGATTGAAACATTGGTCAATATAGATGTACAAGTTAACCTCCGCATAAAAACATGCTACAACTGTATGAGCACATGGATATTACTATGCTTGAAATTGGTCACAATAACATCATATACGTCTAAAATCAACTCGAAATATATTTGACTAAGGTACTTCATTGTTGCGTCTAGAACCAACAACATCAAAAGTTTAATTATTTTGATCGAATGCATGAACGGTCAAATAAGTTGCCTCTTTAATATGATTATGCATTTTTGTCACAATATCAGTAGCATAACTTTGCCCCCTATTTAATAACACCTCAATATTCTTCCTTTTAACAAACTATACTTTATCCAAATGGTAGTATGTCTCTTTCACCAAACATGCTATTGGAATGTGATGTGATCCTTTAAGAACTCCGTTTATACACTCCACAAGGTTAGTTGTCATTTGTTAGTACCGTCTACCATTTTCATCATACGATTGTGCCTATCTTCCTCTTTCGATATTGTTGGCCCAACTCCAAACACGTTCGTCATATTTCTTTAAATTCTTCATCTTCCTCTGAAATTCTGATCGTACAAGTTGATATCCTGAGAAAAAAATATATATTGTCAGCATCTACAAAATAGTCTATATGTATTTTTTTTAAAATATTTCAAGAAATATTATTTACCCATGCTTAAAATCTCACTGCGAAGATATAGATTTTTAAATCTTTCAAAGTTGTTCTTACTGATATGACGAACACAATATGTCGGGTATGCATGTGGAGGTGTTCAACGACTTCTAACTCAATTAATTGCTACATTGATACTGATCTTTTGACTAGATATGATGCAAACACCATCTTATAGGATAACGTGTTCATGTAAATCGGTTAGGAAAAATTTTCAAGCTTCCCCTTTCACAATTGCAAATGCAATCGGAATAATATTGTTCTCACCATATTACGCAACTACAATAAAAAATATGTGAGAGTACCTCTCATACAACCAATGTCATTGACTTGGATCGTTCGCTTACAATATAAAAAATCTTCAATACATGGCTTTAATGCCCAAAATAGTTGATGAAAAAAATTGGTACCTTCAACCAGTTATCCTTGTTGGTTGTATGCATCTTTTTTTTATACCTTACAATTGTACCTAGGATAAAACGGGTCATGGCTATCAATAAAACTAATAATTTATTGTATGATTATCGTAATCACCATAAACCAAATGTAATATCTTCTCTCTAGTAAGTCATCCCTTCTTGTATTTTGTTAGATATTCAAATTGTTGCACAATGGTTACTTGTATTGTGGGAATAGAAACCCTTGGATTCACTCTGAATAACTTCATCACGTGATGAATTATTATATTTGAGTCCAATTTGGTGTGATCATGATCAATGGACATTCGTAGACACGTGTGATTAATATTGTACTTTTTCACCTCCCAACGATCAATCATCTTAACAAAAGACACTCGAATCTTCCAATTACACCTTTTTCCAAATTTCACGCGCTTCGCAAAGAAGGTCCTTGTGGTGGATTCCGCAACCACGTAATCTACATGCTGCAAGATGTTATAATCTTTAATTACCAATGTTGCTTCATTTTTTTATAAAATTGAATCCCAAAAATAGTTTACCATGCTGACTCGAATTTAAATGAGGCATATCTGGGAATTGGGGTGCCTTCATCGCATCAAAATCCACTAAGTTCATATGACTTGGAGGTTCATAGAACGTAGTATCATCCTCCGTCTAAATAAATTCTCCAACACCGAAATTAGAGGCTTCACTAACGTTATCGAGGAATAAATCAAGATCATCAATATCTTCATCTTCGCTTGAATCCTCACGTAGATTCTCCCCATTGACCTCGTAGATTCTCTTAGTTGCCATCAGTGTAACAAAATTGCCTCCAGATATATCGAATTCGTTACCAATACACATTTGACTAGTTTCTCCAACAATATTTCTGGATAGGATAAAAATATCACGAATCTCTATGAACCAATGAACATTCTGAATATTCATTGAGTCATGTTCTGCGATCATTATTTCTAAATTTGTATTATCTTCGAGAGCTATTATAGAATATTTGACTGGATTGTCATACAATCACTAGTATCGCAAACCATGAATATGATCTTCAATTTTCTCCGATATCTTCTCCTTTAATATTCAAAGTGCGATGTATTTTTTAAATCTCATCTTCGTAAGGCTTTCACATTCAAATACAATACCGACATCGATTTTCACCATTTTCTATTGTAATGAACATTCGCGATAAAGTTGTTGTTGCTCATTTTGGTTGCATTTTTTGGGAAATAGTGTGAATGATAATACACACAATAAAAAAAACTATAAGGCAATTGTATTTTAAAAAGTTAATAACATTTTTAGAACATAAAACTAATCCACAAAAATATTTCAAAAATATATTCAAAATGACTTTCTAAAACTATAAAAATTTTCAAAAAAAAATTAAAAAGTTCATCTTTAATTTTAAAATTAAAAATACTAAAACAATATTCTTCTAAATTATCCATACCGGAGTTTTTACACAAATCAAACATTTTACTAAAAAATCATAAAATTAACATCAATATTATGAGAAAAAAATTTAAAATTTCAAAATACTTATAATATTTATCCATAATTTTCTCCTCCTCCTCCTTCTTCTTCTCCCTCTTTACTCAAACTATTTAACAATTTTTTCAAATAAATTACATTCATATCAACGTAACATATTTAAAAATAAATAATATTTTTTTACTTATTTACCCCTACACGAATTTTAAAAGTCACTAATACATTTCAAATCAAAAACTTCTACTATCCCTATATAATTTAAAATTAATATAATACTTAAAAAATACCTATCTATACCCTAAATACCACAAAAACGAAGCATACAGTCTGCATGCATAAAAGTCTGTCACCCCTCTGCACGACACTGTTTGAAGTCAGAGGGAGGAGTTCCAACTTTAAACAGTGTCAAGTATCCTCTCAGGTCGACACATTGCTTTTTAGAATAAGATTTTGATTTTATCGTAGTTAGGGTTAAGAATGTTTTATTTTTTTATTTTAAAATTAATTAATTTTTAATATTTTATTTGAATTTTAATTGTTCTATATTTTATATTAGAATAAAATTATATTCCATATATATATGTATTTGATAGGTTACATTCCATGTCATTTAAAATTATATTCCATATATATATCATCGTTAAATTTTTAACGGTCCAGCCATCAAGTTAGTTAAAAAATAAGATATTTGTCAAAAAGATATAGGCTAAGGGCTAAATTTATCCCAAAGAAAGAATAAGGGCTAAAACAACAAAAACTATAAACGTTAAGGGTTAAAATTATCTTTATGCCTTAAAAAATTAATAACAACAATAAAAAAATAAAAGTCGTAAATTGAGTTTTTAATAGTTAAAAAATTAATAAACGAAAATGCTTACATGGATTTTACTCAAAATCTCAATTTTTATATTTTAATTTATTTTATTTATATTTATTGAAAATAATAATTTGGGTATTGGAGGGGCGTGGTGTACACGCACCAATAGATGAGGGGGTCACAGGGGCTGTCTCGAATTCATTTGTTTTGTAGTTGAACGAGGAATGATACGCGAGTGAAATCAGTGTGAATATCACGCCTATTAAAAATATACCTTTTAAATTTGGCTTAACGGTGCTTAAAGTATATATTTTTCTTAAAATAGCTGTTTAATATTTTTTGGCTGAAATATATGCCTAAAGTTTTATTCTTTTAGTGTTTTAAGGTAACATTGTTAGAAGAAAATTATTTAATTTATAAATAAGTACATAAACTATATATATTTTTTAAAATAGGTACCTAATGTATTTTTTATTAAAATAAATGCCTAATTTTTTCTTATAAGTAATTTATATTTCTTATAAGATATAAAATTAATTATATCAACGTTTTAATTTATTAAATTATTTATTATAATTGATTAATAATTTATTTAAATTTAATTTATTTCATCCAAGGCCTTGTTTTTTGTTTTGTTTTTTAAATTTAATTTATTTATTAATTTTATCTCACTTTTAAATATTTATATTTTGTTCTCAACCCGGTGTCGTCGTTGCGGATTAAATTTTGATTGAGCAAGATAAAGTAAAGGTATATAACCAAGGATTTATTTTCATTATTTTCATGTGAGAAAAGACATCAACTTCAAAAATACGTGACATCGATTGAATTTTGAAATAATATGGTTTTAAATCTCAAAATTAATCATAAAAATTTAGTAAAAGTTTTCGATGTTTTAATACATATTAAAAATTATAATAATTCTACTATAAAGTTTAAAATGAATGTATAATAGCAAAAATCAAAAATATGTATAATAATAAAAATTGAATGTAAAAGTTTTAAATAAAAATTATTAACCAATTATAATAAATAATTTAATAAATTAAAATGTTGATATATACACGTAAGTATTTAAACGTTAATCAATAATTTAATAAATCGAATTTAAATAAATTATTAATCAATTATAATAAACAATTTAATAGATTAAAACGATGATATATAAATAATTTTATATCTTATAAGAAATCTAAATTACTTATAAGAAAAAAAATAGGCATTTATTTCAATAAAAATAACATTAGGTATCTATTTTAGAAAAAAATGTATAGTTTAAGTACTTATTTATAAATTAAACAATTTTCTTTTAACAATGTTACCTTAAAACACTAAGAGAACAAAATTTTAGGCACCTATTTAGGCCAAAAATACATTAGGCACCTATCTCAGAAAAAATATATAGTTTAGACACTTATTTCAGCCAAAAACATTAGGCACCTATTTCAGCCAAAAATATATTAGGCACCTATCTCAGAAAAAAAATTTAGACACTTATTTTAAATTGATTTTTAGACTTTTAAATGTTATAATTTTATATATATAATATGATTTCATTATAAATTGATGAATAAATTTTTAAACATTCTGATTTTATAATCAAATTATCATTTATGCCGTATCAACTATTGAACGATACACACAAGTATTTATAAGACAATTAATAATTTTTGTAAAAAATTTATTAATATAAAATATGATTAGTATATACAAATAATTTTTTAATAAAATTAAAATATTTAAAAGTTCGATAATTAATATAAAATAAATTTCATAATTCGATGATAAAATCATATTATTTAAAAGTTTAAAAACTAATTTTAAATGAGTCATAGTTCAAGTAAAAAAAAAAGAATTATTTTAAAACTTCAAGTTTAATTTTGGATGAAAATCATACATTAAGATAAGGGTGTTCAAAAGTAGAACTATTTGACCTGCATACCCACATACCTAATTAAAATTTTCTAGGTATTTTTAAAAATTTACCAAAAATTTTAAGCTAGTTACTCGACCTGTTATTTTTGAATATCCGGGTCAAGTTCAGGTCAAAAAATACCCCCTAATCGGGTACCCGACTATGAAAACCCAATTTCTTTTTTTAATTTAATTTATTTTATTACTTTAGTGAAACAAACCACTATCCCAAAACCATATAACATTTTATCCCTAATTTCTTCCTTTAAAATTAAAATTATCTCACTTTTTCATCTTAAAATTATTTTAAATTGATAAGTAGGCAAATTTTATAAAAATGTAGTTTAAATATTGAATATTAAAAAAATAAAATTTTAAATATCCTATTATTTATATTATTAGAAACCCAAATTTTACAAATATCCAATTATATAGATGAAATAACATGTCAAAAATTTTATACTCAAAATTTTCGGGTAACTAAATTCTCAAATACCAACTATGAACAAGTATAAATCGTCTACTCCTTTCTCATGCCTTCATTTATGCCTTCACTTTAAATTAGAGGGTTTTAGTTAGGTTTTAGGAAATTAGGGGTATGGTGTATTTGTTTGGTATAAGGTTTAGAATATAAAAAATAAAGATTAGGGTTTAAAATTTAATTTTTTAATAAATTTTTAAAGTAAACGTAACAAGAGGCACATAAAAGAAAAAAAAGATTTATGCTCAGTATGAATACCCTATTTTGTGAACATTTGAAACAATTAACTCGGATTATAATCTGAAAAAACTTGTAAATTCAAAATACACTCCTCTAGTTTTTTTCTACTAATCAAAAGCAAAATCAAGGCATAAAATGACAAAAATAGAAAACAAAACTCTATCTACCCATTTCTTCTTCTATAGTACGTACAGGGAAGCTAGTGCCTCTATTTCCAAAAGAATCAATAAGAAAAGAAAGGAAATAATGGAAGCTAGTGCCTCTCTCCCTTTCTATCCAAGCCAAAAGAATCCTATTGCTGCTGCTGCTGCAGAAGAAGAAAGATTCGTAAAGAGAAGGAAGAAAACAAGAAAAAAAGGGTCGTTTATAATTGCAGAAGGCCAGGCCAGGAACTAGGAACTAGGAAGGATCTCAGCTTGAGGCTAAACTTTTCTTTATAATTTTATCCGTGTAGAAGGGAGCTTTGTCATCTGTCAGTAGCAGTTCATTACTTGCAGAAGACATATATATATATATATATATATATTGTATACATATATGTATGTAGATATATTGGAAAGTCACCCAGCAAGCAAGATCTATCTTTCCTTCTCTCTTTCCAAAACCTTCCCTTTCTTTTAACTTCTGCTACAATTTCAGAGATTTTGACCCCACACTCTCCCTTTCTCTCTAAAACTTATATAACACCCACAGAAAAATCTTCTTAGATTGCCCTTTTTTATGCATATGTGTATATGTTCAGACATATATAGTTTGGTGTTTCTTTGTCAGTCACTGTGGCTACTACAAGAGGGCAGCTTCCTTCGGACACTGGTGGTGCACTTGCAGAGTGGGCGACAGCAATCCGAGCTGGTCCGGATGATCTCTCCCTTGGTTTCAATGCCAACGCTGCTGCGGCTGCGGCTCCTGGATCTACCAACGCTCAATGGCCACCCTCGGCACGACAAATCAACTATGGACATCCACCTGAGATGGGGATTGGTCTACGGGATTTAGTTGTTGTTGCTCCTGCGTCTTTTAACCATCATCACCACCACCACCACCACCATACTCAAGATCCCATCATGTTGAGCGAGCAAATCAACGGTCCGAGTGCTGCCACGGCTCTCGGCGTCGGTGTTATCCCGCTTCTTACGGCGGCTACGTGTTTTCCTTCTGTGGAGGATTCTGATTTGTTGAATAACATTAATGGTCGCGGTAAACTCAGTGGGATGCAGCTATGGAAGAACCAGAATTCTTCTTCTACTCATTATCTTAAGAAGTCAGCTTCTTTACTCCCTGATAACAATGATTCCTCCATAAATTTGATACAAACCGGAAGCGGTAGCGGCGGTGGGATGGGAGGTGGGAGTGGTGGTTCGGGTTCTATCTCGGGGACAACTTGTCAAGACTGTGGGAACCAAGCTAAGAAAGATTGTTCCCATAGGAGGTGTAGAACGTGCTGTAAAAGTCGGGGTTTTGATTGCACAACTCACGTTCAGAGCACATGGGTACCGGCTGCTGGGAGAAGGGAACGTCAGCTCATGACGGCTGCTGCCACGACTGTCGGAGCCGGCTCATCGGGTTCGACATCGGGGGCGAAGAAACCGAGACTTGTAACATCTCAAACTACAGCTACTTCTCATACATCAACTTCAACTACTACTCCTAGGAGCATTGACACAAGCTCGAGTCACCAAGGTTTGTTTTTGCTCTTTCAAGATAATCAAATACATTGACATTAATGTTGCTTGGAAATTATACAAATATTGTGTACGCAGATACCAATTTTAAGGAGTCATTGCCGGGGCAAGTACGCGCCCCGGCCGTGTTCAAGTGCGTAAGAGTGACTGCGGTGGAAGACGGTAAGGACGAGTATGCTTATCAAGCAGTTGTTAAGATTGGTGGACGTGTGTTCAAAGGGTTTCTTTATGATCAAGGAATGGAAGGAAGAGAAGGGTTTCCGAATTTATCCGAATTGCATTTAGGTGGCAATGTGGGTGGTGGTAGTAAAGGTGGTGGGAGAAATGCGGGGTCGTCTTCATCTCCGGGTCTCAATCCATCCGAAGTTTATGCTGCCGCTAGTGGTGGCTTCCTCGGTGGTTCGGGAAATGGTAATCCAATAAACTGAGATCGAACTTGAGGGAATGCATTGCAGTCTTTGATTTGTGCCTTTCAAATTGCTTGATGTGGGTCTGATAATCATGTATAATCATATTGTCAACCAATTTACATTTTCTTACACATTAGATTATGTCCGTTTTACCGAATTTCCAATCATGGAAGGCAAAGGTAAGAAGAAATCAATGTCTGCTCTTGCAAGTTTGAGATTTTTAGCAAAGGTGAAATCTACAGTGCAATGTGCTTTTCATCATCAAAGGCATGTCATGAACCTTACTTTATGTGTATTTTACACATTATTATGCTCATTTCGAGTTCGAATCATAGTTTTCATTGTTGGTTCTCTTGTTTTGTTCTGATCATAGCATTCGATACGAGATCGAGTTAGCATTCCATTCGAATTCTGCTTTTTTTTTCTCTGGTCTGTAATAAAGCATCAATTAATTGTGGATTTCGTGATTGTCGTGCAGCTGCTTTATTAGACTTTTTAGAATGAGAAGTATTTTGTTTGTGTCCCCAGCATTCATTGCTAATAAGTGAAAGATTATGAGGAATAGGAAAAGAAAAGAAAGAAATGAATCCCAAAAAGTATATTCATCCGTAAACTGAAGTACATACATATTTATAACAAAAGGAAGACTCTTCCAGATTTTTCCAAGACTCTAACTACCTTAACAACTAACGGCTTGTAACTACTTCATAAGCTTCTCATACCTTCTGGATACAGCCAACATGCTTCCTATTCGTTTCTTCTTTTTTTTCTTAAACTAAGGTAGCCAAACTAACTTCTCTGAGCCTCAACTCATCACTTGAAAATACTTTTAATTTTTCTCGAAGCTGAACAAAAAATGCTGCAGATAGAGGCTTCGTAAACACATCAGCGATTTGGTGGGTTGCAGGTACATGGTTTACTTGGAATGTTCCTTCCATAACTTTTTCCCGAACAAAGCTCAAGTCTAACTCAACATGCTTAAGTTTAGCATGATGAACAGGATTAGCCGAATGAGCAATAGCACTAGTGTTGTCGCACCAAATAATCGGAACAACATCAAGACACACCCCTAACTCAGTTAACAAGGACTTAATCCACATAGCCTCACACATAGTGTTAGCTAGGCTTCTGAACTCGGCTTCTGTGGAGGACCTGGCCACTACTCCTTGCTTTTTTGAACTCCAAGCAACTAGGTTCTTTCCCAAAAATACACAATGCCCGACAGTGGACCTTCGATCGACTGATTTCGCTCCTCAGTCAGAATCAGAATAAGCCGTTAGTGTGGTTGCGGAAGGCGACATCTCAAAGAACAAGCCAGGACTAAATGTACCCTTAAGATACTTGAGTATTCTTCTTACTGCAGTCCAATGCAATTCAGAAGGTGACTGCATAAACTGTGAAACCTTGTTGACAGCAAATTGTATGTCAGGTCTGGTAGTACAAATGTGCTGTAGTGTTCCAACAACTTGTCTGAAAAAAGTAGGATTACTGAAGGAGTCTTCTCTTTGTGAATTTACTTCCAAAAGTGGAGAGGTTACCATTGGTGTAGACGCTGGTGTGCACTCTAGCATAGCTGTCTTCTCAAGCAAATCCAAAACATGTTTCTTTTGATTAAGAACAACACCTCCATTTACATTCTGAATAGTCATGCCTAGGAAAAAATTCAACTGCCCTAAATCTTTTAAAGAGAAAGCATCATTGATAGCTCTAACCACACTATCCGTAACATCTGTATTATCTCCTGTTAACACGACATCGTCCACATAAACCATGATGTAAGTTTTAGATCCATTCTTATCCCGAAAATAAAGAGAACTATCAGCTAGAGAAGATGTAAACTCAAGCTCAGACACTAAAAACGACCTGAACTTCTCAAACCAAGCCCGAGGGGCTTGTTTAAGACCATATAAGGATCTTTTAAGTTTGCAAACTAGAGTTTTTCCATTTAATCCATTATGTTGGAACCCTGGAGGTTGCTCCATAAAAACTTCTTCTTGAAGATCTCCATTTAAAAATGCATTATCCACATCAATCTGCCTAAGCATCCAACCTTTGCTTAAATCCAAACTTCTTCTTGTCCCCAGCATTCATTGCTAAAGAAGACACAACATTTCGTTGTCGGCATCATTATCCGCTTTTCGACTGTGACATTTTTCAGCAATGTGGACATCCCTGCAATATACATGCACCCATGAATACTTGTTGTACTTTGCACCTGTTTTCAGACCAAAGCTTCGACCCGAGGCCCGAGGGTCTTCCTTGCCTAATGTTTTTTTGGTAGAAACCGGAACCGGGACACATTGATTCTGTGCTTTGCATGCCGTATAGGTTTTCCATGAAGTGAAAGTTTTAACACATCTTCTCATGGTCTGTGACTCTGTGCTTTTGTTTTCTATATGAAATGTGCCATGCATTGGACATTTTTGTACAGGTTTTTCCTCCGGTCCCTTGTGAAAACCGGGACAATCGATGTCGGAGATGTGTTTAACTTCTAATGGTACTTATCCTCTTGTCCATGTCTTACGCATTTATAGAAGTTCGATGTTTGCAACTACGTACGTACAGTGAGACGATGATCGCCACCGCCACACGGCTGCATACAGAAGGCAGGGTTTGCAAAGCCAGTTGCCGCAATGGTCACCGGTGTCACTGCCATTGCTTTCCCTTCTACTAACCCTCCAAAGAATTGCTAATGTTAGGGGTGAGTATTTGATCGAGTTGAGTCGAGTCAAAAAATTTTGAGTCATTCGAGTTATCGAGTCATATTTTACAACTCAAACTTTATTTGAAATTTTTTTCAGTTCGAGTCAAGTTTAAGAAATTCGAGTCGAGTCGAGTTTTCAAGCTCTTATAAATATTTAATTGTAATTATTTATCATATTATAATATGATTTGATTTTAATTTAAACGACTTTCTCTAATCATATAAGATATGCAGATATATATTTTTCATATGTAGCAATATTTCTTATATTTTTATATATCAATGTATATATATCATAAAAAATTGAGAGATTTATCTCAAACTTAAAAATTAATCCTTTAATTACTAAAAATTTCAAGTTACTCGAGTTATTCGAATTTTCATTTTATCACTTAAACTTTATTTGATTTTTTTAAATCAAGTCGAGTCTATAAAATTCTGAATCGAGTCAAAACAAATCAAATATTTTTATCTCAAGTTAAGTTGAGTTATTCAGTTTTTTAGAACGGAACCGAATTTTGCTCAGCTCATGTTGCCCAGCAAGAGTAGCACCAAAAGAGTAGAAAAGCCCAGGCATGAGCCTGACAAGGACTGTAGCTGCAGTGGCGCGTGAGGAACATGATGGAGGAGCGTGACGTTTGTTTGATACTGTGCTGGTTACAGTGAATACAGTAAAACCCTATGTTGCACAGGGAGGGCAAGGAACCCATGTTTTAAGTACCCGATACGTCTTAGGTATGACGATCAAGGAGTACAGTTGAAATTCGTTGGAAAAAACATTTATTAATTTTTTAAAAACGTTTCGAGAATATACGTAGTTTTGATTTTATGTAGTTTCTTTTTGATGATTGAGAATTGATACTTTGATGTTGTGATTTATTCATGTATTTATTTTTTAATTTTTTATAAAGTGTAAATTTTTATTTATGATTTTTTACGTATATTTATAATTTTAATATTTTTATATATCGTACGCTTATCATTTTTATATCTTATAATTTTAAAAATTATCTCTTTTATTTAATCTCCGTCTCTATTCCCTTATCTATATCAATGCAACATAAGTAAAATCAACGTGTTTTCTTCAAAAATGATGATGTAGTATTGATAATATCTGAACCAGCAGGGATGGCTTCAGTTTTGGACTTGGAAGAGCCACCACCTCCGCCCCCGGCCGGCGGTGTTGGGACACTCCGCCCTTGCGTCCCTGGATGTGTAACCGTGAGATTCTGGGAAATAAGGGATCAGTATTGTTGATCTAGGGCTTTTTTATTGCATTGTTATCCAAGATAAAATAGCTGGACCTACAGATACTTTTATATATTTATAAATTTATAAACTAATCTTTGCATAATTGCATTTATATGTTTTTATGCTGCAATACGAATATAATTTCATATAATTGATGATAAAACTATTCTTTCACAAATGATTATTATAATTTTTTTTGATAAATGCTATTTAATTTTTATTAAATCCATAGAAAATTATAATTATAACGTAATAAGAAGTAAAATAATTGGATTAAAAAATTAAAAAATTCTTACAACCAAAAACAAAAAAAATAAAATTCTTATAAAAATAAGCATACTGATAAAATTCAGCAACTTCCTGAATCTCCTTGTCTCTGTCTAAACGAGACGCATAGTGAAGGAAGGAGTTGTAGGTGATTTAAACTGTCGTGCAAAAAGTACTGCTATATATGACTGATTTTATCGGCAAACATTTATCAACCGAGTAAGGATAAGTATTTCCAAGTGACTACTGACAAAACAATAAACTAGAAAACTAGCATTGATTGAATCTCTGTGGGAACAACAACCGATCGCTAGGATATGTTGCAACATGCCATAAAGACAGACGAATCAAACCCCAAAACAAAAATAAAAACATGTCACAACAATAGAGAAAAACGTGTCATAAAGACATAAAAATAGAGATCCTTATTAAAATAAAACAAAAAAATAGATCTGGTGGTCGGCAACCAATACTAAAATTGATTGTCGACCACCAATCAAAGAAAATGACTAAACCAAAAAAAAATAAATTTGGAAAAGAACCACGGCTAGGAGGTTTTTTTTGGGAGAAATTAGTTTTCAAAAACATGTGAGATTATAATTTTTTAAACGATCTTAATTTAAATAATTATATATAAAGAGTATATAGATTTATTAAAAATTAAAATTAAATAGATATAATCAATAATTATTAAATCTTGTAGAATGATATATTATAATTTAATGAAGACGTGTTGTCTGTATGATATTTTAGTCCTTATGATTTAATTATATTTTTAAATATTAGAATTGAAATTTTAAAATTTAACAATATAAAGACTAAAATTGATATTAACTAAAATAATAATTTACGCTTGGTATAAAAACTAATAAAAATATTTATCCTGATAAATTAGTTTGCGATAACTATAATTTTTATAGGTGTTATTATTATCATTATTATAAAATAAATTTGTTGTGATGATAATATTTAATTTAATATTATTTTTATTGATGATAATATTTTTTAAAAAATAAAATTTCAAGTGATAAATAATTTCATTGTTATAATAAATATTAAAGAATAATGTTCACTTTACATATCAATATTATTATGTGTTAAAATTTAATGACTAGATTTTGTGTCACGGTTATAAACTATAATAATAAATAATTTATAAAAATATAATCATCATAATTATTATTATTATTACAGTGACTAAATAAAAATACATCATAATTACTTATACTAATAATATCACAAAAAATATCACTAAAATTTAATATTATGATAAAATTATTTTTAATCATCGTCAATTTATCACTAAAATATTATGTTTTTATAATGTAGGTAGAACATATATTGACTACATCTTTCATTGTTTAAAGTATCATAGATCAAAAAATAAAATAAAAACACAATATTTTTTTTATTAGTTTGGAAAAACTAACGAACAGATTAAATTTTAGAAAATAATATAAATAAAGTAATTTAATTAAAATAATTTATAATTGTATGTTGAGTTTTTTATATTTTTAATTTTTATTAATTTATTTAATGATAATGATGTTCAAAATTAATGATATTTATCGATGTTTGACGCATATAGTAGACTCTTAAATTTTACGTTAACTATTTATTTTTTGTCAATGTCAAAATCTTTTTAATTTAGGGTTTTAATTTAGAGAAAAATTTAGGGTTTTTAATTTATTGATTAATTATAGTTAATATTTAATTTAATTATTTGAAAAATAATATATATAAAATAACTTAATTAAAATTTTGTTTAAATTATTTATAATTTTATATTATTTTTTAAAACTTTAATATTTATTAATTAATTTGATGGTGTTTAACGATATTCAACATTCGTGATATTCATCAATGTTTGATATATATAGTAGACTCATCCTTAAATTTTATGTTAACTTTTTTTTGTCAATACTGATATCGTTTTATGTAGAAAAACAAAAAATTTCAAAATAAAAAATATATATTCAAATGGATGAGTCTACCACGTGCGTCGAACATTGTTGAACACTATTAATGATGAATACCACTGAACACTATTAAATTAATTAGTAAAAATTAAAATTTTAAAGACTAAACATATAATTTTAAATTATTTAAAATAAAAATTTTAAAATATATTATTTTGATTTTTTAAATAATTTATTTAAATTATTTTTAATTTAAAAAATAAAAATATTAAATCAAAAATTTAAAACCCTAAAGTCAAAGGCCTAAAATATTAAACCTTAAACCCTAAAATCCAAAACACTAAATCATAAACTCTAATCTCTAAAAAATAAAACCCTAAACCCTAAAATAGAAAATATGAACCTCTAAAAGTATAAACCAAAAATTAAAATCCAAAATTAGTTTAAGATTTTAGGTTTTAGGTTTATGGTTTAGGATTTTATGGTTCGGATTTAATGTTTATGGTTTAGGATTTTTAGGATTTTTGATTTTTGGTTTTGGATTTAGGGTTTTAATATTATATTTTAGGGTTTGTAATTTAATGTTTAGTGATTTAGATTTTTGATTTTGATTTTAGGGTTTAGAGTTTAATTTTTTTAAAATTAATTTTTAGGATTTAGTATTTTTTATTTAATTAATAAAATAAAATATACATAAAAAATTAATTTAATAAAAAATTAATTCAAATAATTTATAATTATATTTTATATCTTTAAATCTTTTAATCTTTATAAATTAATTGAATAGTGTTCAACGGTGTTTATCATTAACAGTGTTCAGCAGTGTTCGACGTCCATTGTAGAATTTTCCTATTCAAATTATACATATTATAAATCGACAACTAAGGTAAATTAAACATGTCAATTATTTTCTCATTATTAATAGTAAATTAAAAACTTGGATGCTAAAAGCGATGAAAAATATTTAAGAATTAAATTATTTTTTAAAAAAGTTTGAGAATGAAAATAATAAAAGATAAGAATTAGAGAGATCTGGCGATTTGGACACCTGCTCCCTTTGCAATTTGGGGATGAATCGGTGAAATATGTTTTTAAAGATTGTCTTTGTGCTGCTTCAATTAGGAGTCCAGTAGTTAGGTAATCGAAACTATAGGAGTTTCCTGCGTTGTCGTGTGACATTTGGCTTATGGTAAACTTAAAGACTCAAAGACAATTTCATTGTCTATTATATAAATGTTTGAGAATAATACTTGATGTAGTATGAATAGGAATAACAGATCTAATAACAATTTCGGAGTTAGTTGAAGAGTTAGTAAATGTTATCGGCACTTGAAAAAATCAAGCATGGATTAGGTTAAAGCTAATACAGATAGGGCATGTAATCTTGTTACAAATGTTATGGGTATTGGTATTGTTATTAGAGATAAGTATGATAATTGGATCTTTGATTATGTAAGAAGTTTAGAGGCTTGTTTTTGCCTTATGACTGAGTTATAGGCGATTTCCAATATTATTCTTCATGTTTGGTGTCTTGGTTTTCGTTGACTTGAACTAGAAATTGATAGCATAGAGGTTGAAAGACATTTGCGATATGTTAAAAAATGATTGAAATGAGGTTGTGCATCGTATTCTAAGGAAAGCGAATATGGTGGTAGACGTTTTGGCTCGTTTTTTGAGAAGTCGATCCCCTGAGGTTAATCCATTTGATAGCGCTCCAACTTTTATTGCTGATTTGTTTTCTTTATCAACATGAGATTGATAATCTTGGATTGATATCTAATTTAGTGTGCCGTCGTTATTTTTTTGTTGATTGTTAGTTCTTGTAGATTCTACTAGGTGTACCTTTTTTTTTCTTATTTAGGTTTTAGAGGGTTTTTAATGAGACACTTGATTGAATTTTTTTTCATAAAAAATAAAAATAATTTTATTATTAATTAATAAGCAATGATATTTTTTAAAATTAACTACAAACAAAAATGTTCATAAAATAAATCAAACCACAATCCTCATTCTTCCAATTAATTTCCCTCCCTCCATTTATTTAATCAAGCAATGATAGTTTTAAATCCTCATTGTTCCTGTTGAAAAAATCGATAATTATAGAGAAATAATTGATCTAAATTTTGTTGAGGAAAGTATTGAACTATTTGTTCAATTGTAAATGTGCAGACGTGTAGAACGAGAGTAATGAAAATATTCGAATCGGTCTAGTTCTTTATGGGACTATGAATATTTTGACCCAAATTTAAAATATTTTTCAACAAATAAAAAAATATATTTATCAAATTCTATTTTGGAATTAAAATTTAAATATTAGAAGTTACTTTTTAATTCAAATAGTAATTTTAAAAATTACCTCTTAAAGAATAAATTATTTCTCAATATTAAATGTTTTATTAGGTCAAATTTTTAATGAAACCCATATAAATAGCATGTCATTCTTTTAGTTTCACCACACACAAAAAATAATAAAAGTATTTTTATTGTTTTACGCTGTGAATTTTACAAAGTGGATTGAAAAGCATGTCGGTTTAGTTCTTGGATTGATATCGAAAATTTATCTTAAGGACATTGCGTTCGTACAGACCTTAATTAGTTCTCAACTTTAATTAAATCAGTTTGATTTAAATATTTTCATTATTCTTAATATATTATATTTGTTTAAATAATATTATTTATTTTATTATTTATTCTTAGATAATATTTTTCTAACAATATTAAGACAAATTTATCAAATTTTAATCCAGAAAAAACACATTATTGTGACTGACAAGATTGACTTTAAAATTATCATTATTGTTTGATTGTGATCCAATAATGATTATTTTATTAAATGCTAATCTTGATTGATTTTTGCTATTATTAAGCAGGTACATAATATTGGATTATTTTTCAAGTCTAATCTAAGAATAAAATTCAGAAATTCAAGTTTATGGAACAAATAAAATTCGAGTTTAATTTTTGAGTTATTATAAAAAATAATTATAATTATTTATCATATTATAATATGATTTGGTTCAAGTTTAAATGAATTTTTCTAATCATATAAGATATGTATGTACATATATTCATATTTTTTTATATGTGGTAATATTTATTCATATTTTATATATCAATATATATATCATAAAAAAATAAGAGATTTGTCTCAAATTTAAAAATAATTTCATTAATTACTGTAAATTTCGAGTTATTCGAGTTTTCATTTTGTAACTCAAACTTTATTTGAATTTTTTTCCGAGATGAGTAGAATTTAAAATTTTGAGTCAAGTTAAGATAAGTCGAGTATTTTTTCAGAATTTAAATTATTCAATTTTTTTGAGTCGATTAGAATTTTACCCACCCTATATAATTGTGCCAAAATTATAGAGATTTTATAAGGTAAAATTTTATATTACAATAATTATAAGATTTACTTAAAATTATACATATTTTATTATGGTAGTTTTCATGGAATTATTACCTTCTAAATTTTGATCCTAGTAATTATTATTAATTAAGATAATAATTATTGAAGTGTATATTTTGGAAATATTATGAATTATTTTTTTGAGAAGTTATACAAGGATATCCAAAAAGGAAATACACGAGTGCACCTAGTAGGTAATATAATAATTTATGGCATTATTATGGCAAATATATACTAAGGTAAAATTTTAAATTATGGTTATTTCATGGTTAAGAATTATTAGCTTATAATTCTTTGACTTTAGTAATAATTAAGGAATATTATGTTATTTTTGTTTGTGTTTTGGAAACTTTATAAATGTTATAATTATTATTTTTTATTAATAATTTTATTTGAGAAATTTAGTGACTAACAAATTATTCAAGCGATTCAAATACTGGAGATTCAAACGGGTTTATAAAAACTATCACTCGAAATTGAGATAGCAAATAAATTTTTTCGGGATTTATCCTGTCGTTTAAACGAATTACTTAAAATCTCAAAAGCAGGACAAAACTCTTTTACAAAAATTATCATTAAAAGTAACTCAAGTTACGAATTTTGTGAAATACTAAAATTAAAATAAACAAAAATTTGATTTTTAATTTATTGAAATTATATTAATTTCGGGTTGATTTCTTTTATTGAAGTGAAACAATGAATATGATAAATTTTGATTCTTGACTTATATGAATACATGATTGCATGTATTTGTAAAACCTTATTTATGGAAATAACGATTTGTCTTAAAGCAATATCGTCTATCGATGACAACAAATGAGCAAATATGACGTTTATTCATTATATGATTAAATTGTTTATTTAATATGAAATATGTTAATGTTAAAATCATATATTTATATTTAAAGTAAACATGAATCTTTTAGATAGTTTTATAGTATCTTTGTGATAATATCATATATGAGAATAATAAATACATGTGCGTATATTATAATAATTTTAATACCATCAATATGGTATTAATTTGTGTTAGCTATATGTTCAAGAATCGTTCAAGAATCTGTTGAGTCAGTTAGGTTAGTTAGGGTGTTGTTGAAAACCCTATTCAAGGGATAGTCGTTCCTATATATACAAGGCTTGTATTCAGCTCAAATATATGAAAAGTTACATTCATTTACATTTAGTCTTTCTATATGGTATCAAAGCCAGGTTACGATCCTGGGACTTGTGGGTTATGGGCCCACCACGCTTCCGCTGCTCTTGCCTTTACGCCTATGGTCACTTCTCCTCCTTTGGTTTCTTCACAGGGAGAAACTCTTTTCAATGATGCTACACTGTATAGGAGGGTTGTTGGTACCCTTCAGCATATATGCACCACTCGACTTGACATATATTTTGTAGTTAACAAGGTCTCGCAGTTCATGCAATCACCCTCTGAAGTGCATTGGGCTGCTGTGAGAAGGTTGCTTCGGTATCTCAAAGGTACTGTTGACCATGGATTATTTTTTGATGTGACGTCTGCTGCTACTACACTTGTTGGTTACTCTGATTCAGATTGGGGGGCAAAATCTATTGACCGAAGGTCGATATCTAGTCATTGCTTGTTTTTAGGGAATAATCTCGTTGCATGGTGTTCAAAAAAACAAAGTGTGGTTGTTAGGTCTTCAACAGAAGCAGAGTTTAGAAGTCTTGCTACTACCATGTGCGAAGCAATATGGATAAAATCCTTGCTTGTTGAACTTGGAGTCACTCTAGATGCAGTACCTGTCATCTGGTGCTATAATATGTCAGATATTGCTCACTCAGCTAATCTAGTTCATCATGCAAAGCTAAAGCATGTGGAATTGGACTTGAGCTTTGTAAGGGATAAGGTCGTGGAAGCTTCCTTTCAAGTGAATCACGTGCCAGCTGCACATCAAATAGCGGGTGCTCTCACAAAGCCCCTACCAACAACATTCTTTGTTCGTTTGCATGAGCAGTTAAAAGTTTTTTCGAAAGATGAGTTAAGACTCTAAGAGGCTAGCCTTGTCATCTCTGAAGCTTAGTTTCTTTGTACGGAAAAACAAAGAAGGAGAAGAGACGAGAAGTATGTTAGCTGTATGTTCAAGAATCATTCAAGAATCTGTTGAGTCAGTTAGGTTAGTTAGGGTGTTGTTGAAAACCCTATTCAAGGGATAGTCGTTCCTATATATACAAGGCTTGTATTCAGCTCAAATAT
Source organism: Abelmoschus esculentus (assembly GCA_035048815.1). NCBI lineage: Eukaryota > Viridiplantae > Streptophyta > Magnoliopsida > Malvales > Malvaceae > Abelmoschus > Abelmoschus esculentus. The sequence continues at coordinate 16,082,719 of JAUCBN010000038.1, read as the reverse complement.
ATGAAAAGTTATATTCATTCCATTTAGTCTTTCTACAGTTTGATAATAATATTTTAAGATAATTATTATTTATATAATTTTCTTTGAGAAAGTGTAAACATAAAAAAAATATTGATTGCTTTGGAAACAAAGATATCGTAAATAATTCGTTTTAGAAATTATTTTTTAATATTTTATATTATCATACATGTATAGTTGTATATGAGCTGTTGAAGAAGGTTGTTTTAGCCGTTAGAAATACAGTTACAATCTGTTGTAACTGCTACAAAAACCCTAGAGGGTTAAGCTTCTGCTATAAATGTAATCTCAAGGTCACTCAATAATATATGTTTTTTGCATTTTTTCACGCCTTATTCTTCCTCTTCATATCTTGTATCCTTTCATGGTATCAAAGGTTATCTCTTTCAGAGATATGATTGAAGCTCCCTCGAAACCGTTCACCAGCAAGTCCATCTCCATTCGGTTAGACGACTCTAATTTCATGCTGTGGAAATAGTAAGTACTCTTTACCATTGAGAGTCTGGCGCTGTTGGATCATGTTGATGGGTTTGCTGTTTTCCCACCTCGTTTTCTTGACGAGGAGGGTATCAAAGTTACGAATCCCCACCTCGTTTTCTTGATGAGATAAGCTTGGGTAGATTGGACTGTAGCAATCCAGAATATGTTGATGGGTTTGTTGTTCCATCAACGCGTCTATCTTGCCTTCTCTGGTGAGTTGCAAGACTGCTGTGGAAATTTGGAATAAGGTGAATCATCTCTTTTTGTTTCTTCAACTACAAAGATTATGCATCTTCACTGTTCCTTGAAAAGTCTTCGAAAACGCGATCAAACAATGTGAGAGTATTTGGCTTAGATACAGGCCATCTGCGATAGCCTTGCGGCTTGTGCGAATCCTTTGACTGAAATGATGCATATTTCAGCAATTCTTTCTGGTCTTCCACCAGAATACGAGTCTATTGTCGCAGTGATAACCTCCAGCCAACAACCGTATAGACTCGATGGTGTCTGCAATGTTCTCTTGGACACAGAAGCCAGGCATCAAGAGTTTTTGTCTTAGTTGATGTCTGTTAACATGGCTCAAGGCCCGGGACATCATGTGGTTTGACAAGGTTCGTTTACCTCTCAAAGTAGTTTTACAGCAAGGGGTAATGGTTCTGTTTACTTCCCTCAAAGATCTGGTGGATCTAGCGATCGGTTTCAACCTGTCTACCCCAATAGGGGTGCGAGAGGAGGAAGAGCCTATGGTGGACGCTCTCGTCCACAATACCAAATATGTGGGAAGATGGGACATTTGGTGAATCGTTGTTACTTCAGGTTTGATCAGTCGTATTATTTTTTTGCTAATGTGTGTTGTTTTGAGGAAGAGGTTCTTGAGGAATAGATTACACAACTTGATGAAGGTCAAGGGAATACAGTGGTTATAGCTAATAATATTGGTTTGGCTGATGAAGTCAGTCTCACTGGTTACAATGATGCTGCGTGGTACCCGGATTCAGGAGCTACGACTCACATTACTCCGAATGCAGGTATGGTTTCTAATCCTAAAACTTATTTTGGTTCTGGGAAAGTATCAGTTGCTAATGGAATGGTTACTCCAATTATCAATGCTGATAATGCCTCTTTACAATCGGAATCCAGGCCCTTAGTGCTAAGTAACTTGTTACATGTCCCTACGATAAAGAAAAAACTTATTGCCTATTTCTAAATTCACCAAAGACAACAATGTTTTCTTGGAGTTTTATCCTAACTTTTGTGTTGTAAAAGTTATAATGACTTAACATATAATCTTTCAGGGGTCGGAGAGTAATGGCCTTTACAAGTTTGATTCTCGTGCTTCTCATGCTTCATCTTCTGATTTTAATCCTAGCAATTGCTATAATGATTCTTATAATTCTTGTATTGTGTCCAAGATTGATTCTCATGATTCTTCTTCTATTTTTCGTTCTTCTTCCACTAGTAGTTGTGTTGATAATTCTTGTAATACTTCTGTGATACCTTCTAAAGATGCTTTTGAGCTTTGGCATAGAAGGTTAGGACACTCGTCTGATGAGACTCTTGTAAAATTGCTAAGTCTTGTAATGAGTCTTACTTGAATAATAAAGATTTGTTTTGTGAAGCCTGCCAACTTGGAAAAATTCACAAGCTTCCCTTTCAAAGGTCCACTCTTGAATTTGATAAACCGCTTCAACTTGTTCAAGTTGATTTGTGGGGTCCTGCCCCGTTAATTTCTAATAACTCAACTTACAACATTAGTTTTGTTGATGCTTTTTCAAGGTTTACTTGGATCTATTTTTTAGCTCATAAATCTGATGTGTTTAAGGTTGTTGTTGCATTCTATAAAATGGCAGAAAGACAACTAAATTCTAAGTTTAAAGTTATTCAAACTGATTTTGGTACTGAATTTATGCCTTTACATTCTTATCTTAAGCAACATGGAATTATTCTTCAGCATACATGTCCATACAATTCTGAACAAAATGGCATGGTAGAACGAAAACATAGGCATATTGTTGAACTCGGCCTTACCCTTATGGCTCAAGCAGCAGTTCCCTTTAAGTATTGGTCTGATGCTTTTTCCACGTCCGTGTTTCTCATTTATCGTCTTCCTACTAAATTTCTAAAAGGAAGCACCCCACATGAAATATTGTTTAACAAAAAGCCTGACTACAGTTTTTTGAGAGTGTTTGGTTCTCAATGCTTTCCTCTTGTTCGACCATACAATAAACATAAAATGTAGTTTAGGTCCAAACCTTGTATCTTTTTAGGATATAGTTCTTTTCAACATGGTTATAAATGCTTGAGTGAAGATGGTCGAGTTTATGTATCTCGGCATGTAAAATTCAATAAAGGATGCTTTCCTTTCAAAGAGAAAGGTGCATCTAGTGAAAAAAATGCAGGGGGTAGTCAAGGTGTTCCTAATGCAGTCAAGTTTGTTTCACCAAGAAGGCTCAACAGGTTTTCTACAACTACTTCAGCAAGTGCTGAGAGTTCATCTACAAATGTTTCGGTTAGCTTATCAAGTCAAGGAACAACAGTTTCATCAGTTGAGCCTTTGGTTGATACTTCTGTTCAACAAAGAGCAGCTCCTGCTGTCCAACCTACTCACGAGAGAGCAAGTTCTGGAGTTTATTCTAAGCCAAAAAATCTTCTTGGTGGTGCTACAAGATCCACCGATAGTGGTCTTGTTCAATCAGGTCAACAAGATATTGGTCAGTCAGTGCAGCCAACAACTTCTTCTACTGAGAGCCAGAGTCCTGAAAATCAAAATGTTGATGGTCATAGTTCGAGAACTCGAGGATCAAATCATATGGTGACCAGGTCCAAAGCTGGTATTTTTAAATCGAAGGTTTTTTCTACTGAGTTACTTCAATCAGTGCCTGAGAACATTACTCAAGCAATGAAGTCTAAGGAATGAGCATCTGTAGTTCAAAACGAGATTGATGCGCTAGTTAATAAGGATACTTGGGATTTAGTCGAGTTACCAAAGAATAAAGTCCCTATTGGATGCAAGTGGCTGTTCAAGGTTAAAAAGAACCTAGATGGTAGTGTTTCTCGCTGTAAAGCTAAGCCTGTTGCCAAGGGATTTTCTCAACAAGCTGGGTTTGATTACAATGAGACATATAGTCCGATGGTGAAGACTGTTACTGTACGAGTGTTGCTTAGTCTAGCCTTGAGCAAAGGATGGGTTTTAAGGCAAATAAATGTAGATAATGTTTTCTTAAATGGTGATCACCTTGAAGAAGTGTTCATGGACCAACCACCTGGATTTGAGCAGGCTGATTCTAGTGGAAAGAAACTGGTTTGTAAGCTTAAGAAATCATGGAATGGTCTTAAGTAGGAACTGCGTGCCTGGTTCGAGAAGTTCAGGTCTTTTTTTATTGATAATCTTAAGTTTGTGTCTTCCTTAGCTGACACTTCATTATACTTTTGAGACATGGATGGTTCTAAAACATTTATAATTGTTTGTGTGGATGATATTGTCATTACAAGAGATAACCCAACTGTGATTGATGGTGCGGTCAAAGCCATTAGCGTTACGTTTTCGTTAAAAGATTTGGGTGTGCTTAATTTCTTTCTTGGGATGATTGTTCAAAAGGTTAGCAATGATGTTATCCTTAATCAGAAGAAACATGTACTTGAACTGTTAGAAAAGACGTCCATGTTAGAAGATTCACCTGTTCCAACACCTATGGTAGCTTCACTTACATTGGAAGCATGTTCTCAAAAGGAGAATTTATTCAGCGATGCTACGCTTTACAGGCAAGTAGTAGGAACTTTACAACATATATGAACTACGAGATCAGATGTTCAATTTGCAGTCAACAAAGTATCACAATTCATGGAACCTTCCTCTGATCTACATTGGGCAGCAGTAAGAAGGATTTTAAAATATCTCAAAGGCACAGTCGAGCATGGGCTGTTCTTTGATATTTCTCCTTCTGCTACAACGCTTGTAGGATATTCAGATTCAAACTGGGGTCCTAAATCTGTTGATAGAAGGTCCACAGCTGGGCATTGTTTGTTTTTGGGAAAAAAATCTAATTTCGTGGAGCTCGAAGAAACAAGGAGTTGTTGCTCGATCCTCCACAGAAGTCGAGTTCATGAGCTTGGCTAACACCATGTGTGAAGCCATGTGGGTTAAGTCTCTGCTGACTGAGCTTGGAGTTCAGCTTGATGCTGTACCAATCATATGGTGTGATAACACAGGTGCTATCGCACATTCGACAAATCCTGTTCATCACGCTAAACTCAAACATGTTGAGTTAGATTTTAGCTTTGTTCTTGAGAAAGTCATGGAAGGTTCATTCCAAGTAAATTATGTTCCAGAATCACATCAGATAGTTGATGTGTTTACAAAACTCTTAACCACAACATTCTTTGTTCAGCTTCGAAAGAAGTTGAAAGTGTTTTTAGGAGATGAGTTAAGACTTCAAGAGGCTAATCTTTTTTTACATGGAGGTTGATCTAAAAAAAGAGAAAAGTAGAAAAGAGGAAAAGGATAGGAAGTATATTAGCATACATGTATAGTTGTATATGAGCTGTTGAAGAAGGATGTTATAGCTGTTAGAAATACAGTTATAATCTGTTGTAACTGCTATAGAAACCCTGGAGGGTTAAGCTTTTGCTATAAATGTAATCTCAATGTCACTCAATAATATATGCTTTTTGCACTCTTTCACGCCTTATCCTTCCTCTTCCTATCTTGTATCATTTCATTTTAACGGATTTATTTGATCTTCCAAACAATAATAAATAGACTTAAGATCAAAGTATTAATTATTTTTGAATCATTAAGTTGTTTTGGTATCTCTATTTTAGGTTTTAGTGTCACTAATTTTAATATTTAACAGAATATGTGAGAGAAATTTGATTTATTTCTCTGATAAAATCTTGTATTGATTTTTAATAAATCACTAAATTATTTTTACACAATCTTGTATGATTTTATTTATAAAAGAAAATAATTATTTTCTTAAGAATCTTGCATGATTCTACTTTAAAAAACGAAAATAAATCAACGAATTTATTTTCTTAAAAAATAATATGTTATTAAATTTATTTTAAAAATAAATAAAATTTATTATTTTAAAACTAAATCGTTGAAATTTATTTTAAAAGAAATAAATCAGATTTATTATTTCTTAAGAATTAAGTATGATTCTACTTTAAAAATAAAGCGATGAATTTATTTCATGTGAAGTTTAAAAATTAAGATATAGTAAAAAAATAATTATTTTCAGAAACTTAATTCTTGCCATTGTACTGAGTTTACTTAATCACCTTTTTGAGGACCGAAAATCCTTGTGTCACTGGTACAAATCTGATTCCTGACATATGATTCATTTGTATGAGTATCTTTTCTACAAATTAATTGATATGGATCGACGCATACTTATCTAGTTAAGTATCAAGAGTAAATCCTCTTTTTATTTATTTATTTTTTATTTATTTTATCTTTTTTTTAAATGAGCAAAGAGTAAGTGGAGAAATTTATTTTAACAAAATTTCTTAGTGAAAGTAACATTAGTTACTATTTCTATGACGTTAATTCCATTAAGATTTCAAATCAAAACATAGAAGAAAAAGTCTTTTCTATGTTAAAATTTTTAAAGTTTATTCTGATGTATGTTATGAAATGCATAATATTTAAAATTGGATTAAAAATTATGACATCGTTGGACTATAAATGAAAGGTGTTAGTACTAAGAAATTCTTAATTACTAAATTCTTGATGATTTATTTCAAATTATGGTGAATCAATGACAGTGACTTAATTGATCACTCATATTTGAATGATTTACCTTCCATAAACGAGTGATTAAAACAAAATTTGAAAGTGCATGTCTAAGATTGATTCTTTGAAAGACTTGATATTTAAGTTTGCCTAGTGCACTACCTCTTTTATTATAAGTTTTTTACCTGGTGCACTGTTCATTATTGTTCTTTCAATTAAAATAGTGTGAATTTTTATTTTAGGGTTTTAATTTACTAAAATCCTAGAGTCTAACGAAAGTTAAAAATTATAATGTTGTTTTTGAATTTTTAGTCTTTGACTAATTCCTAATGTCTAAAAAATTTATAATATTTTGATTTTTGATTGTGACTATGTGACACAATAGACATAGTCACAATAAAAAAAATAGTGAAATTCATTAGAAAGAATTTCAAAACGTGGTAACAAATATGTTACATATTTGACCATGATAAACTTGGTCAAAGAAAAAAAAAGTGTTAGAGAGGATGAGATAAATACCGGTATCATCTTCAAATATTACGAAGCAAATATTGCTAATTAAATATTGCTAGGGCAACCATAGTGAAAGTAAAAAATAACTTTAAACCGTAAATTAGGTAGTGTATCTCAAGAAGCTAAATTTCATAAGAAAATGCTTCAATTTTCATGATATATGGAATAAATCTTTGAACTATATACTTTCAAACAAGATCAATATTCTGATAAAATTTTATCATAACAATTATTTGAAGAAAAAATTATTATCTTCATGATAGAATAATTTAGTTTTGCTTAAAATTAAAGATGTTATAGGAAAATTATTTCCTTTAAGAATGATGCTGGAACCCAAAATTTATAAATTGATTAATTTGGGAAGAAACTCTATTTGAATATCGTTCAAACATCCAAAGGTACAATGATTTGAAGATAACTTCTAAAAGAATTAAATCTTCAGAATATTCCTAACATGTGAGGAAGTTGTTTTATCAACTAAGTACAAGACATCATATGAGTTATGGAAGAAGACAAAACGTTTCTACAACTACATAAAAACGTAGGGGGTGTCATGCCAAGGTAATATTTCATTACGAAAGTAAATGAAAATAAGTAGGTTGTATTTTTATCGACTATATGAAACAAATATTAATTTTTTGTGTAGAAAAATATGATAATAGAAACAAAGAATGACTTATTATTTAAAAATGAACTTTCTAGGAATTTTAATCCAAATTCCGTAAAATAAAGTATGAAAATTATCAATGAAAAATAGTCCGTATGTTCAATAAATGGTTGAAACCAAGATATTATCATGATGAAAAATAAGTGTGACTAAGGATTATATGTCAAATCTACTAGGATATACTATTATATGTTGATAACGTATAATGAAACGATAAATATACGAAAGACCAGTCAGTTTAAGATTAACATGGAAAATATGAGATTGATAGTTTTGATTTTGGGTATCCAAATCAAACAGTCACTTGAAAGTCTCATATTGACACAGTAACACTACATGAACAAAGAAGTTTGGTGAAGATGTTTTCAACATAACCAAAATTTCAAATAAATACGAGCCAAAACCTATTCAAATAGAATATGCTAATGTCATATATAATCTCAGTAAATTGCACTAGAGAAAATAGTCCAAATGTCGTATATAAACCTATTCACATATAATGTCATACTCATACATAGTCACTATAAGTAATTTAAGTAGATTCACAAAATAATTCAAGGTCCAACTTCTAATAGTAATAGTAAAAATATTGAGATATCTCATATATACTCAAGATTATAAATTGTATTATTTTATAAAGAGTTTTTGATGCAAGTGTAGCAACCCTTTTAAAAATCTAAAATTTAATTAAGTCTTAAGTGTAATGAAAGAAGTGCGGTAAAAGGTCACTAATGGAAAAATGGAATTTATTGCTTTAAAAATTATGTCAAAATTGAAAAATGAGTTTTGAGAGAATTGACCTAAAATTTTAGGGATTTAGGGTAAAAATTAGGGATTTAAAATTTAGGAAAACGGGGATTTTGAAAAATTAAGGTTGAAATTAAAAAGGAGAATTTTGAAATTAGGGTAAAAAAGGATTTAAAAACGGTTGGAAGTGATTTAAAAAATGTTGGAGTCGCCACCGACAACTTTGGTAGGCCGGACATCGTAAAAACCAGAGATTCGAAAAAGACGGGTCCGAAAGTAGGTTACAGTTTAAAAATAGGTTTAGGGTTTAAAAAAACCGTCCAAAATTGACACCTTAAAAATAACTGCTTAATTAGTTTTGAATTTTCCGAATTAAAAGTGACAATGAAATTAATGTTTTTCTAAATATCCAAATTCAATTTTATTTTTACCATGTCTTTATTCGAAAGCAACGCATACACCGCGACCAATATGTCGGAACACGGGCTTGTTACGACCGAATAAAGACGTATTTAAATTAGGTTTATTAATTAAGAAGTGGATGTAGATTTGAGAAAAATAAATGCAACTATATATACAAAAAAGAACATTAAAATAAAATGCATTTTAAAAATATAAATGAATATGCATGACATAATATATACAAAATAACTGAACATGTAAGTAAAATAAAGAGCATAAATATAAAGGCATAAATAAAATGCATGAAACAAATAAATATAAATGACAAAATAAATAAATATGCATGAACAAATAAAGTACATAAATGTAAACACTAAAAAACATATATACATAAAACAAATGAATAAAAAGATTAAACTAAAACATAAATAAATACAAATGCATGGTATAATAAATAAAAACATAATAAAATACTTATTCATAAGTGAATGATGCAAAATAAATAATAAATACCAATATATATACTAGTAAAGAAAATAAATAAACAAAATAAATCAAAACAAAAATGAATCTGGAGGTGACCGAATTGAAAATATTCAAAAACATCGAAGCCCTCAACACGCTATTACGAACGGGTAAGGGCTTAAAAGATTATTCTAAGACACGGAAGGACTGGAAATTAATTAAACCCTTTTTGTAAGGCCGATTATAGCTGAAATCGGGACTAAAATTAAAAGCAAAGCAAAGTTTAAGGGTTTGGAGTTGTTATAATGAAAACACAAGGGGATTTAGGAAATAAAAAAACATTTTTAAAACAGGGTCCCAAGTATAAAACACAAAGAAAAGGATTAAACATTCTTTTCCTCATTTTAATCAAACCGAAACAATAAACTCTCCCCCCATTCTCTCTTTTGTTCATCAAAACTCCCAGAAAATGATGAACACACATGGTGTTCATCTTAACAACCCAGAACCACCGTTCCCCTTCTAGAAAACAGTCGTGTCGTCCGCCGCTAGCAGCGTTCGGCGAAACAAAAAAAAACTCTTTTTTTTTTCTCTTTGAAACCCAAAACTGAAAACAAGACTTCCTCATTTTATTTTGAAACCAACATCGGAGCTAAAAGACCCTCATTTTGAAAGAAAAACGAAGAAAAACACGAATCGTCTCCCCCTCGTTCTCGGTTCTCGGCTCACATTTGAAGGCGCAGAGGCCGTGGGATTATCGCCAGTGAGAAAAGCGAAAGGAAGATCGACCGTCGTTCCCCTTAAAGGTAAAAAAACAAGAATCTAAAACTATATTTTTTTGATGCATGCCAAACGAAGAGGATTTACCTCTGAAATCTCCATTTTCTATTGATCGAAAAGGTAGGGGGACCCTTACAACTGTTGTGGATTTCGGTTTAAATAAACGATTACAATGAAAAATAAAAGGGGAAAATAGAAAACCCTAATTTCTCCTATTGGTTCTCTGATGGATTTGTGTATTTGCTCTTGATATTTTCTGATATTTGTTGCGAATTAGCTCTTGTCGATTTGGTGGCTGACATGCTTCTGAGATTACTCTGAAATTTTCGTTCGTTTTGGCCTACAAATCTCTGAAATAATTGTTGTTTTTTTATCTGCATTTTGATACCAAACTGACAATATGTTTGTTAGTTTGTATATGTGGCCGTTGGACGAGCGAGAGGACCACCTGCGATGTCGGACGGTGACCGGCGACGTGGGAGATCGGAAGACGAACGGGTTTCGACCAGGAGACGAATGGACAGATCTTGAGCTGAAGAGGCGCGCTTGCACGCGACACGCGCGTGAGGGGATCCGGAGAGGCAGGCGTCTGGCGGGTGGAATCCAGAAGCTTCTTTCATTGTATTCATCTGGACCGTTAGATCCAGATTAGATCTAACGGTCAGATCTTGGCTGCGCAAAAAGATTAAGGGGATTAGGGTTTCTCTTTGTAATCTGGTTGGGCTAGACTTGGGCTAAATAATTAAATTAGTGTGATACTATTATTATATTTTTGGGTTTTAAAAATATGCATTTGGATTTTGCTATATTTAATAACATGGGCTATTCATTTTAATGAGTTTATTTTTTATAAATTTGTTATATAAATATATAATAATATGTAATAAAATAATAGTAATAATAATGAAAAAGGAAATGCCGAATAAAGGAAAATAGTAATAATTTAGTATAAAATAATAATAATAATATATAATATATAATAAAAGCAAACGAAAATAGATAAAAAGAAAAATAAAATATATGTACAAAAATTATAAATGAAAATGTAAGAAAATAATAATATATAATGTTTTTGAATTTTTAGAATGTAAGAAATATTTAAAATATATAATAATATAATGAATGGTAATATTTTTTTATTTTTATATTTATACATAACAAAATAATGCTTGAACTAAAAGAATAATTTTTTTGGATTTTAATTAAATGATAAAAACAAACACATTAAGAAAACAATATATTTATGCACTTTTTGGATTAATTGTTACAAGCCCATTACTCAAAAGTAAAATGAAAATTAAACCCGGGTTTAGCACCACGGATAAAGTTAGTGATTACAGCAAGATATCAAAGACACAAGTGAATATGATTCACATCAATAAAAAAGTCACGTCATATGATTTTTCAAGACAAACGTTTATAATGAAGTTTGAGTTTGAGATTCAGACAACTCTGAAAAAATTTAAGTGACTTTAAAATGTCATGGAGGATACGCATAAATGACCTAAGCATGTGCCAACAATATTCATTGATAGAACGTAAAGCTCTATGATAACCGTAAATCGAGACATATGTGTCATCAGTATAATATCATTATACAACTGATCTCGAATATAGTTATTTCTACTGATTTGATAAAATCAAATGATAATATTGTGGGTCCAATAACCAAAGTGTCAATCGAAATCAAGTTGAGAAAACATAAAAAAGAATAATACTAAAAACCAAGAAACTTTAAGGTGTTATATGAAGAAAAACCTATATATCTGACTAGAGATCCCAAGATCTAGGTTTAAATGAACAACCTAATTGCATAGACTTATGCAATCACTATAGGGGTTTCTCTCCAAAGTTCATTCGTATGATGTAAACAGTGATCAAAAGTGGTATAAGCTAAGAAAAGTTTTTAATGACCATTGCCTGTTTTGGTACACCGAGCAACATAAGTCACCTATGTGAGAGTGAAGTGAGGTCACTTCAAGAAGACTATTGGTATAGTTCTTTCAAATTCTCGCAGAACCAAACAATGTCTATGGTCATATTAACATAACCATGAGAATTAAAACTTTTGTAAAAAAAGAATTATTTGAAATATATCATTTACACAAACAACTAAATAGTTCATGGACATCACGTCTACTGGTAGCAAGGCCTTATTGCAATTCTTGGACTCTTATCGTCCCAGTGTTATCAGTATCCATACCCTTGAACATCTCCTTCAATCGCCTGCAATGATCAGCAAAGCGACTTTCTTGAAGTTGTTCTATTAACTGCTCTTTGATCCATGGATGATATGTAGGAGGCCACACACTTTGTTAAAAGCACACGGTCGAGCGATATATTTTTCGATCGCATCACATTTTTCACAGTCACCAATAGTGACTGCAAACATCACATTGAGACCACTAATCAGATAATGCTACAAACAGAGCGTACCTGCTAGTCGTTGCTTGGGATCCAAGGTAAGCATTTTCTTAACAAGATCTTTTGCTTGAGGTGAAATTGAAGGCCATGGATTGCCCGTAAAATTGACGTTGCTGCATAAGATCTCATTGAAGAACTAGTTATCATTTTCTATATATATCTGAAACAATCATCTTAGCTTCATGCTTCAAGATATCTGTGTGTATATGTATATATACAATTGCTTACCAACGCAAAAGGTTGGAACTCCAGATAGAAAAATATGCATCCACAACAACAACATGAAGCTTGAGGCTATATCCTTTAAATTTATTACTTTTAAATATTTATTTTTATTTAATTTCAGTTATTATTAGATTAAGTTTAGTTTTAGTTTTATAATATCAAACACCCCATTTTCTAATTTATTGTTTTTTTATCAGAATCAATACAATTCAATATTGGAAATTCCTTAGTTCCTGTGGATCGACCCTACTTTCTCTATACTATTCTTTTATTTAATTTGAGAAATAAGTATTATTTATTTGACAATTCGACACTTGTCAAATTGGCGCCGTTGTCGGGGATTTTAGTAAAAATCACTAATATTGTTTTGTTTTGATCTATGACTAGGTCACTTTCGGGAAAACTAGTAGATTATGAACCCGATATCGAAGCTCTTGCCCGGAGACCGCATGGAGAGACCCTTAGGCACAGAAGGTTGAATCGAGATCTTCAACCAAAACAAAATCATGATTTTGAGAAAATTTCTTACACCGAGGAGTTATTTACTTCTGAAGACGAAGGATCAGAACAAATAGCTGAACAAACAATTCGAGAGTTGACTGCGGCACCTAACGAGCAACAACCACTGTGTATCACGTTCCCAAATGGCGAAACACCATTTGAACTTAAAATGGGTTTAATACATTTACTTCCGATTTTTCGCGACTTGCAGAATCCACACAAGCATTTAAAAGAGTTTTATATGGTTTGTCTGAGTATGAAACCGCAAAGAGTATCTGAAGATCAAATAAAACTTTGTGCATTTCCTTTTTCTTTAGCCGACATGGCAAAAGATTGGTTATTTTATTTACCTTCTGGTTCAATAAATACCTGGGCTGACATGGCACGAATATTTTTTGACAGGTTCTTTCCTGCAGTGAAAGCAAGTGAATTAAGGAGAAGCATTTTGGGGATCCGATAGAAAGATGAAGAATCTTTATATGACTATTGGGAGCGGTTTAAAAAAAATTGTGCCAGTTGTCCACAACATGGACTAACCGAGCAGACTCTCCTCCAATACTTTTACGAAAGATTGCTTCCAATGGAGATGAAAATGATCGACGCAACTAGTGGGGGAGCTTTTGTGAATATGACTCCCACTGCAGCTAGGAATCTCATTTCAACGGTGGCCGCCAATGCACAACAATTTCGCCCAAATGAACCTGTTAGACGGGTTCATGAGATAAGTACTCCTTCAATTAAGTTTGTCATATTTCTTTTCTCTTTGTTTGAGTATGCATGAATAGAAATTGTAATAGGCATTTTATAGTGGATATAAAAATATTGAATCTGCTGCCAAATTCGGTTAGCTCTTTCATATTTTACTTTGAGTGGCAACAACAAACTAGGAATAGCTGTGAAATGTATCATACCATAAATGGTTGTGATTTTAACCATTTCAGGATATGTTGTTCATTATTTTATGCGATTTGCAACATTCTTTATTCCTAATATAACTTTTTAGAATAAGTAATACATTTATTGTTCCTGGTATAAATTTTGGTTCGTATTTTGTATAATACATGTTTATACACTATAGATTTTAGGCATAAAGATAATTTTCACCCTTAACGTTTGTAGTTTTGTCATTTTGGTCTGTATTCTTTTTTTTTGAATAAATTTAGCCATTGACCTATGTCTTTTTAACAAATACTCCCTTTGTCCCTTTTGTGTTTTAAAATTGTCTCACTTATAATGTCTCATTAAAAAAAATCAACTTTTATAAGGTACATTTCCTTTTCTATCCCTTCTTTTGTTTTCTAGAAAAACAAAATTTAACCTTTTAAGGATAAAATTGTCCTTTCAATTATTTTACATCATATTTATTACATAAATTTTTTCTTCCTAAAACTACGTGAAAAGTCAACAATGGACAAAAAACATGGGACGGGGGGAGTAACTCATTTTTTAACTAACATGATAACCGAACCGTTAAAAATTTAATAATGATGACATGTCATATATATGTAATAATATATTTTAAATGACTTAACATCTAATATATCAAATACATACACGCGGAATATAATTTTATTCCAATCTAAAAATATAAAACAATTAAAATTCAAATAAAATATTAAAAATTATTTTTTTATTTATTAAAAATTAATTAAATCTAAAGCAAAAGTCTAATAAACATTCTCAACCTTAATTATAGTTAAATCAAAATTTTATCTAAAAAGGTATGAACATAATCTGAAAAGAAAGAGTTTTGTATAGTTAGTTACCGGTGAATCAAAGATAAAAGATTTTGATAATAGCCAATTAGATTTTTATTATTTTAGTTTAAAATTTAAGTATTTTAGTTTTAATCTAAATTTGAGTTTTAGGGTTTTATAAAGATATTTTAGTTAGGGTCGATAATATTTAGTAAATTTTTGTTTTGGATTTAATTAATTTTTAATATTTTATTTAATTCTAATTGTTTTATATTTTATAATGGAATAAAATTATATTCTATATATATACATTTAATAGGTTAGACTATATGTTTTTTAAAACATATTATCACATATATATGACATGTTATTATTATTATTAAATTTTTAACGGTTCAATTATCATGATAGTTAAAAAACGAGTTATTTGTTAAAATGACATAGATCAAGGGCTAAATTTATCGCAAAAAAAAAAGAATAGGGGCCAAAATGACAAAAATTATAAACGTTAAGGGTGAAAATTATCTTTATGCCTTTAACTTATAAACTTTACTTTCTACATTTAATTATTTGTATATATTCAATTTATTTTTCTTGTACAGTTCGACACACTTACCTAATTTAATTAATACAATATCTCAATATTTGGTCGTACGCGGGGCCGATATCAACCGTATTGGTAGCGGTTTGAGCGCTTACCTTCGAATATTGAGGTCTTTAAAATATATTCACATTCTTAAACGGATGATAAATTTATAAAAAGTTGAACTTACAAATTTCCAATATAGGTAATATGTTTGATTAGGTAACAATTTTCGGCGGTGTAGGATATTAATTTGTTTGAGTATGCATGAACAAAAATTGTAACAAGCATTTTATAGTGGATTCCAAAAATATTGAATCTGCTGTCTGTTAGATTATGAGCTGTATTATCAGCTAGGAAAATATGCTCTTTGCTAAAAATTAGTTGTAGCACATTTTGTTGTCGTATTAGTTGTATTCTAGGACCTTCTAGAGACAACAAAACTTGTATAAATTTACATCCTTTCTAGTTGAATAGCAGGCAAGCATTACTGAATAAAGTTCTTTGAAAGTTAAAGCTTTCATTGTTTATTTTTCTTTCAACATGGTATTAGAGCATCTCTGTATCAGTGTATTGCGTGTACTATGGAGAGCATCTCTTATCGTGGATCTCCAAGAAGCAACGTTCTGTGTCTCGCTCTACAGCAGAAGTTGAATACCGAAGCTTGGCTGATGCAACCTCTGAGCTTATTTGGGCTCGTAATCTGTTACAAGACATGAGTGTTCAACTATTAGATTTACCCAAGGCTTGGTGTGACAACACAAGCACCATTGCAATAGCAACTAATCCTGTCATGCATGCCAAAACGAAACACGTAGATTTGGATTTACACTTTGTCAGGGAGAAAGTTTTGGGGCGTGTTATGCAAGTTGGTTACGTAAAAGCCATTGACAGTCCAACATTTTGAAAATTTTAGACACAAACTCAATGTTGTTTCACAAAGTAAATTAAGGAAGGAAGAAAACAGGGTGAATGTTAGATTATGAGCTGTATTATTAGCTAGGAAAATATGCTCTCTGCTAAAAATCAGTTGTAACAAATTTTGTTGTCGTAGTAGCTGTATTCTAGGGCCTTCTAGAGACAACAAAACTTGTATAAATTTACATGCTTTCTGATTGAATAGTAGGCAAGCATTACTGAATAAAGTTCTTTCTGTTAAAGCTTTCATTGTTTATTTTTCTTTCAACACTGTCAAATCCTCTTAGCTCTTTCGTATATTACTTTGAATGGCAACTACAAACTAGGAATATTTTTCAAGTATATCCATACCATAAATGATTGTGATTATAAGAATTTCAAGATAAATTATTCAATATTTTATGTGATTTGCAACATTCTTTATTCCTAATATAACTTTTTAGAATAAGGAATACATTTATAACTTGATGAGATTTGGATTTAAGCACATCTTCTTGTGTTCTCCTTTGCTGAAATCTGGATTTGTTGCTGTTGCAAATTAAATTCCATTCTTTGAAAAGATTGTTCATGCTACGTCATGGTATTGTTACGTATCGAGAAAAGACGGGGTCATTAATCCCACATTAAAAAAGATGAGAGATTTTATTAATTTTTTAACAAAAATGCAAAAACTTTTTGTTAAGTGACATCATAAGAATCCTTCGATTATTCAATTTTAAATATGTGTATACTTAGACATAAATAATAAATTTAAAATTTTTGGGATGCGACACTAACGTATTGATCTGAGATCCAGGATTGATATTGTCATTTAAATCCATAAACAAAAACATTATGCCGTTTACTAGGAAAATTATATTTTTGTTATATCCATTTGTAAGACTTTTTATTACAATTAAAATATTATTAATATTTTTATCTTTAAAAAATATTAGTATTAATATATGTTTGTCCATTCTCATTTTTTAAAAATCTATTACCGCTCAGTTTTATATATTAATCCAATTAGGGATAACAATTGGGCGGGGTAGTGCAAACATCCCATCCTTATACTCTTCCCACGTATATTTTTTATATCCACCCTTACTTCAGATACAATTTTTAAATTCATATCCGCCCACGTGAGCAGATTCTCAAATTCACCCCTACCACACTACATAACTGGATATCCACAACTCAAGTCGCACCTTCTTGACAAGCAATTGCTAATATCGAATTACGTAAAAATAAATCATATACTTGTGTAAGATGAGTAAAACTTTGAATATTTTACTGAATAAATAAATAAATATATATAATACAATTATATAGGTATAAAATTTACATTGATTTAAATTTTACTTAACTAAAACACATTTATACTCATAAATTTTACTTAACTATAACTCTCTAACTTACGCAGGTAGACAATTCTAAAGAATGTTTATACCTTAAGATTTGATTAAATTATAAGATTACATTATCTTACGCTCAGTGACGGATCCAGAAATATTTATGAGGGTGGGCACAAGTCAAAATATTTTTAAAGTGAACACAAATCTTAAAATTTCAGGACAGACACAAATCATAAAAATTAAAAATTTAAGAA
Organism: Abelmoschus esculentus; assembly: GCA_035048815.1. Classification (NCBI taxonomy): domain Eukaryota; kingdom Viridiplantae; phylum Streptophyta; class Magnoliopsida; order Malvales; family Malvaceae; genus Abelmoschus; species Abelmoschus esculentus. The sequence continues at coordinate 16,064,974 of JAUCBN010000038.1, read as the reverse complement.
CTAATTCATAAAAATTTAAAAATTCAAACCAAATGTGTGAAATTTAAAAAGTAGAGGATGGGCATGGGCCCACCCTCCTTTACATATAGATCCGCCACTACTTACGCTCCTACATTGAGAACAAAAATGTGTCATATATATATATATAATGTTTTATTTTATTTTCCTTTAAATTTCTCTTTCGCTTTTGAAGGTCATGTACCAATCAATATCTAAATGTACTTCAAGAAGAGATGAAAGATACAAATACTTCAAGTAAAAACAACAACATACTATTTTAAATGAAATTCATCTACAAGCAAGATAGAAAAGAGTCATTCACCAAGAAAAATGATTAGAGAGCGTTATCGGAACATATAAGACATATAAATTTCGGAATAATTTAAAACTTTTTATCTCATAACCTATTCTTATTACTTAAACTTATTACTTAACCATCAAGTAAATTTAAATCATATAAACATGTGAACTAATTCAAACAAAACATAGCATATCACCTAGTATGTTATTCGAATTCCTTTTTATACAATAGCGATCCATTCGAATAAATTCATATCATATAAACATGTAAATCATTCAAATCAAGGTATATCAAACAAATCCATATCATGTAATGGTCCCTCGAATCTGTTTTTCATTCCAATTTTGTCCTTTTTAATTTTGTTTTTATTTTAAATCGACTCTTGTGTTTTTGATTTTAACATTTTAGTCTGTATTTTGTATATATTCAATTTATTTTTCTTGTACATTTCGACACACTTACCTAATTTAATTAAGGCGATATCTTAATATTCGATCATAAGCGGGGTCGATATTAGGTGTAATGGTGGTTTGGGTGCTTACCTTCGAATATTGAGGTCTTTAAAACATATTCTCATTCTTAAACAGATGATAAATTAATAAAATGTTGTACTTGCAAATTTCCAATGCGGGTAATATATTCGATTAAGTACCAATTTTAGGGTGGTGTGCGGTATTAGTTATATCCCATCTGTAACCGAGTCCCAAATCCATTTTTAACCTCTGGTTTTATGGTGTCCGACCTAACAAAGTGGCCGGTGACGACTCTAGTCTTTTTCAAAACAAATTCCGAATTTATTTCAAAATAATCCCCAATTTTTTATTCCTAAAACACATTTTAAAATAAAGTCCTCAATTATTTTTATAATCTCCAATTTTTTAATTTAAAATTATTTCTTCTCAATTTTCTAACTTTGAACCCTAAACTTTAAATCTCTCATTCACCAATTTTCAAAATAAAATAATTTCTCAACTTTTTCGACAACAACAAAAGTATTTTTAACTACCCCACTATTTTTTTTTTCTAAACACCAATTTTTTACAATCATAATTTCATTTTTATAACCCTATAACCTATTATATATACCTCTTCTTCATACTTAATATTTTTTATAATTTTTCTAAAAGGAGTTGTTACAACTAACGACTCTGATGGAGATTATTTTGTTTTTACAAAAATTAATCAAGCCTAGGACGAATATTGTTGTCGTAATTGAAAATTGCAAGTTTATTTTTAAATTAATTTAACATATTTTTAGGAATGTGAATTTATTTTAACGTATTTTAAATTTTTGCATATAAACCCGTTCATTTAAATGGGGGAAATGTTAGCGCTTTCGTGAGGATATTGTTCATCCGTATGAGCCTAATAACTACCTTCGGGGCTCGACTACCCTATGTTTTCATTGGAATATTTTCCCCCGTATGAAAATAATTTTGGATCAAAATAAATCTCAACTGATTCAACACCCCTACGTTACCCAACACAAAACCAAGATGGTGAACGAAGAGCGATTAGACCGAATTGAGCAAAACCCAAAAAACTTTCTAGCGGATATGGCCCGATAGTTAGTTAAGACATGATGGAACAATTTTAGAAAACCCAACAAGACATGTTAGGTCAAATGACACAGATGCTAAGGTTTAAGCTTTCTGGTCCTGGAGAAGCATCCCTTACAAATCAAATGGTGAATCCTAATCTTAAGAAGGGAATGAATATCCCACATATCCTTCGGGATTTACCATCTTCGAAAAAAGTCTAGGTTGACCCTCAAGTGATTTTGTCTAAGGGAAAGTTGGTACTTCTTTAATCTAACGCCTTATTTCCTATAAACCTAATACTACCCCAGAAATGAAACCCAGTGAGGATCAGGCCGTAAATTTTGTCTTAAAGTTTAATCAATCGATGGAAATTGAGAAATCCAAAATAGAAACCTCTAAAAAAATTGAGGATCGATGCAAGCGACTCGAGAAAAAGTTGGAAGCCATGGAGGTAGTGGACATTTTTAGTGGGTTTGATGCAAATGAACTACCTTGTTCATGATTTGGTACTACCCCATAAAAAAATCAAAGCACCAAAATTTGAGAATATGATGGAACAAGTTGCCCCCATACATATCTCACCGTGTTTTGCCGGAAAATGACGGGATATGAGAGACGACAAGTTGTTAATCCACTATTTTCAAGACAGTCTCTCTGAATCTACCACCAGATGGTATAACCAGTTGAACTGACATCAAATCAAATCATGGAAGGATTTGGCGAAAGCTTTCCTCGAAAAATACAAACATGTTAATGACATGGTGCCCGACAATTGGACTTTACAACATATGAAACAAAAACCTAATGAAGGTTTTAAACAGTTTCCCAATGTTGGAGGGATATGACAACTCAAGTTTAACCCCCACTCAGTGAGAAGAAAACAATAGTCATGTTTATCCAAACATTGGAGAGCCCACTCTTGGATCACTTGATAGACAATGTTAATATCAATTTTGTCGAACTTGTACCATTCGATGAGATCATCAGGAACGTCATTAAAAATGGTGAGATTGAAGGCAAGGGCAATTCATCTCATAAGAGGTCTCAATATGCAAAGAAAGACCATGATGTGAATTATTTGGGTGCTTACAACGTCGAGTATCGAAAACTAGTAACTGCGGTACGACCTAAGGTTGTGCCAAGCACCTAGGGTTCTTACAATCAAGATTCGGGTCAAAGAAGAAACAATGAAAGGATGAAGTTCACCCCATTACCCATCTCCTATGGCGAACTATATATGTAGTTGTTCAATGCCCATGTAGTTGCACCCTTCTACAAAGCCCCATTGCAACCCTCATTCCCGAAATGGTATGATCCTAGTGCAAAATGTGTATTCCATGGTAACTAGGTGGGGCACTCGATCAAGGCCTATGTCATATATAAAAGGAATGTCGAAAAACTAATCAAACTCAGGGTTATAAGTTTTGAAAAACCTGGTGTACTTGCCACAACTGCTAACCCACTGTCAAATCATACCGATAGAGTAAATGTTATCTTTGAAGAGAACATTCGAAAATCAAGTTTAAGGTGGTAGAAGTCAAAGAACCCCTCAGTTGGGTTTGGAGGAAATTGTTCAATACAGGTATGATAAACAAAGACATGACTAAACCCGCGGAACATGTTGGTCTGTATTGTGAGTTCCAATCCAAAGATAGGCATGATATTCAGGATTGTCAAGAGTTTAAAGATGTAGTTCTGGGATTAATGGACTGCAAGGAGTTTGAGTTCTTTGAGTAAGGTTTGTTTGTGGCCATCTTCTATCTGTCAAGCTAAAGTTGGTTTACTTTTTTTGTAGGTTTTTTTACAAGTAATGCATGAATTAAACACCTGTTTGCTTTAGTCCGAAAGCAGTGGAGATCTTTTGTAAGGGCCTAAGACTACATGTTCAATTTTTCAATGAAATATACATTTTCTTCAACCCTTTCTCCATTTTATAAATATGTTAGCATGTTTGATCCCGTATGTCAATTGCATAAGGGATATTGATGTTGGCGTCAATTTATCATAAGAAGCTTGTGTCTATCTTAACTTTAAAATTGCTAAGATTATATATGTAACTCAGATTTTACGTTAAGGACCACATGAATCTATACAAAAAATAAAAAAAAAAATCAAAAAAGAAAAGGGAAGAGAAAAAACAAAATTGGACTCCATGCCCAGTAATAGGCCTTAATCAAAAGCAGTTCAATGTTCGAAACCTGGTAAGTTTTTTTCGAATAAGAGTGTTGAATTTTTGGGGCACTAAGCCCATTATAATCGAATACTCACCGATTCATGAGTGATGGTAATATTTTCAAAATCCTGACAATATCGAATAACTCAGAAATTTATTTTTTGCTCCATCATTTATTTCGAGCCAAAGGAATATGATGAATTGAATTCCCTAAACAAAGCAAAACAAAAATGAGCTGACAAAAAAATAAGTGGTCTCGCATCAAAAAAGCTAAAATGCACTTCACATGTTCAAACATCAATGCAACTTATAAGGTCTTTGAGACACAAGATTCTCTTGGGGCAATCTTCGGTAAGCCTTTTAGTTTCATTTGTGCACTTGACATCTAGGGCTTCCGATATCGCCTAATATACTCATATTTTCAATAAACATATCACATTAAAGCTTGAACATGTAGTCCAAAATTTGTAATAAAACAAAAGTTTTTTCTGCATTACTTGCAAAGAAGCACAAAAAGTACAGGGACCAATGGTAGGCATGACATGCTCCCCTTTCGCACAATACAAGACAATTCCAACCAAGCAAAGCTCATCATATGACCTTGTCCTAACAGACAATGTGTCAAAAGAAGATATTCAAACTCATAATATGTTGGGGCATGAATTCATTCACCTAATCCATCTAAGACAAAGAATATATAGAAACGGGATCAAGTAAAAGTCATGGGAAATCCCTTTGAGATCAAACATCATTGAATGTCATGCTTCAAAACATCATTCATATCCATGTAGTGACATTCATTTCATTACCATGCATTCATATCATGCATCATATAGAATACATCATGGTTGATTGCATAAGACATTCTACAATAAGTTACGTGCATTATGCATGCATGCACTTCATTCAAACAAAGGAAAAACAGGTTCCAAATAAAACTCTCAACCAGGAAGAATAAATTGACAAACCCTCGGCCAAGAAGGAAGCCAAAACCAGCAAAATAGTTGAAACCTCAAAATGGAGGACAACTACGCTCATAAAATGACAAATCCTCAAAACAAAGGAAGCTAAACAAAGAAATGCAATTTTAAATAATAAATTACTAATCATTGATTTCACTCTCCTTTTCAGGTCTTGCGTCATCATTAATGATGTAGCGGATCAACCAATATTATCACTTTGGTTAGGTATCTTCTTCAAAGTTACAACTTGATCACCAATATTATCATACCGATCATGCTTATTCATCAGAGCTATAGCTTGACCTCATCGCATATCGGTCTTGCCTCTTCGTCAGAGTTACAACTTGACCTCTTTACACATTAGATCATGCCTCTTTGTTAGATTTGTAGCTTGATCCAACAAAACAGATCATGCCTCTTCATTAGAGTTTTAGCTTAATCACCAATATTATAACACCTCGATCATGCCTCTTTGTTAGAGTCGTAGCTTGATCATCACTAACACCTCCATCATGCCTCTTTGTCAGAGTCGTAGCTTGATCACCCTTAACTCACCAGTCATACCTCTTCGTTAGAGTTGTAGCTTAATCGTCATTAACTTTGATCATGCCTCTTCGTCAGAGTCGTAGCATAACCATCACTAACTTCTTGATCATGCATCTTTGTCATATGTTTAGCTTGATCACCTCTAAATCCTCGGTCATGCCTTTTCGTTAGAGTCATAGCTTAGCCACCTACTCAAAAAGAGACATGCCTCTTCGTTAGAGTCACAACTTGACCCAACATTTCAGATCTTATCTTGTCGTTAGTGGTTTAGCGGATCAACCATATCCAAATTCTCTTTTACACTCCTCTTTTAATTTTTACAGTTCTAAATAAAATATAGATGTGGTTTTGTAAAGTATTTCTTTTTTACTCTTGCAGTTCTTATTCTCTTAACGAAACAAAAAATAGATGAATGGATCAGACATTGGCTTGTCAATGGTGGTGTAGTGGTATGGTTGATAAAATTATTTCTCAACCAATTTGAAAGGTGAAGCAGTTCAAATTATATGGTGGGATCGTGGTATGGATAAAGTTGCATTTGCATCGGAAAAAAATAGTTATTTTATATCTGTTCTATCATTGTTTCACATTGAAGAACAAATAAGCCCAACTGTAATAACCATTTTTATCTGGGTTTAAAAAGTTCCCTAAACCATAATATATATTAATTCAAAATAAATAAACTATAATAAAATTTAAATATATATATTAAATAAAAAGTCCATTATAATAAAATTTAAATATATATATTAAATAAAAAGTCCATTAACAATACAAAACCCTTTACAAACCACAACCCAAACCGACAACCTAATTTCCTACCCATTACCATTACCCAAATCTTAAATCTAAACCAATTAAACCCTTAACCAAACCCGTAATCTCTAAATTTGATTTAATTTCTTAGATTAAAACTTAGGGTTTACATTATTAAATTTGTTTCGCAAGTTAAGATTTTTATAAATTAAATATAATATTCAAATAAATTATTAAATAATTAATAATTTAAAATACTGAAAAACTTAACATTTAAATATACTGAGTTCAACCCATAAATTTAATAAACATTAATTGTCCTGAAATCCGAAATAAAATCTAAAGTCCAAAGTTTATTACATAATAATAATATATTCAGAATAAACATGATTATTCTGAAAACTGTAAAACATACACAAAACTTCTAAAATCAAAAACCTCCAAGTACCGTAGTCTAGAATAGTATATCTAAAATAGAAACTGAGAGGGTGTAAGCTAGGGAGCCTAGTGTGTCTCTAGTGTGCAGATAAACAAGATCACAGAACAGAGCAGAGCAAATAATGTAATGCATGCATGATATGCACCCAACACCATACACCATCAGAGAGTAGATTCCCCTGAAGCACTTTAACATCATCACACCAACAGAAGTGGAATCTCGACCCAAAGGTGGAGCCACTGAGCAAAAGTGCATACTTGATCCGAAGGTGGAGCCACTAAACAGAAGTGAATATATCACTGAACTTCCTCGTACAACAATCCACCCCATGCTATGAACATATACAAAATCAGAATGTGTGCCTTAAAACTAATAGGAGACATGCATTACAAATTCAGAGTCAGATATGCATCTAAATGAAAGAGCAAGACATTATGCTTTATTTTCAAAGAATACGAAATAAATGCAATCAACATGCTTATTCAAAATAAGAGAATCTACACACAATGGAAAACAGGAAAGTAGCGTGAGACACACCTAAAACAGAGAGCTCAACGTCGAGAATGACGTCTATTGGACTCGGCTCTAATACTAGATCAAGTGGGTGTAGAACCTACGAGTAACAAAAATGTTAGACACACTACTATGCCATTATACCGGTAAGTACACGAAATCGAATACTCATGTGCGTGTCCCGAAGACTGATGAATAAGAGGTCGTCCAAGATGAGGAGGAAGATGCTCGAGGTCTAAATCCACGTCACCTGAACCAAACAATAACTATTTCAGAATCTGATATAGATAACTTCTAGATAAACGTTCAAACCAAAAAGGCTTAAAAACGATACTTCGGGTTCGAATTTCGAAAAACGGATTGCGCCATTAAATTCAGGATGTCGAAAAACATAGAATGGGACTAGATCGAAAAAGTCAACACTAATGTCAGCATTGGTCAATGCTGACATCAACAGTGAAATCAGCCAGGTCAAGGGTCGGGTAACGGGTTGGGTCAACAGGTTTCTAGGATTTTCCCAGAAGCTTAGATTTTCCAACTTCTTCACTCCTCCAGAATCGATTCTCTTTCCCCCTAAATCGATTCTAAACCAATTCTAAGAAACCAAAACTCGAAGCATTTTCCTAACACCTAAAACACTTATACCAGAAATGAAACAACCTCTTTTAAAACTCAAACACCCGAGAAATTAATTTCAAAACAACGAACGTCAAATTCGAATCCTTTAAACTAAACCCTTAGACCATTCAAATGGAAACAACCACAAAACTCTACTGAACCGAAACGAAACAAGGTTGAAGATTGCTTACCAAACACTTACCAAAGAAAACAAACTGAAGGCCACAACAGATGCTGGATTGGAACGAAAAGAAAGAAAAAACAAAAATGAAGAACACCAAAAGATGAAAGGAAACAACTCAGTTTGATATCATGCTAAAAATGGAAGGTTAAAATGGAAATAATTAGAATTAAAGAAATTTAATTCTGCTGAAAAACAGAAATGGAAGCAAGGATAGACTGTTACCATATTTGAAATGGTAAAAATACGCTAAAAGGGTCAGGACTTTTTGAATGTTTTCAAAAAATACCACTAAACTTTCTAAAATTAAAATTTAGCCACTAAAATTAGAATTAGGAACCCCAATTTTTAGGACTCTGAATTAGGGATTTAGTTTTTTTTTTTAAATTAGAGAAAAATTAAGGTGTTACAAAACCGGTTAAACTTAACCCAAATTATCCCCAGGCCTGAATACAAACACTCAAGCCCAAGTATTCAATCTGCTACCCCACAACACCAGAACCCAAACTCGATCACCAAACTGGTATCCAGTTCGATATGGATATCCAAACCGAGTATAGACCCAACTCTTCCTCTTCCCTGGTCGATTGTTCGAATGCCCAATTGACCCCCCCGCGCTTTTTTAGAATTCTAGAAGGAATTGGATTCGGTCCCTTCATTTCCAATGATCGTTTGCCTTCATCGGAGATCAACGCCACATCAACAGCTATTACACCACAACATTCCCTCCTCTGTAATCGGCCAAAATCAGAATGGTCCCCTCTCTACTGCAGACCCAGCTGAAGCAATGGTCCCCTCTCGATCATACAATGTAAGAAAATACACCAGCAAAAAGACAAAATGAAGGAATATCAAAACCAATCAGATTTCATATTCTATTTTTTGTTTTTATTTTCGTGTAATGAATCTGGTATAAGCCCCCAAATCAGAGATATGTAACCCTAGACGGAAATGGAACAAAGAAATCGAATACAAGGTGATTTTTAGAGTTTTTTTCTTATTTCGATTGAAAAATCTAAAAATAGGATAAGTTTAGGGTTTTTTACCTTAAGGGTTGTATTGGTTCTCGTCGTCGGTGTCACTTTCACTCCACTTTCTTGACGATCATATTTAAAAAAGGGGTTAAAACTCATATTTACGGTTCAAATCGAAAGGTTTTGGTGGTTAGATTTAAAAGGATTTGAGAAAAGAGGTGTCAGTTTTCTTCAAATCTAGGTTGTATTTTGGTAAAAGGGAATAGAAAAGAGAATTTTTTAAAAGATTTTTGGTCACCGGCTACTGCTAACGACGATCGTGGCAGCGGCCGATTTTTGGAATTTTGAACGAAGGTTAGGTTTTTGTTCTTTCAGAGAGTTTCTCTCTCTTTTCTCCTGGTTTCGAGATTGAAATGAGAAATGAAAGAGAGTTTAGCCAATTTTGGCCTCTAAAAATTTATATTTATTACGAAATTAAAACGACACCATTTTTGCAAAACCCACGTTGTGACCCGGATTTGGGGAAGGATGTGTGCATTTCTGGTTTTGGGTTATATACGCATTCAATCCCTCGAACCTCTTATCGTTTGGTTTTCTATTGAGGTTTAATTATTGTATTGGTCCCTCGAATTTATATTTTGTTCTAATTTTTCCCTTTTTAATTTTTGTTTTTATTTTAAATCGATTCTTGTGTTATTTTTTTTAACATTTTGGTCCATATTTTTTACAATACATGTTTATGCACTATAGATTTTATATAATAAGGTATTTATTATATTTATATTGTATTATATACATGTTGCATATAATGTTATCTATTGTTTTTAATAAATACTAATTTTATTTTTATATTATATATATATTATTCAATCTAAGTAGGATGTACATTTTTTTTCTTTATTGAATCGAGTTCTTTATTTTTTACTTGAATCGGCTTTACGGTGATCCGCAACAAGAAATGACCCGTTTTATTCATGGCCCATTTAGCGTATTTTTTATTTTTCTCGCATTTTAAATTTATCGCTTTTAATTTATTATAATTTAATTTATAAACTTTACTTTTTACATTTACTTATTTAGTTATTTATTTGTATATATTCAATTTATTTCTCTTGTACAATTCGGCACACTTACCTAATTTAATTAATACAATATCTCAATATTCGGTCGTACGCGGGGCCGATATCAAGCGTATTGGTGGCGGTTTGGGCATTTACCTTCGAATATTGAGGTCTTTAAAATATATTCACATTCTTAAACGGATGATAAATTTATAAAAAGTTGAACTTACAAATTTCTAATACATGTAATATATTTGATTAGGTACCAATTTTTGGCGGTGTGGGATATTAATTATATCTCATTCGTAACCGACTCCCGAACTCATTTTTAATCTCTGGTTTTACAGTGTCCAGCCTACCAAAGTGGTCGGTGACGACTCTAGTCTTTTTTCAAAATAAATTCCGAATTTATTTCAAAACAATCCCCAATTTTTCATTCCTCAAACCCTAATTTTAAAATAAAATCCTCAATTATTTTTATAATCCTCAATTTTCTAATTTAAACCTAATTTCCCCTTAATTTTCAAACTTTGAATCCTAAACTTTAAACCTCCTATTTACCAAATTTTCAAAATAAAATAATTTTCAAATTTTCACAACAACAAAAAGATTTTTTAATGACCCCCACCATTTTTTTCATAACCACCAATTTTTTACAATCATTATTTCATTTTTATAACCCTGTAATCTATTATATATCTCTTCTTTCTATAACATATAACATCTATTATCTTAATCACTTATTAACCTATTAATCAATCCTATCAACCATACAAAATTTGTTAAACTTTATATATAAACCAAGTTCATACATATAAACCAAATCAAATACATGATCTAGATGTAATCTATGTACCATCATCTAGGAGAATTTCAAAAGTTATTTATCAAACAGTCCATTAATCTTCCTAACTTCATATATCCATCACATATGACATGTACACACACAAGGCTTATCCAAGCTCAACTAATCTTTATAAATTTATAATTTAATCGCATATGACTCGTATACAAACAAGATTTATCAAAACAGTCCATAAATTCGATTAATTTCACATTTTAATCACCTATAACATTTTCACACTCAAGACTTATCAAAACAATCTATTTCCTTTTAAAATTACACAAAACAGTCCATTTAATTCTTATATACATGTTAACATATGAAAACATTCTATTTACTTTTAATTTTACACAAAACATTCCATGTAATTTATGTGCTTCCATTAACACATTACAGTCCACCATTGTCATATAATTTCACATATCAATCAATGTAACATATATTATTAAGGACAAGTCAAACAATCCACAATTATCATATAATTTCACATATTAATCTGATAAGTGCATAAAAGTCCTATTATTTATATCAATTCTTCACTCAATTACTGTTAATAATAGACAAATTTAATGATAATAACGGATAATTCTGCTTATTTTCTATATTTCAGCATCACAACACTTAATTTATAATTTTATTTATTATTTGGTATAAAATAAGTACGATTAATGGTTTTCTCTCTTAGATAGGAAACAACCAAACAAGTAATGCAAGATAGTATTTTGGATGCTGGAATCTGAAGCTGCAATGCAGATAAGCTGTAAGCACCCACCACGACAGCATATTGGCGACCGCAGTAGTAGACAAAAGATGACAACTAGTACTCAATAGATAGAGAATAAAATTTCGATTCCAATGGATATGATGTGAGGAGAAACAAAAGTGAAAGAAATAGAGTCAAGCCATGGTCAAAGTCAATACGGAATTAAAGAAAGTCCAAAAGGAGTTAAATTAGGAAATATAATAAAGAGTTATAATTTAATATGGACATTTATTTTTTCCTTTTAGAACTCCTACCTTTATGGAATACTTTAACCTAGTCTTGGCCTATATAAAACAATCCCTTAGGGTTAGAGAAGGACAAGTCGATTCTCATAGAAAAACCCTAAGTCGCCGAGAAAGCTAATTATGTTCTAAACTCCCATCGAAGCTTAGATTGTTTGTGGAGTAGTTGGGGAAGAAAGTTGTATCTTATTTGATAGTTATTAATGCAATTCTTATTTTCATAGTTTACTCTTTCTTGGCTTTTACTCTTCATTGCATACGAGCTCGAAAGATAAGTTTGTGAGGAAAAGTATATTTATCTAATATCGGGAGAGTTATACTCATGAAACGAGAGAGTGTGGTCTTTGCTCATGGGCATTGACTAATCCGCAAGGGTTTCAACGACTAAAAGGAAGCATATCATTGATTGTTATTCATCCTTGATTCATGCCAGGAGGTATTATCAAGACATTGATTTCAATAGTTCTCCGAATTAGGGATAATGAGGAGACACTGAAGGTTGATCTGTCTAACTATGGAAAGTTGATTTGTTGACAAGGCATAACCCGTCGAGGCAGCTGAGACGACCCTTCGTGCGACCCGCTGCGACAGCAAGTCAACCCAAATAAGTGCAACTGAATTTCCCTTTACAAAGCAATAAAACTAGCCTTATTCTTATAATTGAGTTCTCTTTACTTTACTTAGTTTATTTTCTTTACTTAAATCATTCTTCAACCAAATCACTTATGTTCTTTTATTTTTTTTAAGTACAGAGATAACGTGCTACTTAAGGTGATCTAGTCCTTGTGGGATCGATATCTTAAGTATTACAACTTGGCAAGAGGTGGAAGCTTCACATACAAGCATAAGACTCCAAGGCTCACACCACAATTCATGTAATATATACTTGTAACGACATATCAAATCAGTTTATAATTATCATATAATGTTCGCATTTCAAGTCTTTTTGATTCTTTTTTATCTTTATTTTGATCTTGGTATATAGTAGGACCAGATAATTAAGTCACATGTAAAGGTGTTAAGCACTGGATCATGTTAAGATACCATACCGAATGGTTTTAAGGTCTCAAGCATTGGATCATGTTAAGATATCATTTATACCGCATATTAAAGTACATAAAGTATTATCATGTTAAGGTGTCAGCTACATCGGACCGTAAGGTATACAAAGTACCAATCATGTAACCATATCAATTGATCTCTAGACTCTAAGGATGCCTTACTACGTAGGACCAACTAATAATCAAGGACTTATAAGGTATTTTTAATTATTTTTATTAGAACATCAATTCTTTATAAGCATACTTATAAAAATAAGCCTCATGGCAATCAATATACCATCATATCAATTCAAGCTTTCAAGTGATAAGACCAAAATGTATACAAGTTCATATCACAAGCTTTAAAATAATCAAAACCAACCATATATATATATATATAAAGTTCATTTTCAATTTTCAAGTTCATATAATCAAACTTTTCGATCTATTTTACAAGTTCAAGATTTTAAAGTTCATTTAGAAAGCATAAAAACATCATTTCATGAATATAAGATTTATACATGCTTTACGTATCTTGCATTGTAGCAAATAATGTGTCATATACATGTCTTGACATTTCTAAACAATGTAAACTTGAATATGAATTCATTCATAAGTTATCAAGTAATTTATTTATTCTCTTATTATTACCAAGTTTATAATTAATCTATTTACATGACAATTTAAATAATTAAAGATTGGTTAGGACCTAAGTTCTAACTCTAAGTAGCTACACTTATAATACTCCAAGATTGCTAGATTTGAATGTTTATCCTTAACTTCTTTTTCTTGCTTGTTATATGTTTCTTTCTAACTCAATTTCTTCTATCTTTGGATCCTCTAACCAGGGACGGAGCCATGTTATAGTTGGGTGGGGCAATCGCCCCACACCCACCCACCCTTTTTTTTCACTTTTGTATCCTTATTTAAATTGTTTTAAAAATTGTATTTTTTGGAATTTGCCCCCCTAGTTCTAAATATTTATGTTTTTCCCCCTCAACCTCAAATCCTGGCTCCGTCCCTACCTCTAACAAGTCATATAAGTCATACAAATATCATTAGAAAGGTAAAATATCCTATTAGGCAACTTGTATATTGTCCACTAAAATTAACATATCTTTTAGTTTGTAAATCAAAATTTAGATTAATTTATATCGTAAGAAAGATAAAATATCCTTTATTTAACCAAAATAGGCTTCCATTTTACTTCTTTGTCAATTAATATAGTTTTGTTTTTGTTAAAGACAGGGCAACCCTATTTCAAGACTATTTGTACTACTTTCATTATTTTCCTTATAACTTTCATTCTACAATTCAAATTCAGTTTCGATTTCTCTCAATCAAAATAGATTATATATAAAATTTTCAGCTCAAAATTTATCCTAGTAATTTTGATGAATCTAAAGTTACTGCCTAGAACAGGACATTCTGAGCATATTTTACTAGCTTTCTTTCTAGCTTTTTTTAAATCAATTCTAACATCATTTCCATTTGTTCAGTACTTAAATTCACTAATAAATTCAGTTTACAACAAGATTCTCTTCCTCTCTCCCTTTCATAGATTTACCAAGCAGCCAACCAAGATATCCATGTACAATGATTCTGCTCCAAGATTTCCATAGTCACTAAGCTTTCTTTTTCTTCTCTTGTTGCTCGATCAATGGTGCTAAGATTTGGATAAACTAGCTTAATTTGCAGCTCCCATGGCTCCCTTACGTTCTCTTCTATCAATGGATGGAGGATTAGGCATAAGTTTTTCTCCCATTCTATGGCTGGACGAGCTCCCTCTTCCCCCTCCCTAAGCTGAATTTAATTTTTGCAAAACTATGGCAGTCTCGCTATGAGAATTCCATGAACACATCTCTCTTTCTCTGTCTCCATAGGAAAATTGAAAAGCTTCATCTCTTTCCCCCCACCCCAAGCAATTAAGTTATTTTAAAATTGTTTAATCATTTCTTATTTATTCTAATTAAGTTCTAGTGTTATTTAATTAGTCCAATAAAAATTAACCACTCAATTAAATTATTATCTTAACTTTATACTTACTTTTAATTATTATACTCACTTTTTACTTAATGCATCATGTATCATAACTCAATGGGTAACTTAATCATTAAGTTAGTAGGGAAATTATAAGCCTACTTTTGGGTATTACACTTTTGGAATTCAGAAGATGTTGCAGATCCATTTCCTTGATAAACCTCGAAATCGGTATCATCATAGGCGTAAGCATGAAAGATGAGACAAATCTATGCTTTTGATGACGATATCATGCTAGAAAGAACATGCTTGATGATGTTATCATGTGTGTCTTGTAACTATTATTATTCATAAATTGAAAGGAATTGAGTAAACATACGTAGCATAAACTGTGAGCAACTGACTATCAATCGCAGGTTCAGTCATGAGATTTAGACAGACCTAGTAGAATGTTTATATGTATGAATAACAATTGGACTCCTAACATTATGAATGCCATCAGACCAAGTCAAAGATGCAGACACCATTGAATTTCTACCCAAATCTTTTCCACTAACAACCACATTGTAGGACTTCTTCTCCTTTAAAGTCTTGAAAGTAAGAACTTGAGGGGTCACTTTGACTTCAAGTTTGGATTCAGAAGTGATTGTTGCATTGTAAGTACATGTTGCTACACCGACATTTGTGACTGTTCTTTGGAAATTGACGGTGAATGATTTGTCTTCACTGACTGCAGCTGTAAGAGTAGGATAATTGAAGTCTCTTGGCAGTGTTTTACTAGAATTTTTAGGACAAGAGGTGTTAGTTCCTGAGATCACTCGGATGTTATCTTCACTGTATCCAATACTGCATAGGAACTTTATGTTGTCGCCTTCAACATTGTCGTATACAAGTCCAGGATTGATGGCTTTTACAGGGTTGACATGTCCGGATCCATAACCAAATTCGGCATCCGGATTTTTTGATGGATCCATCGGGAATGCTAATGGAAAAAGGCAAAAGAAAATGACGGTAAGATCGAAATAACTAGATAATAACTTGATATTTTTTTTTTGCATTTAATGATTACCGGTAGTGATAAGAGCAGATTTGATGGCTGAGGGAGACCAGTCAGGGTGAAATGTTTTAACATATGCAGCCACTCCAGCAACATGAGGGCAAGACATGGAGGTTCCTGTTAGTATATTGTATTTAACTCGCCTTTCATCTGTTACAGTTGATGAAGGTGGGACAACAGGGGAATATGCAGCCAAAATATTCACTCCTGGTGCACTTATATCAGGCTGCATCACATTTAGGGAAAAGAAGCTAAGCAATAAAATTAGCAAAGTTTCAGAGAGATAATTGGGGTTTTATAGAAGAAATGCATGCCTTTAGAATGTCTAGTACAATGCCATTAGGGCCCCTTGAAGAGAATTGAGCAACTACAGGTGCCCAAGAATCTACAATCGTTTCACTTTTTAATATATCTGCTACAGGTTGTCTGTGACACAAGGACAAAATGAATCAGTTTCCATTCACCAAATGGTATCCCTTTGAAGAGAAATTTACTTACTCGGTGGAATTCTGGTAGGACTTGAGTGAATCGTAGTCGTCTGTGCTTAAAGCTGAAGCAGGCATGGGGACAAGAAATGAAACATTCTGGAATGAAATTTCTGTAATAGATCCTAATGCACCAGCATCATGAGCTTCATTTAGATCGTTCATGTCGCATAAAACAATCTTATCCTTTACCAAAGTATGGTTCAGACAATCAGTTATGCATGCCCTGGAAAAACACCACCAAATGTTAAGCATTTGCTTATTCTAAATCTTGTTAATTGAAAATGCAACTTGTCAATGGAACTAACTGAGCACTACTCTCATCGCATACAGTTGATGCTTGCAGGCCATAAACCAACGGAATCTTTGTTCTGTTATGACTGAACGAGTTTATTGAAAGTCCCTGCTTGCAAAGAGGAAACCATTACTCTTAACAAGAAAAAATTATGTTTTTTCAATTCAATTCTTTTTTCTAAAGAAATTGAAAGTATGATATTAGTCAATATGGAACAACAATATGGTCCTTACGGTCAGTGTCTTCCCATTCCCAAGAACAACCCTGTCAATGAATAATCGATCTGTTGTGCTAGCTGCAACAGAAAGTATCCATGGCGCTACACTCCCCACCGTTAGCGCTGCTGGACCATCATTGCCTGCAGACTGCACAACAAGTATTCCTTTCTCAGCAGCATGAAAAGCACCAATGGCTATAGGGTCCATGAAAAACTCAGTTGAATAGCCTGGTCCTAATGAAACTGTCAAAAGATCAACTCCATCAGCAATGGCATCATCAAAACCTGCCAAGATGTTATACGAAGTACATCCTCCGTCATCGCAAACTTTATATGCAGCTATCCTAGCAGATGGAACCCCTCCTCTTGCAGTACCTTCAGCAAGTCCATAGAAACTAGCATTTCCTACGAGGTTCCCAGCTGCTGTGGACGCTGTATGTGATCCATGACCCAGTGTATCCCTTGGAGAATCTGAAATGTAAACTCGAGCTCCGACAAGCTTGCTGTTAGATGAATACTAATTTTTTTAGTAGACAACAAGAATGGGAAAGAATCAAGGATTTCAATAGCTTTCAAAGATTGCAAATAAGGGAATATGTTTACTTGTTACAAGTGAAGTTTTTGCCACCTTTACAAGTTCCCTTCCACTTTTTAGGAGGAGGACCGAAGCCTTCATCATTGAAGCTGTCTGACTCAGGCCAGATTCCACTATCAATGACACCAATAATAACATTGCTCTCAGCTGTAGCATTGCGTTTAGCAGTTTGATTAAATCCCATGAAATCCCATGATCTTGTTGTTTGAAGGTGATAAACTTCATTTGGAAAAACCGAAACCACTCCTTTAAAGCCTACATATAATTGAAGTGGTGAAAAATGTATAACCAATAGGCCAATGAGTGAAGAAAAAAGAGCCTTTAATACCACTTACTTGCAAGTTTCTTTGCCTCTTCTTCAGTGAGCTTAGCAGCAAATCCATTGAAGCTCCTTCTGTAACTTCTGGTTAAGTAATTCTCCACCGAACTAAAGAGAGACAAAACACCAGATTTCTTATTAATGGTTGTTATTCCTTCTAAACTAAATCGTCAAGCAGTCCAAAACAGGTTTAATCCCTACTACTAAAAGGGAACTAAACACCATGTCCAGTTTAGTATTATATTTCGGTTTCATTCAGTGCGAGCAGTCATTTAAACTCGTGCTCCTTTGGCTTAATCATCTGAGGATGACCTTTTTACTTGCTTAGAAGAAAATCAATAATGTCAAGGGAAAAAATTGCATCATCATATCAAGATCCTAATCCTACCTTTGTTTAAAAAGTGTTTGAAGCAAACTAACATGATGAGATGTTGGACTGTAGTCTCCATCCGGAAGTGATCCCAAATATGCAATGTAAATCTGCATCATAACACTAAGATGATAAGAAATTCATTTCAAAGATTCAAAAGCAAAAGGAGAAACACTAGCCTTTCTATCTTCCTCAACAGCAGCAGAGGAAATGCTTATGCAAAGCATGAAGATAACAGAAATATAAAGAAACAACAGGAAAATAGATTTTGTCATATTTCTTTTCTCCTTGTTTGAGTATGCATAAACAGAAATTGTATCAGGCATTTTATAGTGGATACAAAAATATTGATTCTGCTGTCAAATCCTCTTAGCTCTTTCATATTTTACTTTGAATGACAACAACAAACTAGGAATAGCTGTGAAGTTTATCCATATTATAAATGGTTGTGATTTTAACCATATCAGGATAATGCAACATTCTTTATTCCTAAAATAACTTTTTAGAATAAGTAATACATTTATTGTTCCTGGTATAACTTTTTAGAATAAGGAATACATTTATAACTTGATGTGATTTGGATTTAAGCACATCTTCTTTTGATCTCCTATGCTGATGTTTGAGGTTGTTGCTGCAGCAACTTAAATTCCTTTCGTTGCAAAGATCTCACTCTGGTTTATGTTACATCATCGTATTGTTACGTCTCGAGAAAAGACGAGATCATTAATCCCATATCAAAAAAGATAAGAGAGATCTTAGGATATATAAATATTACCATTGCACACCTTTAAAGAAAAGGGTAAAACCCTCTAACGAGTGACATTAAGCAATCCTTTGATTGGCTAGTTTCAAGAATGTCTTTATTTAGACATACAAAATAAAGATTTTAAGTCGGAAGTGAAACCTTTTAGAAAATACAGTAATAATTTGAAATTTTTGAGGTGCGACACTAATGTATTGATTTGAGATCTAGAATTGATATTGTCGTTTAATTTCAAAAACAATAACATTGTGCCATTCAATATGAAAATAAAGTTTTATCTTTGTCTCACGGCCCGCGAGCCCAGTGATGGATTGCTACAGTCCAATCCGTCCAAGCTTATCTCATCAAGGTTTTAGGTTCTCTAAGCCAACTAGAATTGTCCACTTATCCTATGTGAACACATCATGTGAGCATAGGAAATTATTTCCTTAGTTAGTTGAGAATATTCTTAGAATTATATCATTATGGTTGGTGAGATTTAATACTAGCCATTGATGTAATTTAATAGTGACTGTCGGATGTAATGGGGGCCAACTATAAATAGAGGCTCACCCATCCTCATTTCATCATTGAGTAAAGAGAGCATTCAATCAAAAGTTCTCTCTCTCTTGTTTTGTCTTTTCTTTACTTGTTTCGATTCTGTGAGTTACAAAGCTTTAAGGGCTTTGAATAGAGGCTGACTTAGGCGAGTAGAGACCTAAGGCCACACGGATTTGCTAGAAATATTCTAGACTAGTGACAAGTGATATCAGAGCAAGGTTGTTCGTAAGAAATGACACCATAGAGCGCTAGCGATGTCCCAACAACTGACCATGAGACTCGTTGATGAGTGCCTAAAAGTTTTCTATTTTCACATCATTTCTCCACTCATTTATTACTAATAAAGACATAATTAAATGCAGTAATAGATATTTCTAATTATTTTCCACATCTCAGCATTCGAATACTATTATTATTAATTTATCCATTATTTGGCATAAAACATATATGTTTGATAGTTTTCTTTCTTAGACAGAAAACTAGATCACAGAAAGAGCCAAAGAAGAAAATAGATGTTGAATTACAATGAAGCATCCACCACGGCAGCGTTCTGAAGTCTACTACAGTAGCGTAAAAAGACGAAAAGTGATGCTCAACAAGAAGAGGAAAGGATGTCGAAAGACAAAGAAAGAAGAACAACTCAGTTAGGAAGTCTAACCCAAGCCAAACTGCGGGAAGAGACATTTTAGGAATTAAGGTTTATTTAATATAATATAATTAAGAGTTAGACTTCACTGTTCCTTGAAAAGTCTTTGAAAACGCGATCAAACAATGTGGGAGTATTTGGCTTTGATACAGGCCATCTGCGATAGCCTTGCGGCTTGTGCGAATCCTTTGACTGAAATGATGCATATTTCAGCAATTCTTTCTGGTCTTCCACCAGAATACGAGTCTGTTATCGCAGTGATAACCTCCAGCCAACAACCGTATAGACTCGATGGTGTCTGCAATGTTCTCTTGGACACAGAAGCCAGGCAGCAAGAGTTTTTGTCTTAGTTGATGTCTGTTAACATGGCTCAAGGCCCGGGACATCATGTGGTTCGGCAAGGTTCGTTTACCTCTCAAAGTAGTTTTACAACAAGGGGTAATGGTTCTGGTTACTTCCCTCAGAGATCTGGTGGATCTAGCGATTGGTTTCAACCTGTCTACCCCAATAGGGGTGCGAGAGGAGGAAAAGCCTATGGTGGATGCTCTCGTCCACAATGCCAAATATGTGGGAAGATAGGACATTTGGTGAATCGTTGTTACTTCAGGTCTGATTAGTCGTATGATTTTTCTGCTAATGTGTGTTGTTTTGAGGAAGAGGTTTGAGGAATAGATTACAAAACTTGATGAAGGTCAAGGGAATACAGTGGTTATAGCTGATAATATTGGTTTGGCTGATGAAGTCAATCTCACTGGTTACAATGATGCTCCGTGGTACCCAGATTCAAGAGCTACGACTCACATTACTCCGAATGTAGGTATGGTTTCTAATCATAAAACTTATTTTGGTTTTGGGAAAGTATTAGTTGCTAATGGAATGGTTACTCCAATTATCAATGCTGGTAATGCCTCTTTACAATCGGAATCCAAGCCCTTAGTGCTAAGTAACTTGTTACATGTCCCTGCGATAAAGAAAAAACTTAGTGCATGTTTCTAAATTCACCAAAGACAACAATGTTTCCTTGGAGTTTTATCCTAACTTTTGTGTTGTAAAAGTTATAATGACTCAACATATAATCTTTTAGGGGTCGGAGAGTAATGGACTTTACAAGTTTGATTCTCGTGCTTCTCATGCTTCATCTTCTTATTTTAATCCTGACAATTGCTATAATGATTCTTGTAATTCTTGTATTGTGTCCAACGTTCTTCTTCCACTAGTAGTTGTGTTGATAATTCTTATAATAATTCTGTGATATCTTCTAAAGATGCTTTTGAGCTTTGGCATAGAAGGTTAGGACACTCGTCTGATGAGACTCTTGTAAAATTGCTTAAGTAATGAGTCTTACTTGAATAATAAAGATTTGTTTTATGAAGCCTGCCAACTTGGAAAAATTCACAAGCTTACCTTTCAAAGGTCCACTCTTGAATTTGATAAACCGCTTCAACTTGTTCAAGTTGATTTGTGGGGTCCTGCCCCTTTAATTTCTAATAACTCAACTTACTACATTAGTTTTGTTGATGCTTTTTCAAGGTTTACTTAGATCTATTTTTTAGCTCATAAATCTGATGTGTTTAAGGTTGTTGTTGCATTCTATAAAATGGCAGAAAGACAACTAAATTCTAAGCTTAAAGTTATTCAAACTGATTTTGGTACTGAGTTTATGCCTTTACGTTCTTATCTTAAGCAACATGGAATTATTCTTCAGTATACATGTCCATACAATTCTGAAAAAAATGGCATGGCAAAACGAAAACATAGGCATATTGTTGAACTTGGCCTTACCCTTATGGCTCAAGCAATAGTTCCCTTTAAGTATTGGTCTGATGCTTTTTCCACGTCTATGTTTCTCATTAATCGTCTTCCTACTAAAGTTCTAAAAGGAAGCACCCCACATGAAATATTGTTTAGCAAAAAGCCTGACTACAGTTTTTTGAGAGTGTTTGGTTCTCAATGGTTTCCTCTTGTTTGACCATACAATAAACATAAAATGTAGTTTAGGTCCAAACCTTGTATCTTTTTAGGATATAGTTCTTTCCAACATGGTTATAAATGCTTGAGTGAAGATGGTCGAGTTTATGTATCTCGGCATGTAAAATTCAATGAAGGATGCTTTCCTTTCAAAGATAAAGGTGCATCCAGTGAAAAAAAATACAGGGGTAGTCAAGGTGTTCCTAATGCAGTCAAGTTTGTTTCACCAAGAAGGCTCAACAGGTCTTCTACAATAATTCAGCAAGTGTTGAGAGTTCATCTACAAATGTTTCGGTTAGCTTATCAAGTCAAGGAACAACAGTTCCATCAGTTGAGCCTTTGGTTGATACTTCTGTTCAACAAAAAGCAACTCCTGTTGTCCAACCTACTCACGAGAGAGCAAGTTTTGGAGTTTATTCTAAGCCAAAAAATCTTCTTGGTGGTGTTACAAGATCCACCGATAATGGTCTTGTTCAATCAGGTCAACAAGATATTGGTCAGTCAGTGCAGCCAGCAACTTCTTCTACTGAGAGTCAGAGTCCTGAAAATCAAAATGTTGATGGTCATAGTTTGAGAGCTCGAGGATCACATCATATGGTGACCAGGTCCAAAGCTAGTGTTTTTAAATCGAAGGTTTTTTTCTATTGAGTTACTTCAATCAGTGACTGAGAACATTACTCAAGCAATGGAGTCTAAGGAATAGGCATCTGCAGTTGAAAACGAGATTGATGCGCTAGTTAATAAGGATACTTGGGATTTAGTCGAGTTACCAGAGAATAAAGTCCATGTTGGATTCAAGTGGTTGTTCAAGGTCAAAAAGAACCTAGATGGTAGTGTTTCTCGCTGTAAAACTAGGCCTGTTGCCAAGGGATTTTCTCAACAAGCTGGGTTTGATTACAATGAGACATATAGTCCGATGGTGAAGACTGTTATTGTATGAGTGTTTCTTAGTCTAGCCTTGAGCAAAGGATGGGTTTTAAGGCAAATAAATGTAGATAATGTTTTCTTAAATGGTGATCACCTTGAAGAAGTGTTCATGGACCAACCACCTGGTTTTGAGCAGGCTGATTCTAGTGGAAAGAAACTGGTTTGTAAGCTTAAGAAACCATTGAATGGTCTTAAGCAGGCACTGCGTGCCTGGTTCGAGAAGTTCAGGTCTTTTTTTGTTGATAATCTTAAGTTTGTGTCTTCCTTAGCTGACACTTCATTATACTTTCGAGACATGGATGATTCTAAAACATTTATAATGGTTTGTGTGGACGATATTGTCATTACAAAAGATAACCCAACTGTGATTGATGGTGTGGTCAAAGCCATTAGCGTTACGTTTTCGTTAAAAGATTTGTGTGTGCTTAATTTCTTTCTTGGGATGATTGTTCAAAAGGTTAGCAATGATGTTATCCTTAGCCAGAAGAAGCATGTACTTGAACTGTTAGAAAAAGACATCCATGTTAGAAGCTTCACCTATTCCAACACCTATGGTAGCTTCACTTCCATTGGAAGCATGTTCTCAAAAGGAGAATTTGTTCAGCGATGCTACGCTTTACAAGCAAGTAGTAGGAACTTTACAACATATAAGTACTACGAGATCAGATGTTCAATTTGCAGTCAACAAAGTATCACAATTCATGCAGCCTCCCTCTGATCTACATTGGGCAGCAGTAAGAAGGATTTTAAAATATCTCAAAGGCACAGTCGAGCATGGGCTGTTCTTTGATATTTCTCCTTCTGCTACAACGCTTGTAAGATATTCAGATTCAGACTGGGGTCTTAAATCTGCTGATAGAAGGTCCACAGCTGGGCATTGTTTGTTTTTGGGAAAAAAATCTAATTTCGTGGAGCTCGAAGAAACAAGGAGTTATTGCTCGATCCTCCACATAAGCCGAGTTTAGGAGCTTGGCTAACACCATGTGTGAAGCCATGTGGGTTAAGTCTCTGCTGACTGAGCTTGAAGTTCAGCTTGATGCTGTACCAATCATATGGTGTGATAACACAGGTGATATCGCACATTCGACAAATCCTGTTCATCACGCTAAACTCAAACATGTTGAGTTAGATTTTAGCTTTGTTCTTAAGAAAGTCATGAAAGGTTCATTCCAAGTAAATTATGTTCCAGGATCACATCAGATAGTTGATGTGTTTACAAAACTCTTAACCGCAACATTCTTTGTTCAGCTTCGAAAGAAGTTGAAAGTGTTTTTAGGAGATGAGTTGAGACTTCAAGAGGCTAATCTTTTTGTACATGGAGGTTGATCTAAAAAAAGAGAAAAGTAGAAAAGAGGAAAAAGATAGGAAGTATATTAGCATACATGTATAGTTGTATATGAGCTGTTGAAGAAGGCTGTTATAGCTGTTAGAAATACAGTTACAATCTGTTGTAACTGCTATAGAAACCCTGGAGGGTTAAGCTTTTGCTATAAATGTAATCTCAAAGTCACTCCATAATATATGCTTTTTGTACTCTTTCACGCCTTGTTCTTCCTCTTCCTATCTTGTATCATTTCATTTTAACGGATTTACTTAATCTTCCAAACAATAATAAATAGACTTAAGATCAAAGTATTAATTATTTTTGAATCATTAAGTTGTTTTGATATCTCTATTTTAGGTTTTAGTGTCACTAATTTTAATATTTAACAGAATATGTGAGAGAAATAAATAACTGATAAAATCTTGTATTGATTTTTAATAAATCACTAAATTATTTTTACACAATCTTGTATGATTTTATTTATAAAAGAAAATAATTATTTTCTTAAGAATCTTGCATGATTCTACTTTAAAAAACGAAAATAAATCAACAAATTTATTTTCTTAAAAAATAATAAATTATTAAATTTATTTTAAAAATAAATAAAATTTATTATTTTAAAAATAAATCGTTGAAATTTATTTTAAAAGAAATAAATCAGATTTATTATTACTTGAGAATTAAGTATGATTCTACTTTAAAAATAAATCGATGAAATTATTTCATGTGAAGTTTAAAAATTAAGATATAGTAAAAAAATAATTGTTTTCAGAAACTTAATTCTTGCCATTGTACTGAGTTTACTTAATCACCTTTTTGAGGACTGAAAATCCTCGTGTCACTGGTACAAATCTGATTCCTGACATATGATTCATTTGTATGAGTATCTATTCTACAAATTAATTGATATGGATCGACGCATACTTATCTAGTTAAGTATCGAGAGTAAATCCTCTTTTTATTTATTTATTTTTTATTTTATATTTATTTTATCTTTTTTAAATGAGCAAAGAGTAAGTGGAGAAATTTATTTTAACAAAATTTCTTAGTGAAAGTAACATTAGTTACTGTTTCTATGACGTTAATTCGATTAAGATTTCAAATCAAAACATAGAAGAAAAAATGTTTTCTATGTCAAAATTTTTAAAGTCTATTCTGATGTATGTTATGAAATGCATAATATTTAAAATTGGATTAAGAATTATGACATCGTTGGACTATAAATGAAAGGTGTTAGTACTAAGAAATTCTTAATTACTAAATTCTTGATGATTTATTTCAAATTATGGTGAATCAATGACAGTGACTTAATTGATCACTCATATTTGAATGATTTAACTTCCATAAACGAGTGATTAAAACAAAATTTAAAAGTGCATGTCTAAGATTGATTCTTTGAAAGACTTGATATTTAAGTTTGCCTAGTGCACTACCTCTTTTATCATAAGTTTTTTACCTGGTGCACTGTTCATTATTGTTCTTTCAATTAAAATAGTGTGAATTTTTATTTTAGGGTTTTAATTTACTAAAATCCTAGAGTCTAACGAAAGTTAAAAATTATAATTTTGTTTTTGATTTTTTAGTCTTTGACTAATTCCTAATGTCTAAAAAATTTATAATATTTTGATTTTTGATTGTGACTATGTGATACAATAGACATAGTCACAATAAAAAAATAGTGAAATTCATTAGAAAGAATTTCAAAACGTGGTAACAAATATGTTGCATATTTGACCATGATAAACTTGGTCAAAGAAAAAAAAAGTGTTAGAGAGGATGAGATAAATACCGGTATCATCTTCAAATATTACGAAGCAAATATTGCTAATTAAATATTGCTAGGGCAACCATAGTGAAAGTAAAAAATAACTTTAAACCGTAAATTAGGTAGTGTATCTCAAGAAGCTAAATTTCATAAGAAAATGCTTCAATTTTCATGATATATGGAATAAATCTTTGAACTATATACTTTCAAACAAGATCAATATTCTGATAAAATTTTATCATAACAATTATTTGAAGAAAAAATTATTATCTTCATGATAGAATAATTTAGTTTTGCTTAAAATTAAAGATGTTATAGGAAAATTATTTCCTTTAAGAATGATGCTGGAACCCAAAATTTATAAATTGATTAATTTGGGAAGAAACTCTATTTGAATATCGTTCAAACATCCAAAGGTACAATGATTTGAAGATAACTTCTAAAAGAATTAAATCTTCAGAATATTCCTAACATGTGAGGAAGTTGTTTTATCAACTAAGTACAAGACATCATATGAGTTATGGAAGAAGACAAAACGTTTCTACAACTACATAAAAACGTAGGGGGTGTCATGCCAAGGTAATATTTCATTACGAAAGTAAATGAAAATAAGTAGGTTGTATTTTTATCGACTATATGAAACAAATATTAATTTTTTGTGTAGAAAAATATGATAATAGAAACAAAGAATGACTTATTATTTAAAAATGAACTTTCTAGGAATTTTAATCCAAATTCCGTAAAATAAAGTATGAAAATTATCAATGAAAAATAGTCCGTATGTTCAATAAATGGTTGAAACCAAGATATTATCATGATGAAAAATAAGTGTGACTAAGGATTATATGTCAAATCTACTAGGATATACTATTATATGTTGATAACGTATAATGAAACGATAAATATACGAAAGACCAGTCAGTTTAAGATTAACATGGAAAATATGAGATTGATAGTTTTGATTTTGGGTATCCAAATCAAACAGTCACTTGAAAGTCTCATATTGACACAGTAACACTACATGAACAAAGAAGTTTGGTGAAGATGTTTTCAACATAACCAAAATTTCAAATAAATACGAGCCAAAACCTATTCAAATAGAATATGCTAATGTCATATATAATCTCAGTAAATTGCACTAGAGAAAATAGTCCAAATGTCGTATATAAACCTATTCACATATAATGTCATACTCATACATAGTCACTATAAGTAATTTAAGTAGATTCACAAAATAATTCAAGGTCCAACTTCTAATAGTAATAGTAAAAATATTGAGATATCTCATATATACTCAAGATTATAAATTGTATTATTTTATAAAGAGTTTTTGATGCAAGTGTAGCAACCCTTTTAAAAATCTAAAATTTAATTAAGTCTTAAGTGTAATGAAAGAAGTGCGGTAAAAGGTCACTAATGGAAAAATGGAATTTATTGCTTTAAAAATTATGTCAAAATTGAAAAATGAGTTTTGAGAGAATTGACCTAAAATTTTAGGGATTTAGGGTAAAAATTAGGGATTTAAAATTTAGGAAAACGGGGATTTTGAAAAATTAAGGTTGAAATTAAAAAGGAGAATTTTGAAATTAGGGTAAAAAAGGATTTAAAAACGGTTGGAAGTGATTTAAAAAATGTTGGAGTCGCCACCGACAACTTTGGTAGGCCGGACATCGTAAAAACCAGAGATTCGAAAAAGACGGGTCCGAAAGTAGGTTACAGTTTAAAAATAGGTTTAGGGTTTAAAAAAACCGTCCAAAATTGACACCTTAAAAATAACTGCTTAATTAGTTTTGAATTTTCCGAATTAAAAGTGACAATGAAATTAATGTTTTTCTAAATATCCAAATTCAATTTTATTTTTACCATGTCTTTATTCGAAAGCAACGCATACACCGCGACCAATATGTCGGAACACGGGCTTGTTACGACCGAATAAAGACGTATTTAAATTAGGTTTATTAATTAAGAAGTGGATGTAGATTTGAGAAAAATAAATGCAACTATATATACAAAAAAGAACATTAAAATAAAATGCATTTTAAAAATATAAATGAATATGCATGACATAATATATACAAAATAACTGAACATGTAAGTAAAATAAAGAGCATAAATATAAAGGCATAAATAAAATGCATGAAACAAATAAATATAAATGACAAAATAAATAAATATGCATGAACAAATAAAGTACATAAATGTAAACACTAAAAAACATATATACATAAAACAAATGAATAAAAAGATTAAACTAAAACATAAATAAATACAAATGCATGGTATAATAAATAAAAACATAATAAAATACTTATTCATAAGTGAATGATGCAAAATAAATAATAAATACCAATATATATACTAGTAAAGAAAATAAATAAACAAAATAAATCAAAACAAAAATGAATCTGGAGGTGACCGAATTGAAAATATTCAAAAACATCGAAGCCCTCAACACGCTATTACGAACGGGTAAGGGCTTAAAAGATTATTCTAAGACACGGAAGGACTGGAAATTAATTAAACCCTTTTTGTAAGGCCGATTATAGCTGAAATCGGGACTAAAATTAAAAGCAAAGCAAAGTTTAAGGGTTTGGAGTTGTTATAATGAAAACACAAGGGGATTTAGGAAATAAAAAAACATTTTTAAAACAGGGTCCCAAGTATAAAACACAAAGAAAAGGATTAAACATTCTTTTCCTCATTTTAATCAAACCGAAACAATAAACTCTCCCCCCATTCTCTCTTTTGTTCATCAAAACTCCCAGAAAATGATGAACACACATGGTGTTCATCTTAACAACCCAGAACCACCGTTCCCCTTCTAGAAAACAGTCGTGTCGTCCGCCGCTAGCAGCGTTCGGCGAAACAAAAAAAAACTCTTTTTTTTTTCTCTTTGAAACCCAAAACTGAAAACAAGACTTCCTCATTTTATTTTGAAACCAACATCGGAGCTAAAAGACCCTCATTTTGAAAGAAAAACGAAGAAAAACACGAATCGTCTCCCCCTCGTTCTCGGTTCTCGGCTCACATTTGAAGGCGCAGAGGCCGTGGGATTATCGCCAGTGAGAAAAGCGAAAGGAAGATCGACCGTCGTTCCCCTTAAAGGTAAAAAAACAAGAATCTAAAACTATATTTTTTTGATGCATGCCAAACGAAGAGGATTTACCTCTGAAATCTCCATTTTCTATTGATCGAAAAGGTAGGGGGACCCTTACAACTGTTGTGGATTTCGGTTTAAATAAACGATTACAATGAAAAATAAAAGGGGAAAATAGAAAACCCTAATTTCTCCTATTGGTTCTCTGATGGATTTGTGTATTTGCTCTTGATATTTTCTGATATTTGTTGCGAATTAGCTCTTGTCGATTTGGTGGCTGACATGCTTCTGAGATTACTCTGAAATTTTCGTTCGTTTTGGCCTACAAATCTCTGAAATAATTGTTGTTTTTTTATCTGCATTTTGATACCAAACTGACAATATGTTTGTTAGTTTGTATATGTGGCCGTTGGACGAGCGAGAGGACCACCTGCGATGTCGGACGGTGACCGGCGACGTGGGAGATCGGAAGACGAACGGGTTTCGACCAGGAGACGAATGGACAGATCTTGAGCTGAAGAGGCGCGCTTGCACGCGACACGCGCGTGAGGGGATCCGGAGAGGCAGGCGTCTGGCGGGTGGAATCCAGAAGCTTCTTTCATTGTATTCATCTGGACCGTTAGATCCAGATTAGATCTAACGGTCAGATCTTGGCTGCGCAAAAAGATTAAGGGGATTAGGGTTTCTCTTTGTAATCTGGTTGGGCTAGACTTGGGCTAAATAATTAAATTAGTGTGATACTATTATTATATTTTTGGGTTTTAAAAATATGCATTTGGATTTTGCTATATTTAATAACATGGGCTATTCATTTTAATGAGTTTATTTTTTATAAATTTGTTATATAAATATATAATAATATGTAATAAAATAATAGTAATAATAATGAAAAAGGAAATGCCGAATAAAGGAAAATAGTAATAATTTAGTATAAAATAATAATAATAATATATAATATATAATAAAAGCAAACGAAAATAGATAAAAAGAAAAATAAAATATATGTACAAAAATTATAAATGAAAATGTAAGAAAATAATAATATATAATGTTTTTGAATTTTTAGAATGTAAGAAATATTTAAAATATATAATAATATAATGAATGGTAATATTTTTTTATTTTTATATTTATACATAACAAAATAATGCTTGAACTAAAAGAATAATTTTTTTGGATTTTAATTAAATGATAAAAACAAACACATTAAGAAAACAATATATTTATGCACTTTTTGGATTAATTGTTACAAGCCCATTACTCAAAAGTAAAATGAAAATTAAACCCGGGTTTAGCACCACGGATAAAGTTAGTGATTACAGCAAGATATCAAAGACACAAGTGAATATGATTCACATCAATAAAAAAGTCACGTCATATGATTTTTCAAGACAAACGTTTATAATGAAGTTTGAGTTTGAGATTCAGACAACTCTGAAAAAATTTAAGTGACTTTAAAATGTCATGGAGGATACGCATAAATGACCTAAGCATGTGCCAACAATATTCATTGATAGAACGTAAAGCTCTATGATAACCGTAAATCGAGACATATGTGTCATCAGTATAATATCATTATACAACTGATCTCGAATATAGTTATTTCTACTGATTTGATAAAATCAAATGATAATATTGTGGGTCCAATAACCAAAGTGTCAATCGAAATCAAGTTGAGAAAACATAAAAAAGAATAATACTAAAAACCAAGAAACTTTAAGGTGTTATATGAAGAAAAACCTATATATCTGACTAGAGATCCCAAGATCTAGGTTTAAATGAACAACCTAATTGCATAGACTTATGCAATCACTATAGGGGTTTCTCTCCAAAGTTCATTCGTATGATGTAAACAGTGATCAAAAGTGGTATAAGCTAAGAAAAGTTTTTAATGACCATTGCCTGTTTTGGTACACCGAGCAACATAAGTCACCTATGTGAGAGTGAAGTGAGGTCACTTCAAGAAGACTATTGGTATAGTTCTTTCAAATTCTCGCAGAACCAAACAATGTCTATGGTCATATTAACATAACCATGAGAATTAAAACTTTTGTAAAAAAAGAGTTATTTGAAATATATCATTTACACAAACAACTAAATAGTTCATGGACATCACGTCTACCAGTAGCAAGGCCTTATTGCAATTCTTGGACTCTTATCATCCCAGTGTTATCAGTATCCATACCCTTGAACATCTCCTTCAATCGCCTGCAATGATCAGCAAAGCGACTTTCTTGAAGTTGTTCTATTAACTGCTCTTTGATCCATGGATGATATGTAGGAGGCCACACACTTTGTTAAAAGCACACGATCGAGCGATATATTTTTCGATCGCATCACATTTGTCACAGTCATCAACCGTGACCGCAGACATCACATTGAGACCACTAATTATCAGATAATGCTACAAACAGAGCGTACCTGCTAGTCGTTGCTTGGGATCCAAGGTAAGCATTTTCTTAACAAGATCTTTTGCTTGAGGTGAAATTGAAGGCCATGGATTGCTCGTAAAATTGACGTTGCTGCATAAGATCTCATTGAAGAACTCGTTATCGTTTTCTATATATATCTGAAACAATCATCTTAGCTTCATGCTTCAAGATATCTGTGTGTATATGTATATATATAATTGCTTACCAGCGCAAAAGGTTGGAACTCCAGATAGAAAAATATGCATCCACAACAGCAACATGAAGGAAAGACATGGAGGTTCCTTTTATTATATTGTATTTAACTCGCATTTTGTCTGTTTCAGTTGTTGAAGGTGGAGCAACTGGGGAAAATGCATCCAAAATATTCACTCCTGGTGCACTTATATCAGGCTGCATCACATTTAGAGAAAAGAGAGATAACTGTGGGTTTATAGGAGAAATGCATGCCTTTAGAATGTCTGGTACAATGCCATCAGGGCCCCTTGAAGAGAATTCAGCAACTACAGGATCCTAAGAATCTTCATTTGTTTCACTTTTTAATAATTCTGCTATATGCAACTATTCTTGCTGATGGAACCCTTCCTCTTGTAGTGCCTTCAGCAAGTCCATAGAAACTAGCATTTCCTATGCCGTTCCGACTGCTGTGGATGCTGTATGCGATCCATGACCATCTGTATCCCTGACAGAATCTGTGGAGCTCCGATAAGCTTACTGTAAGATGAGTATTAGTTTTTGTTAGTAAACTACAAGTATGAGAGAGAATCAAGGATTTGAATAGCTTTCAAAGATTACAAATAAGGGAATATGTTTAATTGTTACAAGATCCCTTCCACTTTCTGGGAGGAGGACCGAAGCCTTCATCGCTGAAGCTGTCTGACTCAGGCCAGATTCCACTATCAAGGACACCGGTAATGACTCTACACTGGGCAGTAGCGTTGTGTTTAGCAGTTTGATTGAATTCCATGATCTTGTTGTTTGAAGGTGATAAACTTTATTAGGAAAAACCGAAACCACTCCTTTAAGACCTGCATATAATTGAAGTGGTGAAAAATGTATAACCAATAGGCAAACGGGTGAAAAAAAGAGATCCTTTAATACCACTAACTTGCAAGTTTCTTTGCCTCTTCTTCAGTGAGCTTAGCGGCAAATCCACTGAATCTCCTTCTATAACTCCCACCGAACTGCAGAGAGGAAAACCATCAGATATTTGAAGAATTCTGGTTATTCCTTCTAACTAAATCGACAAGCGGTCCAAGACAGGTTTGGTCCCTGCTTACTAAAGGGGAACTAAACACTAGGCTCTTTACTTTGTCTTAATCATCAGAGGATGACCTGTGATGGTTTTCTACTTGTTGCAGACTCGACTTATGTACTTTCTTGCAAGAAATCAATAATGATAAGTAAAAAAAGTTGTTTCATCATATAAAAATCCTAATCCTAACTCTGTTTAAACAGTCCCAGAAGAAAGCAGAAATGATGAGATGTTGGAATGTAGTCTCCATCAGGAAGTGATCCCAAGTATGTAACGTAAATCTGCATCGTTGCACTCCGGATGAACATCGTTAACGAGTTGTCACTAAAATGATAAGAAAAGCAAAAGGAAAATACTTGCCTTTTTATCCCTCGATCCATCCGTACTCACACTAATGTATTGATTTAAGATCCAACTCAAGATTTTCTTTGATGTCTGATATACTTGCTTGTAGTAGTTCAAAGTATAAGTTTGTGACAGATTCAAAATTGATGTTGCCGTTTAATTACAAAAATAAAAACACTGCCTGTTTTCGGATTTTCAAGGGTGTGACTACACTCCCAACACCTCTCGTCCACAGTCACGTATTGATTTAAGAACCATTTTAGGATATTATTTGTAGTAGTTATGTGCATGTGCCAATTCATGTTAGGATGAGACAATTATATGCCTTTGATGACAATATCATGCTAGAAAGAACATGGTTGATGACAATATCATGTTATTAATAAAACGAAAGGAATTGAGTAAACATATGTAACATAAACTGTGAAGTTGCAGGTTTAGTCAAGAGATTCAGACAACACTATCAGACAGCACTAGGAGCATGTTTATATGTATGAATAACAATTGGACTTCTAACATTATGAATGCCATCAGACCATTCCAAAGATGCAGACACCATTGAATATCTATCCAAATCTGTTCCACTGACAGTCACATTGTAGGACTTCTTCTCCTTCAAAGTCTTGAAAGATAGAACTTGTGGGGTCACTTTGACTTCAAGTTTGGAGTTGGAAGTGATTTTTGCTTTGTAAGTAGATCTTGCTACACCGACATTTGTGACTGTTCTTCGGAAATTGACTGTGAATGATCCGAATGCTTTGACTGCAGCTGTAAGAGTAGGATAATTGAAGTCTCTTGACAGTGTTTCATTAGAATTTTTAGGACAAGAGGTGTTAGTTCCTGAGATCGCTCGGATGTTATCTTCACTGTATCCAATACTGCATAAGAACCTTATGTTGTCGCCTTTAACAGTGTCATATACAAGTCCAGGATTGATGGCTTTTACAGGGTTGACATGTCCGGAACCGTAAGCTAATTCGGCATCATCATTTTTTGATGGATACATTGGGAATGCTATTGGAAACAAGCAAAAGAAAATGATGGTAAGATCTAAATAACTAGATAATAACTTGATATTTTTTTTTGCATTTAATGATTACCGGTAGTGATAAGGGCAGATTTGATGGCTGAGGGAGACCAGTCAGGGTGAAATGTTTTAACATATGCAGCCACTCCAGCAACATGAGGGCAAGACATGGAGGTTCCTGTTAGTATATTGTATTTAACTCGCCTTTCATCTGTTACAGTTGATGAAGGTGGGACAACAGGGCAATATGCAGCCAAAATATTCACTCCTGGTGCACTTATATCAGGCTGCATCACATTTAGGGAAAAGAAGCTAAGCAATAAAAATAACAAAGTTTCAGAGAGATAATTTGGGTTTTATAGGAAAAATGCATGCCTTTAGAAGGTCTGGTACAATGTAATTAGGGCCCCTTGAAGAGAATTCAGCAACTACAGGTGCCCAAGAATCTACAATCGTTTCACTTTTTAATATATCTACAACAGGGTTTCTGTGACACAGACAAAATGAATCAGTTTCCATTCACCAAACATATCACTTTGAAGAGAAATTTACTTACTTGGTGGAATTGTGGTAGGACTTGATTGAAGCGTAGTCGTCGATGCTTAAAGCTGAAGCAGGCAAGGGGACAATAAATGAAATATTCCGGAATGAAGTTTTTGCAACAGATCCTAATGCACCAGCATCATGAGCTTCATCTAGACCGTTCATGTAGTCGCATAAAACGATCTTATTCTTTACCAAAGTATGGTTCAGACAATTAGTCGCGCATGCCCTGGAAAAACACCACCAAATGTTAAGCATTTTATTTATTCTAAATCTTCTTAAATGAAAATGCAACTTGTGAATGGAACTAACTGAGCACTACTCTCATCGCAAAGAGTTGATGCTTGCAGCCCATAAACCAACGGAACCTTTGTTCTGTTAAGACTGAACGAGTTTACTGAAATTCCCTACTTGCAAAGAGGAAACCATTACTCTCAACAAGAAAAAAAATATGTGTTTTCAATGTAATTCTTTTTCTAAAGAAGTTGAAAGTATGAGATTAGTCAATATGGAACAACAATAAGGTCCTTACGGTTAGTGTCTTCCCATTCCCAAGAACAACCCTGTCAATGAAAAATCGATCTGTTGTGCTAGTAGCAACAGAAAGCATCCATGGCGCTACACTCCCCACCGTTTGCGCTCTTGGACCATCATTGCCTGCAGACTGCATAACAAGTATTCCTTTCTCAGCAGCATGAAAAGCACCAATGGCTATAGGGTCCACGTAAAACTCTTGATAGCCTAGTCCCAATGAAACTGTCAAAAAATCAACTCCATCAGCAATGGCATCATCAAAACCTGCCAAGATGTTATCTGAAGTACATCCGTCCTCTTTGCAAACTTTATATGCAACTATCCTTGCAGATGGAACCCCTCCTTTTGCAGTGCCTTCTGCAAGTCCATAGAAACTAGCATTTATTACGTGGTTCCCAGCTGCTGTGGACGCTGTATGTGATCCATGACCCACTGTATCCCTTGCAGAATCTGTGGTGTAAAATCGAGCTCCGACAAGCTTGCTGTTAGATGAATACTAATTTTTGTTATTAAACTA
This sequence comes from Abelmoschus esculentus, assembly GCA_035048815.1. NCBI lineage: Eukaryota > Viridiplantae > Streptophyta > Magnoliopsida > Malvales > Malvaceae > Abelmoschus > Abelmoschus esculentus. Next base: position 16,029,022 of record JAUCBN010000038.1, on the reverse strand, counting down.
CAAGAATGGGAAAGAATCAAGGATTTGAATAGCTTCCAAAGATTGCAAATAAGGGAATATGTTTACTTGTTACAAGTGAAGTTTTTGCCACCTTTACAAGTTCCCTTCCACTTTTTAGGAGGAGGACCGAAGCCTTCATCGCTGAAGTTGTCTGACTCAGGCCAGATTCCACTATCAAGGACACCAATAATGACATTGCTCTCAACAGTAGTATTGCGTTTAGCAGTTTGATTGAGTCCCATGAAATCCCATGATCTTGTTGTTTGAAGGTGATAAACTTCATTTGGAAAAACCGAAACCACTCCTTTAAAGCCTGCATTTAATTGAAGTGGTGAAAAATGTATAACCAATAGGCCACTGAGTGAAGAAAAAAGAGCCTTTAATACCACTTACTTGCAAGTTTCTTTGCCTCTTCTTCAGTGAGCTTAGCAGCAAATCCATTGAAGCTCCTTCTGTAACTTCTGGTTAAGTAATTCTCCACCGAACTAAAGAGAGACAAAACACCAGATTTCTTATTAATGGTTGTTATTCCTTCTAAACTAAATCGTCAAGCAGTCCAAAACAGGTTTAGTCCCTACTACTAAAAGGGAACTAAACACCATGTCCAGTTTAGTATTATATTTCGGTTTCATTCAATGCGAGCAATCATTTAAACTCGTGCTCCTTTGGCTTAATCATCTGAGGATGACCTTTGTACTTGCTTAGAAGAAAATCAATAATGTCAAGGGAAAAAATTGCATCATCATATCAAGATCCTAATCCTACCTTTGTTTAAAAAGTGTTTGAAGCAAACTAACATGATGAGATGTTGGACTGTAGTCTCCATCCGGAAGTGATCCCAAATATGCAATGTAAATCTGCATCATAACACTAAGATGATAAAAAATTCATTTCAAAGATTCAAAAGCAAAAGGAAAAACACTAGCCTTTCTATCTTCCTCAACAGCAGCAGAGGAAATGCTTATGCAAAGCATGAAGATAGCGGAAATATAAAGAAACAACAGGAAAATAGATTTTGTCATATTTCTTTTCTCCTTGTTTGAGTATGCATAAACAGAAATTGTATCAGGCATTTTATAATGGATACAAAAATATTGATTCTGCTGTCAAATCCTCTTAGCTCTTTCATATTTTACTTTGAATGACAACAACAAACTAGCAATAGCTGTGAAGTTTATCCATATCATAAATGGTTGTGATTTTAACCATTTCAGGATAATGCAACATTCTTTATTCCTAAAATAACTTTTTAGAATAAGTAATACATTTTTTGTTCCTGGTATAACTTTTTAGAATAAGGAATACATTTATAACTTGATGTGATTTGGATTTAAGCACATCTTCTTTTGATCTCCTGTGCTGATGTTTGGGGTTGTTGCTGCAGCAACTTAAATTCTTTCCATTGCAAAGATCTCACTCTGGTTTATGTTACATCATCGTATTGTTACGTCTCGAGAAAAAACGAGATCCTTAATCCCACATCAAAAAAGATAAGAGAGATCTTAGGATATATAAATATTACCATTGCACACCTTTTAAGAAAAGGGTAAAATCCTCTGACAAGTGACATTAAGCAATCCTTGATTGGCTAGTTTCAAGAATGTCTTTATTTAGACATAAAAAATAAAGATTTTAAGTCGGAAGTGAAACCTTTTAGAAAATACAGTAAATAATTTGAAATTTTCGAGGTGCGACACTAACCTAATGATTTGAGATCCAGAATTGATATTGTCGTTTAATTTCAAAAACAATAACATTGTGCCGTTCAATATGAAAATAAAGTTTTATCTTTGTCTCACGGCCCGCGAGCCCAGTGATGGATTGCTACAGTCCAATCCGCCCAAGCTGATCTCATCAAGGTTTTAGGTTCTCTAAGCCAACTAGAATTGTCCACTTATCCTATGTGAACACATCATGTGAACATAGGAAATTATTTTCTTAATTAGTCGGAAATATTCTTAGAATTATGTCATTGTGGTTGGTGGGATTTAATACTAGCCATTGATGTAATTTAATAGTGACTGTCGGATGTAATGGGGGCCAACTATAAATGGAGGCTCACCCATCCTCATTTCTTCATTTCATCATTGAGTAAAGAAAGCATTCACTCAAAAGTTCTCTCTCTCTTGTTTTGTCTATTCTTTACTTGTTTCGGTTCTACGAGTTACAAAGTTTTAAGGGCTTTGTATAGAGGCTGACTTAGGCGAGTAGAGACCTAAGGCCACACGGATTTGCTAGAAAGATTCTAGACTAGTGACAAGTGATATCAGAGCAAGGTTGTTCGGAAGAAATGACACCATAGAGCGCTAGCGATGTCCCAACAACTGACCATGAGACTCGTCGATGAGTGCCTAAAAGTTTTCTATTTTCACATCATTTCTCCACTCATTTATTACTAATAAGGACAAAATTAAATGCAGTAATAGATATTTCTGATTATTTTTCATATCTCAGCATTTGAATACTATTATTATTAATTTATCCATTATTTGGTATAAAACATATATGTTTGATAGTTTTCTTTCTTAGACAGAAAACTAGATCACAGAAAGAGCCAATGAAGAAAATAGATTTTGAATTACAATGAAGCATCCACCACGGCAGCGTTCTGAAGTCTACTACAGTAGCGTAAAAAGACGACAAGTGATGCTCAACAAGAAGAAAAAAGGATGTTGAAAGACAAAGAAAGAAGAACAACTCAATTAGGAAGTCTAACCCAAGTCAAACCGCGGGAAGAGATATTTTAGGAATTAAGGTTTATTTAATATAATATAATTAGGAGTTAGACTTCTCTTTTGTTTAGAACTCTTTTCTTGCATGGAAAGATCAACTTAGGACTTGACCTATATAAGGCACTCATTAGGTTTAGGTTTAGAGGAGAAAAAGTCGGTTTACACACATAACTTATCCTTAGTCGCCGACCATATTATGTTCTAAACTCCTTTGGAGGTTTAGATTGTTATACAGTAGATGGAAAGGAAGATTACATTGTTATTGATATTTATTAATGCAAGTCATATTTCATAGTTTATTCTTTTTGGGTACTTAACTTTCTTTGCATATGAGCTCGAGATGATAAGTATGTGAAAAAATATTCATTTGTCTAATATCGGGAGAGTTAGGCTCATGAAACGAGAGAATACAATCTTTATTTACGGGCATTGACTAATTCGAGTCGGACTTTAGCGACTAACAAGACGCATGTGAGGTTGTGATCTACCCTTTATTAACGCCGGGAGGTATCATCAAAACACGAGGATTTCAATAGTTTTCTTCGCTTAGGGATAAGGAAGAAACATATACGACTGCTCTGTCGAACTATGGAAAGTTGAATTGTCGACAAGGTATAACCCCGCCTAGGCAGCTGCGGCGACCCTTTGTGCGATCCGTCGAGGCAACAGTTCAACCCTATTGCATTAATAAGTGGATTAACAATATAACTGGATTCTCCTCTACAAAGCATTCAATCTAGCCTCGTTCTTCTCAATTAATTCTTTTCTTTAAATTAATATAGTTTAGTTAATGCAATTAAAACCAATCCTATTACTTGTGTTTTTAATTTCTTAAGTGTTGTTATAAGAAGTAGTAGAATCGACACAGTTCTCGTGGGACCGACATCTTAAATACTACAATCTGACAAAGGTGAAACCAATAGGACTCCAGACCCTCCATTAGATTTGGCGTCGTTCCTGGGGACTGACGTTTAGTTTTACTACCAATTATTTCTACATATTTTTATTATTTTAGTTTATTTAGTTATTTTTAGTTTTAGTTTAACTTTCGTGGGTTGTTTTATGCATGTCCAGGTCCAACCCTACTATTGATCAATACCCTTACGACTCAGAAATCGAAAAACAATACAAGATATGAAACGAAGGGCACGCCTAAGAATGAACGTAGATCCTGGCCAACAAAACAACGCGAGTATGAATGCCGTCACGGCAGACAACCGTGGTACCTTCGTAGTAGTTGATCTAGTAAATATTCCAAGACAGGAACACCCTCGAATTGTTTGAGACTATTTAGAGGAAGATTTAGATGGGTTAACTCATGTTGTTATGATGCCTAATATAGAGGCAGAGTATTTTGAACTAAAATCGGTCATGTTCAACATGATCAACACCATGGGCCAGTTTAGGGGTTCGACCAATGAAGATGCTCGATAACATCTTAAGTCCTTTTTGGAAATATGTAATTCATTTAATCTGTCGGGAGTCTCATCCGATATCCTTAAGCTGAAATTATTTCCCTATTCAATAGGGGATAGGGCAAAAGCATGGTTAAATAACCTTCTGCCGTGATCGTTGAATTCATGGACAGAACTATGCTGAAGCTTCCTTGCCATATTCAGTTATACCAATATGACTAACAAGCTTAGAAACGACATAACATCCTTTAGGCAAGATGAAGACGAATCAATGTATGAGGCATGGGAAATATATATAGAGAATTATACAGAAAATGCCTCATGCATGATCTGCCTGAGTGGACCCAAGTATCTATCTTCTACAATGCAGTGAACACCCCTACGAGGATGATGCTTGATGCTTCTGCCAATGGCACCCTCTTAGACTGCCCACCCCATGAGAGTATAGAAATTCTGTATATGTTAGCAAAGAACGACTATCAATACCCTACCACCAGAAGAGGCATAAATAGACGAAGCATGGAAAATTCAGAGTCTTTGGATTCCATTCTAGCCCAACTATCCGCCTTGACAAATATGGTGAAAGATCTACAAAAGCCAAGTCATGTTCGAGAAGTAAAAGCAATCACCATTCTCTATAAAACATGCAATGACAATCATGACTCGAACGCATGCCCCACAATCCAAAAGCTTCCTTCAGTGTTGGAAATTTTAATAGAAATAACATATCCGACAACTATAATCCATCATAGAGGAAACATCCTAATTTCTCATGGAGTAATCCTAGTAATGCACTTAACTCACAACATCAACCAGTGCAAGCTACTAGATTCCAGCAAAACAATAGATTTGCTCAGCAGCAGATATCATAGCAGGCACCGCCTTCGCAGCAAACAACAGACGTCCAAACTTTGGAGAATACACTGCAAACATTCATGGCCCAGACTGGCGCATAAATTGCAAACACAAAAAAATTCATCCAAAGAGCTGACACTTTCATGGATAGAATAGAAATGAGAATGCAGAATAACGAAGTTGCTCTCAAGGCACTGGAAGTCATAGTAGGACAAATGACACAACAGATGAAAAACAGACCCATAGGAGATCTCCCGAGCGATACTGAAGTCACTAGATTTGGTCCTCATGAACAATGTAAAGCCATATCAACCAGAAGTGGATTACAACTAAAGGACCCTGAAATACTTGCTCAAATAGTAGGTAAGACCCCTAAAATAGTAGTCCTTGAAGAAACTACTGAAGAAACCTCTAAGGTAAAGAAACCGACAGATACTGCCAAGAATACTGCCAAAGCAGATGATGCCATAGCCGCACCACAAATAAGATTTTAGTGCAATGACAAGATCAAAGATTTGCGGCCACCAATACCCTTTCCACAAAGGTTAAAACAACAAAAGTATAAGTATCAGTTTAAGAAATTTCTAGATATGCTTAAACATGTACACATAAATATACCTTTAGTGGAGGCAATTAAGCAAATTTCCAATTACGCCAAATTCCTTAAGGACATTATATCCAAAAGGACAAAAATTGGTGAATTTGAAACAGTTTCCACAATAGAAGGATGTGTGGCAATGCTGCATAACAAGGCCACCAACAAAAGAAAAGACACTGGTAGCTTCACCATACCATGTGTTATCGGTGATCAATACGTGGGTAAAGCACTATGTGACTTAGACGCCAGCATAAACCTCATGCCTAAGTCAGTGTTTCAAAAGCTAGGCATCGGGCAAGCAAAGCCAACAATAGTTATGCTGCAGCTGGCAGACCGCTCTTACGTACAACTTGAAGGAAAAATTGAAGATATTCTAGTAAAGATAGATAAATTTATTTTTCCTTCTAAATTCTTAATTCTTGATTGTGAAGCAGATGAGCTCACTCTGATCATATTATGAAGGTCGTTCCTAGCCATATGAAGAAAGGAGAATTGATCATAAGGGTCAATGATCAACAAATAAAGATCAATGTTTTCAACAATCTAAGGCATCAGGATGAACTAGATGAATGCAAAAGAATTGAAGTTAAAACTGAATTCAACTTCAATCCAGAAGCAGATTACCTAAACAATATCTGCCAATGCAACCTCTGCCGAGGCAGCACGCCCCTTGAACAACAATACATTCGAAAGAAACCACCAGATGAGGAGACAACAACTGGAACATCAGCTTCTCTTCCAAAAAAAAGGGGAAGATGGTTGCTGTTGAAGATGCAATTTATTGCACTTCTACAGTAACCTAATTTTTTCAATTCATTAGTCTCTAATATTTTTAGGAATTAGAAAATTATTTTTTTAGGATTTAGATTTTAACTCTCATAAATTAGTTTTAAATTTTAATTTCTCTCATCTTTTATTATTCAGTTTTTAGGTCCAATAAAGAAATAAAGATGAACAAACTCAAAAATGCGGCCCAATTCAAGAAAAAAATATCATAGCGGGAAACTTGTCGCCCAAGTCGAAGCCGCATCGTTTCTTCCGCCAATGCGGGCCAGTTGGAATAGCGTTGCGTGCAAACCAAGAACATTGATGACACTACTGCCGTTTCCAACAGTTGGCCGCCATCGCCTATAAATAAGAGAAGGAAGCCTTATTTTTTCCATACTTTCTTAATTACAATTACTTTCTTAATTACACTGGCAGTGGAGCATGAATACGAGAGGAATTTCAAAAATAAACAGATCTGGGAGGAGCAAGGCTTCCACTATATAGAAGAAGAAGAAGATCTAAGTTTGGAAGCCTTCATCTTATCGAAAATAACCTTTCAAAGATAGCAACAATTCACCTGGCAGTCAGATCCAGCAAATATCAAATGGGTACGAGAATTCTACACCCACCGTCCAGTGGCGAAGAACCCATATGCCTTCCTCAGAGGAAGGGCAATTCCAGTGGCCGAAGTCTTCATCAATGCTTATTTCGGACTTGACATCACAAAAGACGAACATGTAGAGTTTGGCGTCTCCCTAACGGCAAATGATTATGAGGCAATGAAAGTCGGAATCTGCACACCTGGAGCTGAATGAAACAAAGGCAAGTATCGCGGATCTGTTAGCCGCCGTGATCTCCGCCCAGAAGCCAAACTTTAGAATGACTTCGTCAAAAGGAATCTACTACAAACCTCTTAAAACCAGACGATGGACAGACCATGATTGGTGCTCATCCACTCTATCATCCACAACTGAAGGATCGATATTGGCAGCATCATAAGCAAACAAATATTTGAGTGCACAACAAAGGAGAAAGGTATCATAATCTTCCCTTGCCTCATTACTGCTTTGGTGAATTTAGAAAGGGTTGCAAACATGCCCTTGGACACCTATACACCAAAACGTGTGGGATGGAAAAGGTAAATATACATAAGAAGAATGCAAGTGGAAGAGGCAAATCCACAAGCATACATCCCTCATACGGCCGAGACCAAACCTGCTGCAGCCGAAGAACCAGTAAGGGATGAAACTGCACCAGAAGGACTCTTAGAGATCTTGCAAAGGATGGAGAGAAGACATATGTCCTTCATGAAGTATGTCAAGGAGTTCAACAATGCATCATCACCACCATCAAAGAATAACTCCCTACATGTACAACGTTGTTCCCAGACTTCATAGTCGATCTCTCTACACATCAACCTCCCCCTACTACACCATCTGTCTCAGCTACTGTCCTAGTCTCTCCTGTCACTGAAGCAGTTGCAGCTGCAACTAAACCACTTTCGACAGATTCAATAGCTGATTTCCTTTGAATGGACTCCACCAATAGAGGAGTAACACTAGAGCAGTCAATAACTTTCACTTGGAGTGATTCGGAGAAAGATTTGACAAGCCAACTCCGAGTTGCTGATGAATTCATTACTGCAGCACATAGAGGGCAGAAAAGAAAAACAACTGCTTCATCCCCAATCGACTTGGATCCAGAAGAGGAGCAACCACGAGACCCAACTCCTATCATAGTCTAGCCACATCGACCTGCAAAGAAGTCGATGGTGAGCCTGCCAAAGGCAGTAATCCAGCAACCGACGAAGCAACCGACCCAGAAGACACCAAACACTCATTGAAAGCTGATAATAAATAGTGATTCTGAGAATTTATTCGGATCCTTCACATCTTTTTAAAGGGCGGTAGTTTTCTTTATTTTCCTTTTTCTTTCTTTTTTTCTTTTCTTTTCTTTTTCTTTTCTTCTTTTCTTTTCGGTTATGTCCATGTACATGCATTGAGGATAATGCATCTTCTTGAGTTTGGGGGAGCATTTGCCTATTTTGTAATCTGTAAATACAATGTATGGAAGTAGTCGAAGTATATAATTAATGCTTTAAATATTGTTGTAGTTACTTAAGTATTACTATAGAATTTTTTTAAGTCTGTTGAATTTTATTGAAACTGCTTCGGCAGTGATATAATTCTCCAGAATTTGCCGTAGTATGAACTATTCACCATACTTGAAATCAGAAAGGTATCTGAGGATTAGTACTTAGGATTAGACTATGAGCTTGAAAAATACATAAACACTACTAGTCTTAGTTGATTTTAAAAGTTCTTTTCTTTGAAAAGCAATAAGGAATTAGGCTTAGATTTTAAACTAGATGTGCCTATCATCGACTCTAGTTAGTCCATAGAGGTGCCCATGACTGGCTCTAAGACTTAGAATTCTCCCACTTACTAGAGGTGCCTATCATTGGATCTAGTAAGAAAAAGCTAAGCACTTCAGGTTCCCATGACTGGCTCAAGCAAGCATAACTATATAGAAATATATAATTATACATCAATTTCATGGAGAAAGAAAGCAAAAGAATTAAGAAATCTTAGTCAAAAGTCTTAAGCTAGAAAAAGGATTATAACTTAGAAAATTAGCTTTGACACAGCTACGCATACACACACTAAGACTCATAGTCCAATTCCGAGGAATTCCTAGAACCAAGAAGAGATCGAGTTAAGAAAGTAATTCTGCCGCGACAGGCAGGACGGTGTATCGCTTTAAAATTCCCTACTTAAATTTATCTTTTGCATTGCTTGAGGACAAGTAATAGTTTGAGTTTGGGGGTGTGATGAGTGCCTAAAAGTTCTCTATTTTCACATCATTTCTCCACTTATTTATTGCTAATAAAGACAGAATTAAATGCAATAATAGATATTTCTGATTATTTTCCATATCTTAGCATTCAACTATGGAAAAGTTGAATTGTCGACAGGGCATAACCCCGCCTAGGCAGCTGCGGCGACCCTTTGTGCGATCCGCTGAGGCGGCAGTTCAACCCTATTGCATTAATAAGTGGATTAACAATATAACTGGATTCTTCTCTATAAAGCATTCAATCTAGTCTCGTTCTTCTCAATTAATTCTTTTCTATAAATTAATATAGTTTAGTTAATGCAATTAAAACCAATCACATTACTTGTGTTTTAATTTCTTAAGTGGAGTTATAACAAGTAGTAGAATCTACACAGTCCTCGTGGGACCGACATCTTAAATACTACAATATGACAAAGGTGGAACCAATAGAACTCCAGATCTTTCATCACTCGTGCTAGTGTTGCTGCTGGAAAAAAGAAGGAAAGTTCGAGAGATATTATCTCAACAATGGAGAAGAGGGTTAGCAAGTATGAATACTCCATGATGGAGATCAAAGAGGCTCAAGAAGCTACAAAATCATATCATGAGCAGATTGATTCCATTGAAGAGAACGTTTCCAACACGATAAAGAAGATGCTAGATGAGACTTTTGTAAAGTTGGATGAGAGGGACGATTCTCTTGAGGCTGCTATTATGGCTATGAGAAAAGAGATGGCTGAGCTCAAGAGTGAGATGCGTGATGAGTGCCTAAAATTCCTATTTTATATCATTTTCCCACTCGATTATTGCTAATAGTGGACAAACTTAATAGCAATAATGGATAATTCTGCTTATTTTTCATATTTCATCATCTCAATACTTAATTAAGGAATTTATCTATTTTTGGCATAAAACAAGTGCGGTTAATTGTTTTTCTCTTAGACAGGAAACTACCACACAGGTAATGCCAGATAGCATGATGGATGTTGGAAAATGAAGCTGGAATGCAGTTAAGCACCCGCCGCGATAGCACTCTGATGCTGCGGCAGCATCTAAGGTCGCGGTAGCGCCCGAAGAACAAATGTTGATATGATAGGCGATCTGAAGAGAAAAATAAGGTAAATGTTTTAAGACAAACGACATAGAAATCGGAGCTGGGAAACACACGAAAAGTCAATGTCAAAGGCCACGTGAGAAAAGAATCCTTATATGAATAAACTTAAAAATATTTTATTTATGGAAAATATTGTAATCCTACTCCAAGTAGTATTCCTACTTAGGAAAGATTTGCCCTAGGCCAAGCCTATATAAACCATAGCCTATGAAGAGAGGAGGACATCTTGAAATCAAGTGTTCATAGAAAAAACCTAAACTCCTCCATCGTCCCCTAGGGTTTAGGTGTAGGTTATCGAGTATTTGTGAGAGAAGATTATACTTTGTTTCTTGTTTTAATGCAATAAAATATCAAGGTTTGATTACTCTTTTCCATTCTTTGTTCTTGTATTCAAGCCCGGGAGGGAGGTTTGTGAGTAATCCATTTATCTAGACTCAGGAGAGTTAGATTCACGAAAGGAGTAAGTACGATATTTGACTTCATTGGAAAATACTAACTCGGCCTAGGGATAGGTTGGAGTTTCAATGGCTAAAAGAAGTGTGGTACTGGTTGGTGGTTATAATTGATTAACGCCAGGAGGTATCATCAAGGAATGATCATCAAAAGTATTTCGACTTAGGGATAAACGAAATCATCAAAGGATACTTTACCGAACTTCGGTAAAGTCCACCCAAGAGCAAGAGATTGTCGCGACAGACAAGCATCATCGCTGTCGAGGCAATAATCTACAGTACTATCGAGGTAGTATTGTGTGATTGCATTGGATAAAAACAACTCAATCAAATCCACAATATAACGCAACTGGGTCCTAGCCACTTTTCCATCCTTGATTTCTTGATCATTTATCTTTATTGCTTTAATTTGTTTCCTTAGTTATAATCCAACTCAATTATCTGTGTCTTTTATTTTATTTTTTTTGCAGGGCAAGAAGAGAAAAGGTCGCATATTAAGTAGACCAATCCCTGTGGAGATGATACACAATAATGTTTATCACTTTATTACTTGTGACGTGTTCAATTACACAAAATTGCGCATATATAGCACGCATCAATGCGTATCTACAAGGCGGCTATACAAAGTGGTATGCTAGGAGACGTAGCAACACCAAAGCCAAGGATTGATGTTCCAAAGCCAAAGGAGTTCACTATGGCAAGGACTGTCTAAGACGTGGAGAACTTCATATGGGGCTTAGAACAATATTTTTGACTGATGAAAATCGAGGATGGTGCTACAAAGGTAAAAAAAAACATCTATTTACTTGGTTAATGATGCTCTTTTATGGTGGCGACACAAATGTGCGGAGAAGAGCACCACAAGACATGGAAGGAATTCGATGAAGAATTCAATGAGCAATTCTATCCAAAGAATGCTATCGAGGAAGCCCGCAAGAAGATGCATAACTTGAAGCATGATGGATCAATCCTTGACTACGTCAAAAATTTCAAGGAAATCAAGCTTCTACTCAAGAACATGGATGAGCAAGAGGGATACTACGCCTTCAAAAATGGGTTGCAACAGTGGGCACATATGGAATTGAATTGAATAGGGGCTACGAATCTTTCCAAAGACATTAGTACAACAGAGTCCATTGGGTAATTTGAGATCCCAAAATCTGATTCTTTCAAAACAAAGCCAATGTTCAAGGGCAATGGTGGGGGGGAAAGGAAAAATATGGCAGAACATATGGGAAATACCGAAAACCATCCAACACTTTAAAGGACGTAAAAGGCTCATGGGAAAAGAAGAATGAAGGACCCATTAAGTGTTACTTCTACAAAGGACCACATTGACAAAGAGATTGTCCCGAAAAGGCAAAGATCAATACCATCAAAGGAGATGGGGAGACCGAGAACGTGGTGGTCAAACTCAACTCGATTATGAGCTCCGTTCAAGTCAAGAGGGGCCATAAATAAAAGGGATTATTGTTTGTAGACATCGTCGTTGCAGGCAAGAAATTGAGTGCACTAGTGGACATAGGTGCTTCTAAACTTTTCATGTTAGATGAAGCTATGAAGAAACTTGACCTTCAAGTGGAGAAAGTAAGCGGGATGATCAAGACTATCCATTCCATGGAGAGACCGATTTTGGGAATTACCAAGGGGGTCAAGCTTGAACTCGAAAGTTGGTACGGTAAGGAAAACATCAAGGTAATTCCACTTGATGATTTTGATTTTGTCATTGGCTTAGACTTCCTTGACTAGGTTAATGCGCTGCTTACTCCTTTTGCCGATTGTATCTACATATTGGATCTGGACCAAAAGTGCCTTATTCCCACAAATCAAGAGACTGGAGTGGAGGCCAAAACGATTTTTTCCATCTAGTTTTCCAAGGGGGTTGTACGCAACGAGACTACAACCTACTTGGTTGCCTTGAAAAGTGACGAGTCCTTGATGCCAACAAAAGTTCCAGCAGAAGTGGAACAAATATTGGAAGACTTCGCAGACATGATGCCTTATGAATTGCCGAAGCAATTGCCACCAAAAAGGGAAGTGGATCACAATATTGAGTTGATCCCTAATGCAGAGCCGCCAGCAAGGGCTCTATACCGAATGGCCCTACTAGAGTTGGAGGAGTTGAGAAAATAACTCAAGGAGCTGTTGGATGTTGGGTACATTAGACCATCCAATGTGCACCTATTTTGTTCCAAAAGAAGCATGATGTCTGTCTTCGGATGTGCATCGATTATAGAGCATTGAATAAGCTCATAGTGAAGAACAAATATCCGTTCCTCCTTATTGCGACTTGTTTGATCAACTTGGGAGTGTAAGGTGGTTCACCAAGTTAGATCTTAGATCGGGTTATTACCAGGTAAGAATAATCGAATGTGATAAGTCAAAGACCACGTGTATGACCCGATATGGCTCGTATGAGTTTCTTGTGATGCCTTTCGGCCTCACTAATGCTTCAACGATGTTTTGTACCCTCATAAACAAAGTATTGCATCCATTCTTGGATTGTTTTCTTGTTGTTTACCTTGATAACATTGTGGTGTAGAGTGAGAGCTTGGAGGAGCACATAAAACACTTGAGACAGGTGTTCCAGGTACTTCGAGAGAATGAGCTATTTGTTAAGAGGGAAAACTCTCATTAGCCCAAAAGGAAGTTTCGTTCTTAGGCCACATCATTGGAGGTGGCGTGATCTGTATGGACAGGGACAAGGTTCGAGCAATTGAAGAATGAGAGTCGCCAACTAAGGTGATGGAGCTAAGATCATTCCATGGATTGGCTAACTAGTATTAGCGTTTTCCTATTCCAAGATCGCCACACCCTTGACCGTTTTGCTGAAAAAGCACAAGATGTGAGACTGGAATTAGGAGTGTCAAAGGGCCTTTGAGAAACTGAAGGAAGCTATGGTGAGTGAGCCTGTGTTAGCACTGTCGAACCATGCCAAGCCATTCAAAGTTCATACTAATGCGTCCAATACAGCCATTGGGGCAGTTCATATGCAAGAAGGACACCCAATAGCTTTCGAGAGTCAGAAGCTTAATGAATCAGAGAGGCGATACACTGTCTATGAAAAGAAGATGACCGCAGTTGTTCATTGTTTGCGGATTTGGAGACACTACTTGTTGGGTTCTAGATTTCAGGTATTCACTAAGAACGTTGTCAATAGTTATTTTCTAACCCAAAAGAAATTATCTCCCAAATAAGTACGGTGGCAAATGTTCTTAGCGGAATTCGACTTTATAACAGGGTACAAACTGATGAAGGCCAACTATGTGGCTGATGCACTAAGCCGAAGGTGAAACATAGAATTCATCAACAGACTTAAATGACCACTATTATCATGTATCAAGGAGTGCACCGTACGATGATATTGTTAGCGAATCGATATTATTGGCCACACCTGGACAATGACGTGGAGGTCTATGTGAAGACTGGTCTTATTTGCCAGCAATACAAGATCGAAGCCAAGAAACCAGCAGGGTTGTTGCAACCATTTCCGATTCCAGAGCGTTCATGGGATAGTATTTCTAACTTTATAGTCGGTTTGCCGAGTACTGACAGGTTTACTAGTATTATCGTGGTTGTCGAAATGCTTTCAAAGTATGCCACCTTTATTCCTTCCAGCAAGAAGTGCCCAGCTGAGGAAACAACTCGACTTTTCCTAAAAAACGTGGTAAAGTATGGGGGAATGCCAAGGACGATCATTTGTGATCGAGGCCCTTGCTTCACGGGCAAGTTTTGGACTGAGTTGTTCAAGCTAATGGGGACAGACTTGAACCTGTCCACAAGTATTCATCCACAAAGTGATGGAAAAATCGAATGAATGAATACGTTATTAGAGATTTATCTCCGGTACTATGCATGTGAGACTCAGTGTGACTGGCCAATGTTACTAGATGTTGCCCAATTTTCTTACAACTTGCAGTGGACGAAGGTCACAAACCGAAGTCCTTTTGAGATCATGAACGGACAATAGCTACTCACTCCCAATATTGTTGTGCTCGGTTACAAGGGGTCTAATCCAACAACTTATCACACTGCCCAGGCATGGTAAGAGCATCCTGACTTAGCCCTAACTTGTTTGCACAAGGCGGCTAAGTGGACAAAAAAATAGGCTGATCAAAGGCATAGGGACGAAGAGTTTCAAGTTGGCGACCAAGTCCTTGCCAAGCTACACTTGGTATTGAGGAAACCAGGAGTGCACAAGGGGTTTGTGCGACGGAAAAAGGGACCATTCAAGATTGTAAAGCGAATAGGTGTTGTGGCCTACAAATTGGAGTTACCGCCAAAGCTCAAGGTTCACCCGGTTTTTCATATGAGTATGCTCAAAACATTCCATGCGGATGCTAAAGATCCAGAGTGTGGCAAGTCACATAGAGCACCGATAAGAGTAAAGGTCTTCTATGAGAAAGAGGTTCGAGAGATCCTAGCAGATAGGATTGTTCGACAAAAGAATCATCGACCAAGGCAAAAATACTTTATCCAATGGAAGGGACTTCCCGATAACGAAGGGAGTTGGGAACCAGTCGAAGACCTTTGGAAATTTCAAGAGAACATTGTCGAGTTCCACTCTCAAGACGCAACGAGGGAATTGCTAGATTCAGTGGGATAGAATGTCATGGCCCACGAGCCCAACGATGGGATTACTACAGTCTAATCCGCCCAAGCCTATCTCACCAAGGGTTTGGGTTTGCCAAGCCCACTAGAATTGTACACTTATCCTATGTGAACACACCATGTGAACATAGGAGATTGTTTCCTTAATTAGTCGGGAATATTCCTAGAATTATGTCATTGTGGTTGGTAGGGACTAATCCTATCCATTGATGTAATTTAATAGTGATCGTCGGATGTAATTAGGGTCAACTATAAATAGAGGCTCACCCTTCCTCATTTCTTCATTTCATCATTGAGTAAAGAAAGTATTCACTCAAAAGCTCTCTCTCTTGTTTTGTCTTTTCTTTGCTTGTTTTGTTTACGCGAGTTACAAAGCTTTGTGGGCTTTGTGTAGAGGTTGACTTAGGCGAGTCGAGACCTAAGGCCACACGGATTTGCTAGAAAGATTCTAGATCCGTGACATTTGCACCATACTACTCTCTACATGGATATAATGTATAAATAAGGTTTAGATGGAAATAATTGTAAAATTTAATTTTTGTTATATTAATTTAGAAGACTTTTTATTATAATTAAAATATTAATAGTATTTTTATATTTAATTTTTTTTAGTATTAATATATGTTTTTTCACTCTTAACTTTTTTAATCTACTACCACTCACCTTTACATATGAGTTCAATCTAGGGATAACAAATGGGTGGGGTAGTGCGGATATCCTATCCCGATACTCATACCCACATATAATTTTATATTCACCACCTACGCCAGTTATAATTTTTAAATCTACATCCGCCCACAGGAGCACACTCTCAAATTCACCCATACCCCTTTACATAATTTGATTCCCACGACTCAACATGTACCCACGAACAAGTAATTATTAATATTGAATTCCGTGAAAATAAATCACAGACTTGTGTAAGATACGTAAAACTTTGAATATTTTATTGAATGATTAAGTGAATATATATAATACATTTACATTAGTATAAATTTAATTACAATTAATTAACTATAGCTAACTCAACTAAAACACATTTGCATTGATATAAATTTTATTTTGAATGAAACTCATCAACAAGCCAGATAGAAAAGAGTCACCTCAACATGAAAAAGCTACAAATTAGAGTCAAAAACAGATTTGACCGTATGCGAAACATCCATCTCCGAACAATTTTTTCGAACCAAACACCAAATTGCATGGGAAAGTCCAAATCACCCTGCTATTACCTGGATTAACCGGAACACACGTAAAAAATCAAAGAAAGTATTTAATTTAGTGTTAGTGTAACACTCTAGAAATTATTCTTATTTTTAAAATCTCTAATTAAAAAACTTAATTTTGAAATTTTTAATTTTTGAAACCATAATTTTTTGAGGTTTTTAAATTTCTAACTTTAAGAAAAAAAATTTAAAAGTTGAAGGTGTGAGTTTAAATTTTAAAAGTTAAAGTGATATTTTAAAAATCCTAAAGAGATTAATGGCTAAATATATAATTGGGTTAATTACTACGGAATTCACGTTTATTTGTTCCTAGTACAAATTTAGTCACCGATTTTGAAAATCAACCAATACACTCACGTACGTTTTCGGACTGTAATTTTTAGTTACCCCGATGTTAAAAACCATTAAAAGTTAACGGAATGATAATTTGACAGTTAAAAAATAAAGTTTTTTTGCGTTTTTTCCATGGTTGTCTACCGTATAAAATAAATAATAATCTCCATCATCCCTAGGAAGAAAGCATGCATAGTAGGAATCTGGAGCAGATCAAACACTATCGCCCCCTGTTTTCTCACAAGCTATCACATTGAACCCGTTTCCCATCTATATTTTCGTCCCATTAGGAGACCTCTCCTTAATCTCCATCACCCCATTGTTGTAGCCCTTGATTGCTGGTCCAGCTGAGCCACCACCACCATCGATGACGATATGGTCGAGCAGGTTCTCATGCGCTCCAACGATCGATCTGAGGACACATCTTCCTTATCTGTTGCTTTCGCTAAGCTCGAAGCGCCATCAACCAAGAATAAATGGTTCCAGAGAATGAGCCAAAACGTCTCCCAGGCCATCTCATCTCTCAAGAACTCTCTCAATCTAGACATTTCCTCCCAGCGTGACTAGCCTCTCACTGTTTCTTCCTTCCCTTTTGTTTCCTCCAAGACCGAGGCTTATCAGAAAAAACAATATTAAAGATATTCTTCCAAATGGTGGCATCGAAAATTTTTGATCTTTTTCTTACTCCCACGTGTGATCCTTCATCTGTTGGATTAAAATTCAATAATATTGGGCACATATGTATAATGTATATTGCTATTATAAAATTTAACACGTAATTAAGTGACCAATTATGTTACACGTGTTATAGGTATTAAATTATCATGGAATTAAAAGTGTAGATACCATAAGGTGTATTTATAATTTGATGAGGGGCAGAGTTATAAATACTTCAGAGTTGGTTAATAAATCAACTACTAGTTGGTTATTAAATCAACTATAGGGTTATGGTCCCCAAGAATTAGGTCAACTTACATATCTCTTTTCTCAGTCTGAGAGTTGTACCGCAAGAGAAAATCTAACTTCTTGGAAGATCAAACCCTTTGGAAAAAATCTATCGATTAATTCAGGTACGCTTCCGCATTCAGTTTATTATTTTATGTTCTTGATGATTTGACATGTATAGATCTTGGGATTATATTCGTATCGAATATATTTTAATTCTAACATCATCATTCTTGAATTTTTTTTTTAGATAAATGGTTCCAGAGATTGAGCCAGAACGTCTCTAAGACTATCTCATCTCTCAAGAAAATTTTCAATCTATTGCTTTTTATGTTAAAAATTTTGTTTCTTTGATTTTTTTTTTGTTGCAGTTTGTTAGAATGCCATTTTGATACATGCCACCGTTAAATGACGACCTCAATTTAATGTAGATTGTTTTTCTTCTATTTTTCGCTCAAAATTAATAATTAGTCCCAAGAATCAAAAACTGCAAAATGGCCATGGATTCAGTATCGCCTCCTTCATCGATAGGCTTTGAAGGCTTCGAAAAACACTTGGAAATCACTTTCTTTGATCCTCTTATCTTCAATGATCTGAATGGACTGGGATACCGTTTTACGGAACTTGACTCATCTTTATCTTGGGTTTTATTCCATTGCATGTTCTTTGTTCCTACTCAGTGTCAAGATGTGTGGAGAGGAGAAAGAGAGGTAGTACTCTCTGAAATTTTATTAATCAATCACTTTAATATTTTTAAAAAAAGATCGGTGTGTATTTATACAAGGAGGAGAGTCATGAGTCGATTAGGAAACAGACTATCAAAGTCTCTAGCTGTTTCTACCAGACTCAAAGCTCTCTGAAATAGAGTGGTGCATTACAAGTACCTACACTGCACTCACACAAACACCAAGAACAACCACCAATTGGATGGTGGAAAACCTCGTTGACTGCTTCCGGTTTCAAACCTGAGAAAGAAAAACAACCAAGAACAAGAACAAAAGAAAAACATTACTGGTGCAAACCTGGAGAGGAAACATTGTTAACTTTGTAGTGGCATGATTGAGAGCTTGAGACGATATCTGTGGAATGAGGGAGCAAAAAGGGGTTTAGTTAGGATGTCTGCAACCTGTTCATACGTTGGGAATTTATTAACTGTCAGTTGGCCTGCAACTACTCTCTCACAAACAAAATATAAATCTAACTCAATCTGCTTGAATTTTGAGTGTAACATTAGTTTGGACGAAACCGCAATGGCACTGGTATTGTCACACCATAAAGTTGGAACACCTTCTAGTCGAACACCCAATTCATGAAGGAGACTGTAGCCAAATCATTTCAGTAGTAGCACAAGCCACACTCCTATACTCTGCTTCAGCAGTAGATCGAGCAACCTCCTGTTCTTTCCGAGAACTTCAAGACACATGGTTACCATAAAAATAAATGCAATATCCTGACGTGGATCTCCTATCATCAATATCAATACCCCAGTTTGCATCAGCAAAGCCAATTATAGAATCCGAGAGCTCCAAGAGAACTTTAAACCATAATTAACTGTTCCTTGAAGATACCTCAAAATACGTTTCCCAGCTTGTAAATTACCATCACAAGAATTTTGCATAAACTGACAAACCTTATTTATAGCAAAACGTAACTCTGGATGAGTGATTAGGATATATTATAAAGCACCCACAATACTCTTATATTTAGACACATTTTCAATAGGATTACCTTCATTAACCGAAAGATTACAACTAGTAACCATGGGAGTGGTCAAACTTTTAGCATCTGCAAACTCATACTTGAGTAAAAGATCTAAAACATTTCTTTTGAGGACAGAATAACACCATCAGAATCATAATGTACCTTAATACCTAGGAAATAGGGAAGAAGGCCAAGATCCTTTACAGAAAAAACTCTATGCAGCTCATCTATAACCTGTTGAATCTGATCATCACTAGATCCTTTAAGAATTATGTCATCAACATAGACTAACAGATAGAGGACCCACTATAATTACATTTTACAAAAAGAGATGAATCAGACTTGGTGAGGACAAAACCAATAAGGACCAAATATGCTTTGAGTTTCCCAAACCGGCCTTGGGTGTCTGTTTGAGACCATAAAAAGCTTTTATTTAGCTTGCACACAAGAGGTAAACCAGAATTATCTATCTGCTCATAGCCAGGGGTTGTGTCATAAATACCTCTTCAGTCAAATCGTCGTTCAAAAAAACTATTTATGTCTATTTGACGTATAGTCCACCTTTTTGAAACTACAAGAGAGATAATCACATAAACAATAACAAGTTTTACCACTGGGCTAACACCTCATGAAAATCAATACATGTTTCTTGTAAGTATCCTTTAGCAACTAGCCTAACTTTGTACCTAGCAACCATCCCATCGTGATTCTTTTTTAACTTAAAAATCCATTTACAACTAACAACTTTTCTATTTGGTGGAAGTGGCACTAAAGTCCATGTGTTGTTCTTCATTAAAGCATCATACTCATCCTGGGCATCTGCTCTCCAACTTGGTGATCGTATGGCTTCCTTTATATTTTGGGGTTCTTCTAAAAACTCAGAGGTTTAAGTATGAAAGGCCTTAGGCTTTTGAATCTCACTCTTACTTCTAGTAACCATAGGATGATTATTAGTACTCATAATCAAACTCGTGTGTCTTGTGTCTTGCTGTCAAGACAAATCATCATCACCTGAATTACCTACAACTTCAGAAAATCTATCATCCTCAACCTTTGGAGGAACAAAGACATTTCTTTTCTCAAGAAAATCCAAGAATTTTGGTCTAACACCAGAATTAACAGGTAACTCTCCTCTCTCAAACACATCCACTAAGGTGAAAGAAGGCGAACAAACCTCAACAGGACCAATTGTCTCCCTTTCTGGAAAGGGGAACGAATGAGAACTAGATTGTGGTCTAACACTTTGCACTTCATTTTGACCAGAACTACATGAAACCCTTGTGTATGTATGTTGACCAGGAGAGTGTTCTAAACTCAAAACAGGGGTAGCAACTTGAGATTCTGAGTCTCGAAAAACTAGAGTAACACTAGGATCGACTGTTGGTAGACCACCTGAGCCATGATCAAAACTAGGAGTAGCATGCGAGGGTGAAACTAAATTTGGAGAAAGACCAACTTTCGAATTCGAGGCAAGAGGAATTATTGGAGTATCATTGGTTCTAACATCAATGGTTCAGCTAGAACCTGAACTAGTTTGACCTTGGGTTGCTAAAGAACGAAAATCTCTAAGTGAAACAACCACAAAAGGAACTTCTTGGAAGTAGGAACACCATTAGACAAATTTTGATCCTTCTCAGCAAAAGGAAACTCAAGCTCAGAAAACACAACATGCCTTGAGATGATCAATTTACCAGTTGCATCTAGACACTTGTATCCTTTATGAAACGAGCTATAGCCTTGAAATATGCATTTGGTAGACCTAAAGCCTAATTTATGCTTATTAAAAGGTCGTGTAAATGGATAACAAACACAACCAAAAACATTAACCAAGGAGTAGTCATGTACCTGGTTATATAACATTGCATAAGAAGATTTGCCTTCCAAAACAGGAGTAAATAGCCTGTTGATGAGATAGATTGCAGTGGTAAAAGCATGACTCCAATATTTTAAAGGCAAATGAGCTTGTGCCAAGACTGTGAGGCCCATTTCAACAATATTTCGATGTTTCCTTTTTGCATTACCATTCTACTCTAAACTGTATGGACATGTGATTCTATGTTGCACTCCATGGGAAAGAAACCAATCTATCAATGGTAGATATTCAGTTCCACAATCTGTCTGAAAAGCTTTGATATGCTGCCCAAACTGAATCTCAACAAGCTTAGAAAAATTTAAGAAACACTGAAACACTTTGGAATTTTTCTTAAGATATAGTCACATATGTCTACTATAAACATCAATAAAAGAAACATAATAGACATAGCCATCAGATTGTACAGGAGCTCGGCCCCAAAGATCAGATACTACTAATTCAAAAGGTGCATTGTATTGAGTAATAGAGTCCATAAAGGGAAGCTTATGAGCTTTCCCTTGCAAACAACCAGCACACAAACTACTAGATTCATTAGTCTCATAGAAGCTAATGTTACACAATTTTAGAACCATTTTGAGAACATTGGTTGAATGATGACCCAACTTATTATGCCAAAGATCATACAAATTGGAAGACTTTGAAACAGTACATGTAACAACAACTTTATTTGCTTGAACAACATCAACAGTAAGAGGAAGAAGTTGATAAAAGCCTTCAGGAGTGAGCTTCCCTTCGAGCAACACAGTCTGATTCTGGGAATCATTTACACACACCCAGAAACATTAAATTCAAAAGTAATAGCATTATCCTTAACTAACTGAGACACAGACAATAAATTCTTTTGAATAGATGGAACATGTAGTATCCGTTGCAAGACCAAGGGCTTAGAATAAGTTGATAACACGCTCTTTCCTATTTGAGAAATAGAAACACCAACACCATTACCCATAAGTTGCATATTATTACCTGTGTATGGTACTGTAGATTGAAGAGTGGATCGGTCATGAGTGATATGGTGTGTGGCTCCATAATCTGGATACCATGCACTATCAGTAGCACTAGGAAGAGAATTAGAAGTTGTAGCAAAGGACATAGAAGTAGTAGAGGTCATTACAAGGGGCATAACAGAGGAAGAAGGGCCAGTGGAAGAACCATTGAGAGGAGTAGAACACACTGTAGATCCTTGAATTGACTGAGTTGAAACTGAAGTAAGAACCCCATGAGTATCTAAAACAAAAAACCTTTGTTGGACAGGTGCACTATACGATGCTAGAGTAGGATAACAAACATTCTAACTATAGGTGTGGACAGAACTTTCATAATTCGAGGGATGTACTCCAAGGCTTACATTACTACTCAATGGTTGATAGAAACCATCTTGATTATCCCTATCATACTCACCAGAATATTCATGATCAAATCTATACCAACACTTGTGAAAAGTATGACCAATGCGACCACATAAATGACATTGTGGTCGATTGGTGTTGTTACCTTGACGACCACGACCTCAATTTCGATTGTAGAAACCACCACGTCGCCCACGATCATAAGGCTGGAAATTTTGATATGTACTAGGCTGAACATACGACTGAGACACCTGTTGTTGGCCAGGAGGATGAGAGCTCACGTAAACTGTGCCCACAGATCCATGATCAGCCTATTGAATAGCTAAATTGGCATGAGCTGGCAAATTCTCTTGAAGAAACATATGTTGTCTAGCCTCACAATCAAGAAGCATTTCTGTTAGTTTCTCAAGAGACATAAATTCTCTAGAAGTAACAGTTATAACCAACTCAAATTCCATAGACAATCTTGCCAAAATTACGCTGACCTGTTCTTGTTCTTGTTCTTGTCACAAAGGATCCTAATTTTAGCTAAATTGGAGCTAACAGACAAACCACACTTCTTTTGCGTGTGTAAACTATGTCTTAGTGAGGACACCTTAGTGGCAGACTTAGCAGCAAACAATCTAATAATAGTGGACCAAACAGATCGAGAAGTGTTACAACTAATGAGAACAGGGAGCGCCTCAACACTTACAGTAGTTAGCAACCAGGAAGCAAGAAGCTTGTCTTGCCTGTTATACAGTAAAAATTTAAGATTGGAAACATGCTGACCTGCATCATTCTGAATCAATCGAGACGAAGGAACAAAGTCATCAGACAAGAAATTGAGAAGTTCATAGCCATCGACAATCAACAACACTTGTTGCTTCCACAGAATAGGAACCTATTGAACTGAACTCAGAATAGTGACATTAGAAACAACATTGTTACTCGAACCAGAAAACGTTTTAGCCATTATACCAGAAAGTCACTTAGGCAAAAACACAAACACCTTGCACGCAACAAAAAACAAACTCCTCAATGAACTAAAAAATTCATTCGAGGACTAGATCCAAATCACTAAAAACACCTGAAAGATCACTGCATTTGCTCTTTATCCAATGAGTCATTATGAGCAAATATCCTAACGACCAGATTTAGTTTTTTTTCCGAATGAGCAATCTTGAATCAAAGCACAATAAGCAAGAAGAGAAGAGGAATGTTGTAACCTAAAACAATTACCATCTCCAGTAGAGAATTCTCATAATCGAATAATAGATGAGACAACAAACTCTCACTTCAAAGCTTATCGCAAAGAACATATACAAAGAAGAACCAGAGAACTAACTCAACGATGCCAAACCAAAAATAAAAGAACAAAGATAGAGACTGAGAACCTGAACCAAACAAAACCTGTAACACGGATTGAAGAAGCAGAGTCGAGGAAAACCAAAACTGGAAGAGAAAAATCAGCAAACACGAAGCATGGCACGGATCTTTTTAGCGATTGATACCATGTCAAGATGTGTGGAGAGGAGAAAGAGAGGTAGTACTCTCTGAAGTTTTATTGATCAATCACTGTAATATCTTCAAAAGAAGAACGGTGTATTTATACAAGGAGGAGAGCCATGAGTCGGTTAGGAAACAGACTAACAAAGTCTCTAACCGTTTCTACTAGACTCAAAGCTCTCTAAAATAGAGTGATGTAGTACAAATACCTACACTGCACTCACACAAACACCAAGGTTACAAGAGTCATTTCCTAATAATCTAATACTCAATTTTAGGTTACTCTACAAAAAGTACAAAGACAATCAATAGAATTCTAAATCAGCTTCCTTTCGGCTATCGAATTTGTTTTTCTTGGTTTTAAACAATAAAAGTTTGGGTTAACCCTTGTCTGCTAAGCTCTAATTTGCTTTTCTCTACTTCACCTTGTCTTTTTTTAAGGAATATGGGGGTTATTAGTTGTTTTATACGGTAGACAACTCTCGTGGATAAAATATATAAAAATATTTTTTTATCGGCCAGATTATTTTTTCGTTAACTTTAAATTGTTTTTAACGTCGGAGTGACCATAAGTTTACAATTCGAAAACGTTTGTGAATGTATTGGTTGATTTTCAAAATCGGTGACTAAATTTGTACCGAGAGCAAACAAACGTGACTTCTGCAATAATTAACCCTATATAATTTACCCATTTTAAATATTTTTCTAATGTGATTTGCATTTATATTTATTTTTAAAATAAAAATTATTATATTATTTATTATGTTTTGAAGTTTGAGAACTCTTGGATAACCAATTTGTTTTTAAATTGAGTTTTAATTCTATCTGAAATCAGTTATTTTTCTATTATACTATTCTTTTAATTTTATTATTATTTTATTAAAATATGATTTTATTTTAATAATTGTTTTATCATAATTTTTTTACTTACTATCAGAATATATATTATAAAAAGTTTCAGATAATGAAAGAAAATCTCTTTAAAATTCTACAATTTTTTAATATTTATTATATTTATATTTTGATCTAATAAAATTCTAATTCAAATTGAGTAAGTTATTTTTTTCTATATATACATATTATGGTCTAAGAGAAAATACTAGTTTATTTTCTCCATCAAGATTATTTAAATCCTTTGTTTTCATTCTTTATTTTTGTTTGAGTTTAAAACCATGTTATTCAATAATTTGAGTCGCTTTGGCTAAGGTTTGTTCTTTTACTAGTGTTGTATGTCTTATTCCAAAAAATATTTTTGTGACATGCTTAATATTTTGTAATTTGAAAAATATTCCGGTTTCGCTGACATTTACAATTTTTGTATTGTATTTCTAATTGTCCATTTGTGTTATCATACATACATGTCATTATGATTTGATAAATATATAATAGCTTTTAGATTTTTGTACTTTTCTTTTGCAAGTAATTATGATTTCTAGGTCCTATGAATTTGTGTTTTCAGATAAATTAAGATTTCAAATAAATTATGATTTCGTATCGAGTTGTGGTTGTTTTCGTATTTTCAAATCATGTTACATCATATTGTGTGCATGTGATTAGATTGTGTTTGGAAGAAAAATTGGTTTGGCCACATTGTGCTTGGAGAAATAAGTGTGAGGAGTTTTGAGGAACTTCCTCCACTATGATTGATTGACTATGCCACCACTATGATTGAAGTATGTAGTTGGGATTTTTGTTGTGCATATGACATAAGTCATACATCATGTTTTGCATTATTTTCTAAATATTATTCTTGAGAAATAAATTTGTAAACCATGTTTTATTGTTTTTATCTTCACCTTAGAGACATACTAAACTCTTTAGCTTACTCACCCTTAGTTTCCTCTTAAAAATCTTTGGACTTTAGGCGATGCAGTACTTGAAGGATCTCAGATTTTATCTGGTTATTTTATTATTCAATACAAAACTAACTTTTAGTTATTCAAACTATTTTTATTATTTTGGAAACTTTGATGTATTTGTAAATTAAGGTTATTTTCAATATACATGAATATATTTTCGTACATTTGGATATTTTATTTGAACCATTAGACTATATATTATTTTTAATAAGTTTTTTAGTTAATTTATTTTGGAAATTTTAACTTTTTTTACGTTACCAATTTTTAGTTATCATTTTAACTTTTTATTTTAATGAATTATCAAGTATTTAAATATTTTATAATTATTATGATATAATATAACTTAAATTGGTTTGAGGGTAAAGTTTTCAACGTTAACTTTCTACATTCGACCTATTTTTTCTTATGCTATTGTTAAATGAATTTAAATGTGTGTTCTTTTCTTGTGCTAAATGTATGTTTCTTTCTGTACTATTGTTAAATGAATTTAAATGTATTCTCTTGTTGTGCTAAATGTGTGTTTCTTCTTGTGCTATTGCTAAATGAACTTAAATGTGTGTTCTATTCTTGTGCTATTGTTAATCTTTGTAAATTTGTTCGAAGACTTTATTACACTTGGTCCTCAAAGGCCTAATTTTATGTTGTTTTTTGTAATGACTATCAAATTATTCAAAATTCTCAAAACTAGTAAAATAATATAATGAGCTTTCCACTTATTGTTTCAACAAGCATCTTGTAAATAAATTTATTAAATACATGAAAAGCAAATGATTTCATCGATATTATAATGATGTACTAATCCTTTAACTTTAGATAGAATAGGAGGTGGTCTCGATACTTGATTAATGATGAAAAGGATGACGAGAAATATATAAAGCTCTTAATGCCAAAATATACAAGCAAGAGTCGCAAAGATGACATATGTAAATCTGGGGCAAAAAGAGAACGTCGGCCATCATTTAGGGCAAAATATAGCAAGATCAATTCATCAAAGGGAGAAATCATTATTGTTAAGATGTCATAAGCCAATGAAGTTTTATTTAGAAACTGAGATGAATGTCAGAGCGGGTAAGCAAGACGATTGTATTCAAGTTTCAGTGATGTAAAGTTGCCAGAAAAATGTATCTGAAGGAATTGTTACGTACCGATAAGTAAAATCTACATTGGAAAATGAATACCTCTAGACAATTTTTTCTATTGACATCTCAATGGGGAACTCCTTACATTGTTGTTGCTTTCAATTTTTATAACTGATTGAAAATTACATAAAAGGAAAAGGGAAGAAAGACCCTAAATTGCTATTGGTTAATTTGGAATTTGGCAGTTGGATTTATCTAGATTTTTTTGCTTTAAAGTCTGTTGAATTTTGTCTCTAGATATGTTGGATTACTCTCCGTGTTATTTGTTGGAATTTTTGTTTTTGGCTTATTGTTTCTGACATCGATTTTGTTTGCTTGTGCTTTGTGGCCGTAATAACCCATTTCATATCCATAAAAAACCCAATTACAATCCAACCCAATCAAACCCATTAATCCTAGCTCACTATCAAATTAAAATCGAAGCCCAATTACCCATTATCAAGCCCAAATTACATATCCAAGATCTAATCCAATAACCAAACTCAACTAAAAAATAAACCATAATTTGTGATAACCCTAATCCCCTTGTCTATCGCCGCCTCTGACCATTGCTTTTCCACAGCAGCGCGCGTGGTCGCCATGCGCGGCAGTTCGACTACTGCGTGGAAGCCACGCGCTCAACTGATTGGTTGAGAAGTTCGGCCACCGCCCCACCGCCCAACGTCACATTTGAACCTGTAAGGATGAAAGAAAATGTCGTAAAATCTAACATTTTTAGATTTAAATCAGATATTTAATGTTATTATATTGTATAAAATATGGATATATAAACCCGGATCAAAAGATGTAATCGATAACAAAGGGAATCTAATAAAAATAGTTCGAAACAAATCTCATACCACAATCAAAATATTCGAATGAAATATTGAAAAAAATGAGTGAATTGAAACAAAATCGAAGAAAAACAAGAGAGATCAAAAGCATAAATCGGAAACAAGAAAAGGTAAAAAAAAAAGAGGGATTCGACTTATCTTGTAACTTAGATCTACACTTGTACACTCATTATTTTAAAAATCAGACTTTGGATTCGCACTCAATGCCTCGAAACGTATCGGAAAGGTGCAAACTTTCCAACTTCATGGTCACTGGCGACGACGGCCGACTGTGTCCATGGTGGTCCGACACCGGCATTACAAAGGAGCAGAGAGATTCCATAGCCTATTTATTCCTTGCTTGGTGAAAAATGAGGAATGGAACGAATTTTCATTGAGGTTGAGGTATTTAAACCGCGGAAGAAAATAATACCCTAACATCTTGTAGGAAAATACCTCAATACTTCTAATAGAACACCTCAATATCTTGAAAGAGAAACCTCATTACCTTAAACACGAAGACTTCAATGTTTCAAAATGGAATACCTCATTTCTTCAAACAACACCTCGCTACCTTAGATAAGAAATCTTATTACCTCAAATCTCTTAATACTTCAATGTAGAGTAATACCTTACTACCTTTGTAGCGACCTTCCGCTAAAATTTAATATTAATAATAAATAAGTGTAATGATAAAAGAGGGGTCACTAGTAGAAACGTTTGGAAAAATTAGAAATTAGGGTTTTTCATCAAAAGGGGAAAATTAAAAACTAGGATTTAAAATTTGGGAATTTAGGGTTTCGAATTAGAAGAGGGAAATTTAGGATTTTGAAATTGAAATGATTTGAAAGGGGGATTTTAAAATTAGAAAAATAGAATTGAAAATTCTAGGGTTAGGGATTTTGAAGAAAATAAGAATTTGGGAATCTTTGAAACTATTAAGGAATTAGGGTTTGAAAACCTAAAATGAAAGGTGAATTAAAAAGGATTAAAAAGTTTTAAAATTGGTTAAAATAACCATTTAAAAAAGGTTGGGAAAAATAATTGAAAACACATTAAAAATGGGTTTTAAAAAGGTTGGAGTCGCCACCGGTTACTTTGGTAGACCAGACACCGGGAAAACAGAGATTCGAAATGGTTTGGGTTCGAGAGTCGGTTACGATTTAAAATGGGGTTAGCTTTAAAAATCGCCCCAAAAATTAGTACCTTTTCAAAATACCGCTTAATTAATTTTAGATTTTATGATTTAAAGTGACATTTAAATTAATTGTTTTTTAATAATTTGAATTCAATTTTATTTTTATCGTATCTTTATTCAAAGGTAAACGCATTCACCGCCATCGATACGCTGGGTGCGGGCCTATTACGACCGAATAAAGAAATAATTATTAGGTTCATTAAGTAATAGGGTATCGAATTAAGCAAATAAAATAATATAAACAAAATATACAGAGATCATATATGAACAATAAAGGAAGTGCAAAAATTAAAAAAACACAACAACAACATAAATAAAAAATGCACAAATAAATAAACATGCAAGACAACATAACAATCAAATATAAACATGCACATGAATAAGCAAAAATATAATAGAATATAAATAAAACATAGCACAAGTAAAATGTACATCTAAATACGCATAGCACAAATAAATAAATGAACAAAAGCTAAATTGAAAAAACAATAAATAAAAGATATCAAAATAAGAACATAAAAGCTACTGCAAAGGGACTTAAATGAAAGAAAAATAAAGGTTTAAGACCAAATCGAATAAAACAAGAGCTTGATAATACAAACCAGTGACCGAATTAAAATTGTTCGAAAACTTACAGGGACTTCGAAAAGTATTTAAAAACGAGGGATGGCTTAAAAATACATTCTGAGTCACGGAAAGACTGGAACAAAATTACCTTTATCAAAATAAGGGTTATGGTCCAAAGCGTGACCAAATTGTAAACTTTTAAAAAGCCAGAGGGACTGCGGAGAGAGTTATCCAACACGGAGGGATTTATAAAATAATTTTCCCATTATTATAACGGGACTGAGTATAAAACTTAAACAAAAATGAAATTTCATCCCCTTCCTTCATTTTTCAAAGCGAAAGAAACAAAAATATGGGAGATTTTCTCCCTTTTTCGTCACTAAACCCAGAGCTTGAAGAACAAAGATGAAAAAAGTTTTCCATTTTTTTATTTCAAAAGCCAAAAATCGAGAACAACTACCTTTCCTTTCTTTTTCAAAACCAAAACCAAAAAAAAACTTCTTTTAGTACAAAAAAACAGATCTGAGAAAACCTTTTCCCCTTTGAAAACCAAAACGAAAAACACGAACCCTCCTCACTCTTTCATTCTCGGTTCACCAACGACTTAACGGGCAAGGCTTCTCACCGGAGAATCGGAAAGAATGGAAGATGGCCCGGCGATGAAGGTAACAAAAAAACCACTTTCTTTTTATTTCGATGCATGTAAAAAAGAAAAAAAAAAGGATTCTACCTCTGAAGGTTTTTGTTCTTTGTATTGATTCGAAAAGTTTGGGGAACCCCGATTACATTCCCTTCGGTTCCTTTAATAATCGAATGATACATGGGATAAAATATCCTAATATTTCTATTTGCTTCCTTGAATTTTTGTTGTATCTGAAATATCTGATATCATGTGCGCTGAAATTTGGTGAATGTCCTCTAAATTTGTTGGCCATTTTGCCCTAACATTCTTTATTTTTTTGTCTCTGTGAATCCTGAATTTTGGTTGTAATTCGGCTCTAACATCATCAAAATCTGATAATTTTGCTTATATTCTTCTGCGAGATGGACAATCGGAGAAGGACGACGGACGGCGACTGGCGATGACGGAAGACGAACGATTAGATTAGAATTCGAAGAGGCGCACGTGACCTCCACGCGCGCGTGAGGCAACCGGATGGTCAGCGCGTGGATCTTCCAGATCATTCTCCTGCTTTAATCGTGGTCGTTAAATCGTTGGATGATCTAACGGCTCTTGTTTGGCTGCACTAGATGAAAATAAGGGTGGTTAGGGTTTGTCATGTTAACCGGTTTGGGCTAAATAGGTTTAGGGATTAATGACTGAGCAAGAATATTGTGATTAAGAAAATGGACTACTGGTGTTATAAACGGGCTTGTAATTAAGACTGGGCTGATGTATATTATTATTATTGGGTTGTTTTGATTGTAATGGACTATTAATTAATAAAGTTTGGGCTTTTATCAGATTTATTTATTTAATATAAGATTTTTTATTTGGGTTTAATTATTATATCAAAGTTATTTACCTAAAGATAATAATAATAAAATAATAATAATAAGATAATAATATATTATAGATTAATAATAGTAATAAAGGGGAGAAAGCAAATAACACTTTAAATAATAGTAAAGTAATCGCAAATGTTAAATATATAATATTTTTTTATTTAAATATATAATAATAATAAACAAAAAGGAAGAACTTAATATATATATATATTGGGTTTTAAGGAAAAAGATATATATATATATATAATTTTAAGAACAAAATTTATATTTATAATATTTTTGATATTTGATTGATTTTTTATAATGATAAATAAAGCCCTTTATTTCAAAGGAAAAAAACGGGTTTAGACCCAGATAAAATTAATGATTACAACCTTACCTAAAAGAACCTCAATACTTTGGATACGGTTACTTCGATATCTCGGATGAGGATACCTCAATATCTCATAAGAGAAAATTTCATTACCTCAAATAGTAGAATATTTCATTTCTTCAATAAAGAAAACCTCGCAACCTCAATACTTCGGGGATGATTACTTTAAAAAACACCTCAAAACCTCATACCCTCAAATATCTCGATACTTCAAAATAGAAAACCTTATTTCTTCAAATAAGAAAGCCTCGTCATCTCATAACCTTAAATACATCACCACTTCAAAGAAGGATACTTCAAAACATATCACAACCTCAAAGAAAAAAAACTCAATATTTCATTGTCATTTCAGCACCTCAAAAAGTGAAAATCTCAATATTTCGATGTGTTGGAGATAAAATTTAATTCTTTACCAAGAAATACTTCAATACTTCACTGGGCGATGCTTCAACATTTCATAAAATTATTCTTCCACCTCTTGTAGAAGAAAAACTCAACACCTCGTAGAAGATTTGGATCGTCTTGCCAAAACTTCATAAGGTGAAAACTTAAAAAATTCTTGATTTTTTAGGGATCCATTTTCCTTCTAGTAAAGCCACATGTTCGGGACCTATTTTCTTTTTCTTCTTTTCAGTACCTTTCAAAATAGGTAAATATGTATGTATGTTAGATTTCCTCTTTTCCTAGGGATGTCTAACTAAAAAAATGATGCATGTGTAGGTATGCCCATCACTCTAAGGATGCCTAAATGATGCAATGTTGGATTTTTAGCTCTCAAGGTTGATAAACTTGAGACCAAAACGAGAGAGAAAATGAAAGAAAGGCAGAAAACTTTTTTCAGTGCTGGGAATTAGTTCATTTCATTACAGCAGAAACATTTACATTATATCCAACAAGTTTCTACCAAACACAACTACTACAAATCATTTCTATTAACTTTCTACATAAGTGACTTAGCTCAACATGCACGAATGTCTTCTTTTCATTAACGCTTGAGGATAAATCCTCAAACTTTTAGTCACCCTTGGATACTTCGAACTTTCGACTTCGCTGGGTTTTCTTCTTGAAAGGAAACTGTTGACTTTAAAAGCTCAAAGGCGATGTAAAAAGAGATTGTACCGTCTTCACTTGGCTTGGATTCGAAAGCTAATTATTGGTAAGATTCTTCTCGTTGAACATTCCACTTTCTCGAAACTAGGATAAACACTTGTCCCTAAAATATCATGACGCATATTTAGCTCAAAATTCTAAAATGTCACCATTCGAGCAACGATAGACTCTTATCTCCTGGAAAATAGATTTAGTTCAATCAAGATATCAGTTTAATTCTTGCCTCGGAGAAAACTTGTGCTTACTAATGAATTGTTATAATGCCCCAAAATAATTTTACCCCATAAATTTGGTTTCTCAAAACTTTGACCTAACAGTCTTCATTTAGTAACCTCAAAATATGACCACTTTTCCACGAGGACCTTATATCACAAAATGCACTCACTCTTTGGGCTTGATCAAAGATGATAATTTACATTAATAGTCTTGTATTTCTAAAAGAATTTTGAAAAGAATTTTGAATAAAAGAGATTTTTCAAAAAAATAATTTGTTGGTCTGCATTTTAATGCACAATGCCTTGGATATCGAATTAGAAAGAAAAACTAAGGGACAAGATACTTGGATATTGAATACAAGAGTTTCTTAGGCTCAACACTTGGTGATTAATGGTTTGCCTTGAAATTTTGGGGCGATATTTGAAATGTCAAAAATCTATTCAAGTTACTCGATTCATCCTCATGATTATCTTACTTGTTTGATCCACTTGAAAACTACTCTTTCTAGTTCTCATATTTGTCTTTTCTTGTTCATTTGATAATGATGAATTAAATTGAGATTATTGTTCAAAATGATAAAATGCCACATGTAGTTAATATGGTACAGATTTTAGGCACTCGTGCGGGTCGTCCTTACGCATAACCGACTCCCGAACCCAAATGTTTTAAAAAGAATCTTTGGTTTGTTTTACGATGTTTGACCTACCAAAGTGACCGATGGAGACTCTAAATTATTTTAAAATTAAAATAAGACTCGTTTTGATAAAAAAAACTTGATTTTCGTAATTAACAATTAAAAGTGGTAAAAAATCGATTTTTCCAAAATCAAATCACCAAGCTATTTTTACACACGGTTTTAAAATGGCCGTGACATGAACTATAAATATTTTGGGGATTATTAAGGATTTGAGATTTTTTAGATTTCATGCACGAAAGTTTTAGTAGAGAAATTATTTTTGAGTTTTCGGTTTAAAGAAGCATTGTCAATTCAACTTTCCCCTTATTTATAATAAGGATATTGAAAAATATTTACTTTTAGATTTAAACACTTTATATGTTTAGGTGATGTTAAGGTTACAAAATAATGTATTAAACCTATCGTATACTACAAGTTAAGTCTAGAGAGTTATATGCGATGCCTATACAAGTTACTACGCATGTGTACAAAATCACCGAGAAAATATAAAATAGTTAAATCGACTGTTTATGATATGAACCTTTTGGAATTCAAAAGATTTTGTAAATCCATTTTCTAGATGAACCTCGAAATCGATATCAGAATAGGCATAAGCATGAAAGATGAAACAAATGTATGCCTTTGATGACAATACCATGCTAGAAAGAACATGCTTGATGATGTTATCATGTGTCTTGTAACTATTATTATTCATAAATTGACAGGAATTGAGTATAAATATGTAACATAAACGCGAGCAACTGATTATCAATTACAGGTTCAGTCATGAGATTCAACAGACCTAATAGAACATTTATATGTATGAATAACAATTGGACTTCTAACATTCTGAATGCCATCAGACCATGTCAAAGATGCAGACAACATTGAATTTCTACCCAAAACTTTTCCACTAACAGTCACATTGTAGGACTTGAGGGGTCACTTTGACTTCAAGTTTGGATTTGGAAGTGATTGTTGCATTGTAAGTAGATACTGCTACACCGACATTTGTGACTGTTATTTGGAAACTGACTGTGAATGATTTATCTTCTGTGACTGCAGCTGTAAGAGTAGGATAATTGAAGTCTCTTGGCAGTGTTTTACTAGAATTTTTAGGACAAGAGGTGATAGTTCTTGTGATCACTCGGATGTTATCTTCATTGTATCCAATTGTAACACCTCAACTTTTTCCCTTTGACTTAAGTCAAAATCCCTAGATTGTGCCCTAGAATTTGGGGATTTTGAGCTATAATTTCAATGACCAAATTGAAATTTTCTAAAATATCCAGACCCTTGTTTTGTAATTTTCTCATTTCTTTTGGGTAACGTTTTCTTCCTCCTGAAAACTGATTCGGATTTAATGGGGGATTAACTTCTCCTTTATTTCTCGGATTAAAATCTGATTTTAATTCCGGGATTTTAATTCTTGTCTGAGGATTCAAAGTGATTGTTGAATCTGTAACCCCCTAGACCGACCTATGCGAAAAGCCCGACCTAAAGTAGTTACATTTTTTTTTTGAAACGAACATAAAACAAATACAAGTTTAACCAAAATCAACATATCCTGTAAAGATAACAGTTCCATCAAATTCATGAAATCGACCATAATTCATATGATCATAGTAACCTGTTAATCTCAAAGGTAATGTGTGTTCAAAACATTGTTCATAAAACAATCTGTATCACGGTAATAAAACATGATGAGTTAAAAACTATCCAGTAACAAAATATAGGCATACTAGTAACAAAATAAAGGCACATGTCACCATAACTAATAACACGGAGAATACAAGCATTACATCAAAATATGATCTGGGAGGTGTAGATCCTCCGAGTGCCAATCCGGGTTGCCTATCTACGGATATCTGAAAGGGGGAAGAAAACAAGTATGAGCTATGGAGCCCAGTGTGTTCCAGCAGTGCATAAAAATCATAGGTAAAACAATATACAATGATATCAGAAAAACAATGCATGAGATGCATGACATGATATTCTACCCCCATCCGATCACCAAAATACGGTTCCCTAGAACAATGTCTAATACAGGCATTAACCTAAGTCCAAAGGGGCAAAGGTACCGTAAACAGGACGAAATTACCCCGGCTATAGCACGGGAACCGTTATCAGGACGGAATTACCCCAACCGTAGCTAGGAACCGTAACAGGTCGGAATTACCAGCTGGATCAAGGCTGAACCGAATAACAGGCAATACTCATCATCCCCAAACCTAAAGTGACAGGCATGCAGTAATAACATGTATAATGATGGCAGTGGCAGTATTTATTCAGATATCATATAATGCTAAATCAGGACATGTCATGTATAATATATCAGGCATTTAGCAAAACAGAATGTGATCAAGTTCAACATGTGTGTCAAGGTAAAGTCCAGAGATAGTCAAGTGTACATGCTTGGTTTGTATAAACAGAAAAACAATGATACACAATATATATCACGTAAGGGAACACACCTCAAAAGAGTAGAAGCACGCAGGTGATCTACTGGGCAGCTGAGCCTCGCTCTGCAGCAGTACTGGACCCTATAGGTACACAATAAAGTTCTATATCAATACAAGAATCTAGATACAGGGTTTATTCACTAGAGAGGAGAATACATACGGGTCACGATCGGATCACGAGTCGGGTCGAACCGGGAGGAACCAGGCTGGGTCGGTACTCGGTCGGGAGGACTATGAGATCCTACAAGTAATCAGATATCGAAATTAGACCCAGATTAAAACTCAGAACTTAACTTAACTTAGAAGAAAAGTTTGACTCAAGACTTTAAAGTCCAAATTGGAGGCTTTCGGGATTGAATTTTGAAAAACGGACTTCACGGATGGACTCAGGACGTCGAAAAACATAAAATTGGGGTTTTTGAAATTTTTGACTTTTTGGTCAAAGTCAACGCTGACGCCAGCAAAGTCAACATTGACGTCAGCTGCCACGTCAGCAGTCAACACTGACGTTAGCTGCCACGTCAGCAGCCACGTCAACAGTCAACGCTGACATCAGCTGCCACGTCAACTACCACGTCAGCAGTCAACGCTGACGTCAGCTGCCACGTCAGCAGTCAACACTGACGTCATTGGTCAACGGGTCGGATCGGTCAACGGGTCGGTCAACGGGTCGGGTCGGTCAACGGTTCGGTCAACGGGTCTGGTCTGGTCAGGTCAATGGGTCGGTCAACGGGTTGGGTCTGGTCAACGGGTTGGGTCGGTCAACGGGTCGGTTCGGTTCGGTTCGGGTTGGACCGGTTCGGTTTGACTCGGGTTGACCGGTTTAGACCGGCCGGCTCTCGGCAGCCGTCCACGGTGGCCGGAAATCGCCCGTGACGGCGCGTGGAGCCCACGCACGGCCTAAAATGGCCGGAAAACACCCCCTCAGGCCGGAAAAACACCAAAAATCAGTTTTTCACCACCATATTAACATCCAAACACCCCAAAATCCTTAGAACAACCCCCTCCCAGCTTACCAAAACCCGAATCGGTTAAAGTCCTCCGGTGAAGGCCTGAACGGCGACCAACGGTTGCGGAAACGGAGGCGCTCTGCTCGTCTCAGCACGGTGAACACAAAGGAGGGGACGACGCGCCGGGATGATGCCGGTGGCGACCTGAAACGGCGAAGGAACCGAAGGGTTTAAACCCTAGATCCGACGAATCTTCAATCCCCGATTCATGGCGGAGGCGGCGAAGGAAGGGCACGTCGATGGAGGGGTTTTGGTCGGGGGACGGCGGCGAACACTCCGATGGTAGCGGTGCACGACATGGCGCGGCGGTGAGGGAGATTAGCAGTGGCCGGAGTGTTTGGGTGAGGGAGAGAATTGTTTCGAATAGAGATGGGATATTTTGATCTCAAATGGTTCTAACATGAACCAACAGATGTATTCGAATCTATTATTATTATTATTAACCAGGATATTAACGTGTTAAAGGTAAGGTTCGGTATAACCTAACACAAGAGTTATCTAGCTTAGATGGTTAAGCCATAAGGTAGACAAGCTAGGGGTTGTAGGTTCGAAGCCTCACAACCACATTTCTTCCCTTTATTTTTTTTTTATAACCAGGATCAGGTGTTACAGAATCTTTGCCCTTACTCCTTCCTTCTCTCTACTGCTTCCATCCCCGTTAGTGTGGTAAATGGTTTCGGTTTTACTTGTTTTGTTTTGGATTTGATGTGGGTTATAGTTGTAGTTGTTTCGAATGATTTCTTGGTTTCGTTTTGTGATAGTTTTTGTACCGGTTCAGAGTTTATGAGACTGGTTTCGAAGCTTTTGAAAGGGAGAAGAGAGGGGTTATTTTTTATTTAGTTTTGATTCGGTCCTTAAGGGGAAGGTTGTTATGTTGTTGGATTCGTGTTAGAATCGGTTTTAGGTTGTGTTTTGAACCGAATTAGGGGGTGAGAGAGTCCGAAAAATCTGTTTTTTAGCCTGGGGATAATCTGGATTTTTCCAGATTTTCTCGAGAAAATCTAGAAAACCCAGATTTTCTCAGGAAAATTTGGAATAACCCGTGACCGATCAGACTCAACCCAGAAAACCGACCCGTTTTAACCCAAAACCCGACCGACTCAACCCAACCCACGACCTGTTGACGTCATGCTGACGTCAGCATTGACTGATGACATCATCAGCTGACATCAGTGTTGACTGATGATGTCATCAGCTAACGTCAGCGTTGACTGATGATGTCATCTGCTAACATCAACGTTGACTGATGATGTTATTTGCTGACATCAACGTTGACCATACTGACGTTAACGTTGACTTTTTCGACTTGGGCTCACTTTATGTTTTTCAATTTCCTAAGTCTAATAATGTTGTCCGTTTTTTGAAATTCGAACCCGAAATATCATTTTTAGAGCTTTTAAGTTTGATTTGTTATTTAGAAGTTATCTGTAACGAATTCTAAATCGGTTTCTTTTGGTTCAGGTGACGTAGATTCCGATCCTGAGCAGTTGCCTCCTCTGCCTCCTAGACGACCTCCTGTTTATCAGTCTGCAGGACCCACACGTGAGTTCGGTTTGTTTCTGTTTAGTGTACTTATTAGTAGAGTGGCATAGTAGGGTGTCTAATGTTAATTGTTATTCGTAGGTTCTACTCCTACTCGTTCTAGTGGTAGAGCCGAGTCTAGTAGACGTCATTCTCGACGTTGAGTCTTCTACTTCAGGTGTGTTCTCTTTTGTAAATTCTGTTTTTCAGTATGTTCAGTTTCTGTTAAATTCGTATGATCATGCATCATCATGACATTACATTTCTGATCCTGATATTTATTATGTTTACCTCCTGTTAGATATTAAGGCATGCATTCTGATTCTGTATATGCATATAACATTACATTTGGTAGATTATATGAGTACGGGGAAGTTAGTGATTTATCACTTCTGTTCAGTGGCTCCACCTGCAGGTCGACTTTCCACTTCTGTTGGTGTGATGGAGTTAGAGTGGTTCAAGGGAACTTACTCTTCTGTTGGTGTTTGGAGTTGGGTATATGTCATGCATACTTTACATCATCTACGTTATATTATTCTGTAATATTGTTTATCTGCTCTAGAGACACACTAGGCTCCCTAGCTTACATCCTTCTAGTTTCTGTTTCAGATACCCGATCATAGATCTTGGTACTTGGAGGATATTCGAATTTGAATTTCTGTTATACCGTACGTTTTATTATTCTGGACTTATAATTATTTCGGTTAATAATTTTGTATCAGACTTTAAATAACTTTTGGTTTTGGAATGTTTAATATTTGTGGATTGAATTTAGTATTTTAAACGTTGAATTTTTTTCAGTATTTTGAATTATTAATTATTTAATAATTTATCCAAATTATATTTTAAATTTATAAAACCCTAACTTGTAAATTAATTTTCAGTAAAATAAAACCTCAACTTCTAATCCAAGAAATTAGGTAAATTTTAGGGGTTACCTCTAATGGTATCAGAGCCAGGTTCAATCCTCGAACTGTAAGGTCTAAAATGATTTTTGATCTGAAAATAATTTTTAAAAATCTATTCAATAAATCCAGATTTCTTGTTTTGACTCTGTTTTGAAAATTTTTGAAATATTTTGAATATTACTCCAAGTACCGACTTTCATATAGGATTCTGTTTGTCCTTCTGTAGATACTCTACTATGTCACCTCGTAGGAGTACACGTTTAGTTACTAGGAGAGGTCGTGGCCGAGGCTATGGCCGAGGTCGATCTGCTTCTTCTTCTAGTGATGTCCCGCCTCCTGTGGACCCGCCAAAGGATTAGAGTTTGGCCCAAGATATAGGAGGAGAGGATTTACTTGAGGTTCAGACCGAGGCATAGCAGGCCGAGGTTGATCAGCCTGACCAGAGTGAGGGACCTTATGTTTCTAGGGACAGTGAGACTGTTGGGTTGGATTCTGTGACCATACAGAGAGAGCTACTCCAATATTTGTGGCAAAATGAGGGTGTTAGGAAACCCATCTCTACCGAGTTTTTAGTCGCTGGGATGACCATATTTGATGGCAAAACCGGTACTCACCCAACTGATGTAGAGTACTGGCTGAAGAAACTTCAGTGTCTGTTCGTCGAGATGGAATACCCCTCTGATAGGAAACTGAGGGCTGTTGTATCTTTACTTCAAGGAGAGGCCTTGAACTAGTGGGAGACAGAGGAGAAAGTCACTGCTTCGGAGAAGATTTCTTGGGAGTTTTCAGACAGAGTTTTGAGGATCGATATGTTGGACCCGAGTATCTAGATAAGTG
Source organism: Abelmoschus esculentus (assembly GCA_035048815.1). Lineage (NCBI taxonomy): Eukaryota > Viridiplantae > Streptophyta > Magnoliopsida > Malvales > Malvaceae > Abelmoschus > Abelmoschus esculentus. Next base: position 15,988,530 of record JAUCBN010000038.1, on the reverse strand, counting down.
TTAGGAGGATTTTCTGAATCTACAGTAGAACGACATGTCCGTTAATGACTATGAGATTGAGTTCCTCTGTCTGCTCCAGTATGCTTTTGGTATTATTTCCACTGAGAAACAAAAGTGTGACCACTTTCTGAAGGACTTCGGGTACAGTTGAAGATTGTTGTTGCTACTCACCACGACACAGAATACAAGATGATCACTCGACGTGCCAGGATAGCTGAGTGTAACGAGAGTTTGAGGCTTCAGTTGGAGTCTCAAGTTCAGGATAAAGGTAAACGACAGCCTGCAGTACCTGCTCAGCACAATTAGGGTTTTTAGTGTAGGAAGAGGGGCCGCGATGTGTTTGAGCCTCAGAGTTCTACATGTTTTAGACCAGCTGCTTCCGTTATGCCTGTTGCTAGTAGAGCTGGATCCACTAGTACCCGAGCTTTACCCAGTGTTCTTTCTATAAGAAATGGCATTCAGGAGAGTGTCGCATGAATAATGGAGCCTGCTTTTGTTGTAGTTCATATGATCATCGTCTCAGAGACTGTCTAGTGGCACCACAGTCTTGTTATACTTAGGGGCAGTCACAAGCATCAATTCAGACCCCAGCTAGTGGAAGAGGCCAGGGTAGACCTGCAACATCTGGTACTGGCAGTAGGGGCAGACCTAGTCAGTTCAGAGGATCTGCCAGATCAAGAGGATCTCATCCCAGCTTGGTTTATGCTACAAGGAGACAGGAGGACCGGAATGAGCCAGACGTTATTGCTGATACTTTTTCTGTTCATGTTTTTTCTTTGTTCGCACTATTGGATAATGGGTCTACACACTTCTATGTCTCTAGTTCTATATCTGGATACTTGGAAATCCCAATAGAGAATACCAGTAGCTTTATTTCTGTTTATAGTCCAATAGGTAATCCTGTAGTGGTTACCAAAATGTATAAGAATTATCCTCTTGAGGTCCAAGGGGAAATATTTTCGGCTAATATAATGAAGTTTCCGTTTAAGAAGTTTGACTTGATTCTTGGATGGATTAGTTGTCAGCTCACCGAGTTACTCTTGACTGTGAGCGTAAGAGAGCTACCTTGAGGACTTCTGATGACCGTGAGGTAACCCTTATTGGTGAGCGTAGGGGGTTTCTGTCCAATATTATCTCCGCTCTGAAAGCTGAAAAGATGATCAAGAAGGGATCAGTGGCTTATCTTACCTACATACTGGACCCAAGGGAATCTGATTCTGGGATGGAGAAGATCTAAGTTGTATGCGAGTTTACAGATATTTTCCTAGAAGAGTTACCGGGAGTGCCCCTTAAGCGAGAAGAGATGGAATTCAATATTGAGTTGTATCCGGGGACTACTCCAATGTCTATGGCACCATACCGGATGGCTCCGAAAGAGCTTAAAAAGCTCAAGGTTCAATTACAAGAACTTCTGGATAGAGGTTTCATACGACCTAGTGTTTCTCTGTGGGGAGCCCTTGTTCTGATTGTTAAAAAGAAAGATGGTTCTTTGCGCTTGTGTATCGACTATCGGAAGTTGAATAAATTGACAATCAAGAACAAGTACCCCCTTCCCCGTATAGATGATCTGTTTGACCAGTTCCGAGGAGCTTCTGTGTTCTCTAAGATAGACCTGAGATCTGGTTATTACCAACTCAAGGTTAAGGATTTTGATATGTTCAAAATAGTCTACTGAACTCGTTATGGTCACTACGAGTTTCTGGTAATGCCCTTCGGTCTTACGAATGCCCCTGTTGCATTCATAGACATGATGAATAGGGTGTTTCGACCTTATTTGGATTAGTTTGTGGTGGTTTTCATAGATGATATTCTGGTCTACTCCAAGTCTGAGGATGAGCACGAACAGCATCTTCGTATAGCGTTACAAACTCTGAGAGAGAAACAACTTTATGCAAAGTTCAGTAAGTGTGAGTTCTGGCTTTCGGAGGTTGTTTTTTGGGACATTTTGTTTCAGTTAAGGGTATTCAAGTTGACCCGAAGAAAATAGAGCTATCATGGATTGGAAACAACCTAAAAATGTAGTAGAGATCCGTAGTTTTCTGGGTTTAGCTGGTTATTATCGGAGGTTTGTAGAGGGTTTTTCTTCTATAGCCGCTCCATTAACTAAGCTTCTAAAGAAAGATGTTTCGTTTACTTAGTTTGAGGCACAGTAGGAGAGTTTTGAGAAACTTAAATCAGTTCTGACACAAGCACTAGTTTTGACTCAGCTAGAGTCGGGGAAACCTTATACCGTTTATAGTGATGTCTCATACACCGGTTTGGGTTATGTTTTGATACAGGATAGGAAGGTAGTGGCTTATGCATCCCATCAGTTGAAACCATATGAGTGTAACTATCCTACTCATGGTCTAGAGTTAGCGGTAGTGGTCTTTGCTCTGAAAATCTAGAGACACTATCTCTATGGAGAGAAGTGTTACATCTTTACAGACCATAAGAGTCTGAAGTATCTTCTCACTCAGAATAAACTAAATCTGAGACAGCAACGATGGTTAAAACTTCTGAAGGATTATGACTGTGAGATTGATTACCACCCGGGTAAAGCTAATGTCGTTGCGGATACCTTGAGTCGCAACACCATTTCAGATTTGAGGGCTCTGTTTGCCCGGATGAGTTTGTTTGAGGATGGTAGCTTGTTAGCAGAGCTTCGGGTGGTTTCTACTCTGATATCGAAGATTCAGGCTGAGCAGCCCAATGACCCTTACTTGGCTCATCGCATTATGGAAGTTAAGGAGGGAACTTCTCATGACTTCTCTATTGATCAGGATGGTGTTTTATGTTTTCGAGGTCGTTACTGTGTTCCAAAGAACTCTGAGTTGAAACAGGTTATTCTTCGAGAGGCTCATGATAGTATTTATTATATGCATCCTGGTGGTGATAAGATGTATAAGAATCTCCGGGAGAAGTACTGGTGGAAAGGTCTCAAGAGAGACGTCAGTTTTGTGTTCAAGTGCTTGACTTGCCAGAAAGTCAAAGTAGAGCTATAGTGTCCATCTGGACTTTTCAGCATATTGAGATTCCTCAGTGGAAATGAGAGCAGGTGACTATGGATTTTTTCAATAGTTTACCTTTGACTCCGTCAAAGAAGGATTTTGTTTGGGTCATCGTAAATCGGTTGACCAAGTCTGTATACTTCATCCCTATCAAGACCACTTACCCTCTAAGTAAGTTGGCCCGGTTATATATCTATGAGATTGTTCGGTTATATGGAGTGCATCTATCTATTATATCTGACCGGGATCCGAGGTTTACGTCGAAGTTCTAAGATCTCTGCATACTACTTTGAGTACTCGGTTAAATTTCAGCACTACTTATCACCCTCAGATCGATGTTAGTCTGAGCGTGTGATTCAAATCCTTGAGGATATATTGAGAGGATGATTCTGGATTTCAGAGGCAATTGGGAGGATTTCTTACCTTTGGTAGAGTTCGCTTATAATAACAATTATCAGGCCAGCATTAAGATGACACCTTATGAGGCTCTGTATGGGCATAAGTGTCGCACCCCTATTGGATGGACTAAGCTTAATGAGCACAGTTTACTGGGTCCAGATCTTGTACATGAGGCTAAGAAGACAGTCAAGTTGATTCGGGATCGGCTTAAAGCCGCTTTTGATAGACAGAAATCTTATGCGAATTTGAGGCGTAAGGATCTTGAGTTTGAGGTTGGTGATGAGGTTTCTCTGAAAGTATCTTCATGGAGGAAGATACTACGTTTTGGCCGTAAGGGCAAGCTCAGTCCCAGATATATTGGACCTTATCGGATTATCAGACGTGTTGGACCTGTAGCTTATCAGCTTGAGTTACCACTGATCTCAAGCGTATCCATGATGTGTTCCATGTTTCTGTACTGAGACGTTATCAAGCAAATCCGTCTCATGTTCTGTCTGTTGAGGATTTCGAGATTCATCCAGATCTGTGTTATGAGGAGGAACCAATTGAGATTATTGCTTAGGACCAGAAAGTCCTTCGGAAGAAAACCATTAAGATGGTTAAGATTCTCTTGCATAATCGAGGTCATGATGTGGCTACGTGGGAGCCCAAGTCTGTCATCAAAACCCAATATCCACATCTTTTTGATCTAGGTAAATTTCGAGGACGAAATTTCTGTAAGGGGGAGACTTGTAACACCCCAACTTTTTCCCTTTGACTTAAGTCAAAATCCCTAGATTGTGCCCTAGAATTTGGGGATTTTGAATTATAATTTCAGTGACCAAATTGGAATTTTTTGAAATATCCAGACCCTTGTGTAATTTTCCCATTTCTTTTGGGTAACGTTTTCTTCTTCCTAAAAATTGATTCGAATTTAATGAGGGATTAATTTCTCCTTTATTTCTCGGATTAAAATCTAATTTTAATTCTGGGATTTTAATTCTTGTCTGAGGATTCAAAGTGAGTGTTGAATCTTTGCTCTTACTCCTTCTTTCTCTCTACTGCTTCTATCCCCGTTAGTGTGGTTTCGGTTTTACTTGTTTTGTTTTGGATTTTATATGGGTTATAGTTGTAGTTGTTTCGAATGATTTCTTAGTTTCGTTTTGTGGTAGTTTTCGTGCCGGTTTAGAGTTTAGGAGACTAGTTTCGAAGCTTTTGAAATGGAGAAGATATGGGTTATTTTTTATTGAGTTTTGATTCGATCCTTAAGGGGAAGGTTGTTTTGTTGTTGGATTCATGTTAGAATCGGTTTTAGGTTGTGTTTTAAATCGAGTCAGGGAGTGAGAGTGTCCGAAAAATCTGTGTTTTAGCTTGAGGATAATTTAGATTTTTCCAGATTCAAAACATATATTAATATATGTATACTTTATTATTATATGTATATGTATATGTATATGTATATGTATATGTATATGTATATGTATATGTATATGTATTAGATATATATATTAATATATGTATACTTATTACTTATATATATATATATATATATGTATATACTAGATGTATATATGTATATAATATACATTAATATATATTATATATATAATATAGTTTAATACATGTATAATATACTTTAATATATATAATATACTTATATATATTATACTTTATGCATTAATGTATTATATGTAATATATAATATACTTAATATATATATAATATACTTTAATATATATAATATATGTATATATATACTTAAATGTATACTAATATATATTTAATTTGTTTATTAATTAATGTATGTATATTATTAATTCTTTAAGCTACACTAATTCCTTAAGCCCAAATTACTAAAGTAGTTCTATAAGACCAATTCTCTTATTACTAAACTAATTCTCTATGATCAAATTGAAACAATTTTAAAATATTTAATTTTATTTTATTTAAAACTTAATTTTCGAGTGATCAAAACCTAATTGATATAATTGTAAAATAATATGGAGAGTCGCGCGAGATTTTATGTTTTAGGCGCGACCTATATAAAAATATACAAAATTTTTACCCGACTTAGAGTAATGTCAAATGATTATCTAAATTTAATCTCCTTTCTTATATTTTTAATTGATTATATTTAATCAAAATTTATTATTTGATTATATGTTATAATAATAATAATAATCCATTAAAATTTACTATATATATTAATTTACTCTAAATTTTTATTTTTTCCCTCCTTTTTATATAATAATAAAAACTTGTTTCTAATTCTCTCCAAAATTGTCTTTTCACTCTTCTTTTATTAATTATATTTTTTATCAATTTTTTGCTTAATTTAATTGAGTCATAATTTATATTAATTTAATAAAAATCTATATTTTATTTTAGAATTGTTTTAATTATGTTTTTAATTTATATTTTAATTTAACTCAATTTATCCTAATTTCAATAAGTTAATTTAACTTAATTAAATATTAATTTAAAATTATAAATTTTAATGAATATTAATTTAAAACTATAATTTTTAATGAAATTTTAATTTGAAATTATAATTAAAATTAAATACATTAAAACTAAATAAAATATTAAATAAATTAATTTAATTAAATATATAATAGTAAATTTAAATATTAATCTCTAAATTAATTATGATATCTAATTTTATTTTTTAAGCTTAATTATAGTTACCAATATTTTAAATTCATCAAATTATTGATATACATAATTATATTTACCAATATTTTAAATTCATCAAATTATAGATATACCTAATTATATGTCATGTAAATATTAAGTCTTGTTAATATTAGTTGAGGTCAATAACATGTCGGGTTCAAAATAAGTCTAGTTATTTATCAGGTTGGATTCAAAACAAGTCGAGTAAAATTAAGTCTCGGGTTGATTCTGCCGGGTAATATTAGTTATCTTCTGAGTTAGACTCGAGTTCGGGTTCATTTCCATCGGATACAGGTCAGGTTTCGGGTTCACAATAATAGGCTGAAATCAGGTTTGGGTTATTATCGGTCGGATACAGTTCGGGTTCGATTACTACAATAACACATCCAACTCGGGTTCGGTTAACAATAGTCGAATATAGAACGGGTTCGGGTCATTATATCCCCAAGTCAAACCAAGTTCTGACTCAAACATGTTTCAATCGAGTTTTCAGGTCGGGTTAACTTTTTACATCCCCATAAACACCAAAGTAGCTTGGGAAAGACCAAATCACCCTGTTATTACTTGGACTAACCGGAACACACATAAAAATCAAAGAAAGCCTTTGATTTAGGGTTAGTGTAACACCTCGAAAATTGTTTTAATTTTAAAATCCCTAATTAAAAACCCTAGTTTTCAAATTTTTAATTTTTGTAACCCTATTTTTTTATGTTTTTAAATTGATTTTCTAATTTTAAGAAAAGTTTTGGGATAAGATTGAAATTTTTTAAAAGTTCAAGGTTTGAGTTTAAAGTTTAAAAGTTAAAGTGATGTTTTGAAAATTCTAAAGAGATTAATGGCTAAATATATAAGTTATTCATTTTTAATGTTTTTTAACGTGATTTGCTTTTATATTTATTTTTTAAAATAAAATTATTATATATATTATTATTTTTTTCAGGTTTGAGAACACTTGGATAACCAATTTATTGTTACATTGAATTCTAATTTTATCTGCAATCAGTTATTTTTGTATTAAAGTGTTTTTAATTTTATTACTACTATTTTATTAAAAATATTTTTTTATTTTAATTATTGTTTTATCATATTTTTTTTACTTACTATTATAATATATATTATATATTATATAAAATTCCGAATAAAGAAAGGAAATCCCTTTAAAATTCTACAACTTTTCTAAATATTTATTATATTTATATTTTAACCTAACAAAATTCTAATTCAAATTGAATCAATTAGTTTTCTCTATATATACATGTGGGCTAAGAGAAAACCATAGATTATTTCCTCCATCAAGATTCTCTAAAGCTTTTGTTTTCATTCTTTATTTTTGTCCGAGTTTAAAACCATGTTATTCAGTAATTTGAATCGCTTTGGTTAAGGTGTGTTCTCTTACTAATGTTATTTATGTTTTTCCGAAAAATATTTTTTTGACATGCTTAATATTTTGTACTTTGAAAATATTCGAGTTTGGTTAACATGTATAATTTCTGTATTGTGTTTTTGATTGTGCACTTGTGTTACTATACATAAATGTCATTATGATTTGAGAAATATATGAAAATTTTAAGATTTTAGATATTGTACTTTTGCAAATAATTATTATTTCTATGTCCTATGAATTTGTGTTTTGAGATAAATTGAGATTATAGATAAATTGTGATTTCGGATTGAATTGTGGCTATTTTTAGATTTTTAAATCATGTTACATCATATTGTGTGCATAAGGTGAGATTGTGCACGGAGGAAGAAATTATTTAACCATACTGTTCTTGGAGATATAAAGGTGAGAAGTTTTGGGAACTTCCTCCAATGTGATTGGTAGGCTATGTTACCACTGTGATTGAAATATGTAGTTGGGATTTGTGTTGTGCATATGACATCATTCATTCATCATATTTTGCAATATTTTCTAAATATTACTCTTGAGAAATAAACTTGTAAACTATGTTTTGTTGTTTTTATCTACACCTTAGAGACACGCTAAGCTCTTTAGCTTACTCCCCTTAGTTTTCTCTTACAAATCTTTGGACTTTAAGTGATGTGGTACTTGAAAGGTCTCATATTTTATCTGGTTATTTTATTATTCAATATAAAACTAACCTTTAGTTATTCAAATTATTTTTTATTTTGGAAACTTTGATGTATTTAGAAATTGGGGTTATTTTCAATATAATTGAATATATTTTCTTACATTAAAATATTTTATTTGAACCATCAGACTATAATATTATTGTTAAATGAATTTAAATGTGTATTATCTTCTTATTCTAAATGTATGTCTCTTCTTGTGCTATTGTTAAATGAATTTAAATGTGTGTTTCTTCTTGTGTTATTATTAAATGAATTTACATGTGTGTTCTCTTCTTGTGCTAAATGTGTGTTTCTTCATGTGCTATTGTTAAATGAATTTAAATAGATGTTCTCTTCTTGTACTAAATTTATGTTTCTTTATGTGCTATTGTTAAATAAATTTAAATATGTGTTCTCTTTTTGTGTTAATTTTTTTACGTTATATGGTTACATGTTTGCATGCTATTTTTCAGACTTTGTGACATTAAGCTATGTATTGGTGTTTTTACATTGTGACTGTGATGATCAAATTATTAAAACTACGTGCCTCGTATATTTTACGCTATCTATGATTGAACTTTTGCAATTTGTGATATTGATTTCATAATCATATGCATGGTATGGGATTGTGTGGAGGAAGACGTGATTTCATCACACTATGTTTGGAGAAATAAGGGTGAGGAGTTATGGGAACTATATCCGCTATGATCGGTTGGCTTTACCACCATTGTGTTTGGAGTTCAGAGTTTAGGACATTAATTCTATGTGATATTGCATTCATCAATCTCTGTTTTTATTTATTACAAAAATTTATGATATATATGTGATTGTGAATTGTTGAATATTGTGTTGTTTGCTTGCATTTTAGAGGCACATTATGCTCTATAGCTCATCTTTTCTATTTTATTTTTTTCAAATACTTAACCTTAAGAGTTTAGTACTTGGAGATCTCTACAGGGGCATCTCTTTATTTTTTTCTCACAGTATGGTTTATTTAAAGACATTTATTATTATTATTTGAGTTTTTGAAATTTTGATGTATTTGAATTGTTATACTCGTACTTTATCTGGGTATTAATATGTATAATAAGACCATAATAAATAGTTGATAAAAATATTTGGTTTAGAAAATAGATCACATTGGTAGGAAATATACATTACATATAATCACTCATTTTAGTGTAGAAAACAAATCTCACATTAGTAGAAAATATTCATGACATATAAGCATTCATTTTAGTATAGAAAATGAATCCCACTTTGAAAACTTCACATTCCCCTCCCCAAATGCCTGTAAAGGGGGATGTCTATTTAGAAAAAAAAAAAGATAAAAAATGGTAAGAGCCTTAGAGCAAATCAAAGAGTCTTATGTTTGGCTCTACGATACCAAGCTTTGGTAAGCCATCTTTTTTATTATTATTATATTTGTTTAGTTTTTTTATTCATTTAGGCATTATAATTTGTAAACATAAATTTTATCCGGGGTTGAAAATCCGGTTTTATTTTCATTTCAATTTCAAATAAAGGGTTTTAATTTTATTATTATATAAAAAAATCAAAAGTATTATTAGTATACATTTATATACATTTTTATTTATTTTCTCAAACCTTTATCTCTGTTTGAAAATATACATTTTTTACCTTTATTAACATTATTATATTTATCTTGTTAACATCATACTATCTTTATCCTCTTTTTATTTCTTTTTCTGTTCATCTTTTATTTATTATTATTGTTATTATTATTATATATCATTTACTATTTATTATTAATAATATTATTATTATTTAAATTTTTATTATTACAAGTATTATTATATAACAGATCTAATATAATTAAATAAAACCCCAAAAACTTAATTAAATAAATAAATCCCAAAGTGTATTATTAATAGAGTCCATGATACATGAAACCCAATTAAAATAATAAATACAAGCCAATACACTAATTATAACCCATTTCAGGACCAATCCTTAACCCTTAGCCTGGAATTTCAATGAAACCCTAGCCTAATCCCGGTGTTTCTCCATGCGCAGCCAATAGAGAGCAGGTAGATCTGATCTATGATTTAACGGTCGAGATCAAATGAAGAAGAAGGTTTCGGATGCCACACACTCCACACGCGCGGCTCGTCCGCTCCTCCACGCACGTGTGGCGCATGCACGACTCTTCGAGTACCAAGCCTGACGATCTATTTCCTCTCTCCCGCCAATCACTTTTTCGGTCACCGTGCCGGCGTTCAATGGTCCCCCTTTGTTGCTCCGATTCCCATATGCGAAAAAAATAAACCAACATCAGAATTTGTACAAAAATTGCAAAGAAAAACAAGGGATTACAGCTGAGAAAACCAACAATTTTGCAACAAATATCAAACAAATTTCAAAGACAAATTTCAGACGAATCAAACAAATTTCATCAGAAGAACCAAAATAACAAAATTTAGGCTTTTTTTCTTTTTGATATTCATATAAATCCGGCTATATAAACAAGAGCCAAAGAACCATGTAACCCTGATCTAGAATTAGGGATTTTTCTCCAGAATCAATACAGAAGAAATTTTGAGGTACATCATCGTCCTCTGTTTTGCATGCATCGAAACCAAAAGATTAGGGTTTTGCGATGTTTACCTTTAGAAGTTAGTCGAACCCACTCGGATTCCTTCTCTGGCGAGAATCCTTGCACAGTTGGGGGTGTTGCTGGTGAGACGAAGAGAGAGAAAAATCGGGTTCCCTTTATTTCCTTTTAAAAGAAAATTAATTTTATTTAACTGATTTCGGGGTTTAAATCGAAAAGGGGAGGTTGTTTTGCATTTCTAGTTTCGAAAACAGAGAAAAAGAGGCATTTTTGGTTCGCCTGGGGAGTACGACATTTTCTGGGTTTGTGGGAAAATCTTTCCCGTAGTTTAGAGTTTCCAGAGAAAGTTTGGGGAAAATCTTTGTTTCGGTTTAAAAAATGATAAAGGGGGAAGCATTTTATTTTTTTATTATTTATACCCGAGGGGTTCTTTTTAAAATAGTTTAATTCCCTCATAAATCCTTCTGTGTTTCTTAAACCACCTGTGCAGTCCCTGATAGTTTGAAATGATTTACAATCTAGTCTTCCGATCAAATCTTGTTTTGGTTATTTTTTATTTTGCCCCTTAATTTTCTTTCGTTTTATTTTAGCCACTGATTCGAGACACCAATCTTCTTTTGGTCTTAATTTTGTCCCCAGATTTAATTTGTCGTTAAATTTAACCATTGAAGCCAGTAGCAAAACTCTTTTTGAGTCTTTAATTTCGGTTTTCTTCCAATTTAATCCATTTTCCGGTGCTAAGGTCTTTTGTTTTGGTCTTTTAATTACTGTTTGTATTTAATTTAGTCCTTGTTTAGTTATTCATATATCTTGCATAGTTGTTGTATATATACTTGTATTTTTTTGTGCAGTCTTTTATTTATGCATTTTATTTTTTCATGTATGTATTTTTGTATATATTTATTATTTTATGACATGTAATTTAATTTGTTAGCTAAGTTACATCCAACATTAATTATTAATGCGATTTTCGATATTTGGTCGTAACGGGCACAATACCAGGCGTAGTGGTGGCAGTGTTTGCGTTTACCTTCGAGTATCGTAACGTTTAAAATATATTCAAATATTTAAATAAATACTAATTTAATGCTATTTTAAATAGGAATTTCTAAAATTAATTAAGCGATATTTTTGTAAATGTGTCAATTTTGGGGCGATTTTAAATGCTAACACCGTTTTTAGTCGTAACCGACTCTCGAACCCAATTCATTTAGAATCTCTGATTTTATGGTGCCCTGTCTACCAAAATGACCGATGACGACTCCAATTGTTTTCAATTTTCAAAAACGTTCTCATTAATTTTTAAATCATTTTCAAACTTTTGTTTTCGAGTTGTTTTCTAACCCATTTTTTAATTGTTTTCTAAGGTTTTTTTAATCAATTTTTAAGTATTTCCTAAATTTTTCTAAATCTCTAATTTTTCAATTATTTTCAAACCCCTAACCCTAATTTCAATTTTTTTTAAATTAAAATCCCTAACTTTAAATTTCAATTCCCTAATTTCCCAATTTTGTAACCTAATTTCTAATTTTTTTTAACAAAATAGCGACTTTTTTTTACTACACTTATGAATTTCTAAGAGGGTCGCTACAAAATTTATAATTATAATATTTAGGTATTAGAATTTGTAATTAGAATATTTTAGACAATAAAATTTGTAGTTAGAATATTTTAGTTGCATAGTATTTGTAATTGAACTTTTAGTTTAATGAAATTCAATTTGGTCATTTTATGTCTTGTTTTATTCTTTGTTTATTTATTTAATTTATTTATATGCATGCTTTAATTGTAATGTTTGTTGTAAACTTACGTAGTATATTTATATAGGGTAACTTAATTTACACCTAATAAAATAAAATTAAAGCCTTTTAAGATTAGTCATTCTAATTAAATAATTTAATAATAAGAAAATAGTAATAAATAAATGAGTATTAAATAATATACCTCAGTTATACTAAGTTGGTCGATTTCTCAATCTAGTGTGACGTTGACAAGTGTATACTTTGGTATCAAATTTAATATATCATTTTTATTTAGAAAACGAGAAATAATATATGATTAGTATAAAATAAAAATGAATTAGGTAAATAATTAGAAGAAAAATTAACAATATTATTAAATTTTTTAAGGGTTTAGATGGTAGTGTCCGATTATTTGAGCGTTATCATAATATCCTTTGAAGATTAATAATATTATAAAACTTAATTATTTAATTAATGGAGCTTAATAGGGTATAATTTAAATTGATCAGACAATAACCTGTCATGCAATTAAATATCTTGGAGTATAAATTATATTTTTTCAAAATATGAGTTAAGATTTTCTAAAGTAATTGGACGTTTTATTCAAGCTCGTCTTTAAAAAAAATGTATTTTCTTATCCAAAAGGATACCCTCATTCGAACGATATTCATTTGATAATGACAGATTAAATTGAGATTATTGTTCGAAATATCAAAATGCCACGTGTAATTAATAAGGTACCGATTTCGGGCTCTCATAAAGGTCGTTCTTACGCGTAACTGACTCTCGAACCCAAATATTTTAAAAAGAAACGTTGGATTATTTTAGTTGAATACTATTTGATTTAGAGTCTTCAATAATAAGGATATTCAAAAATATTTACTTTTACTTGTGTATTTAATTTTTGGAATACAAAGATTTAGAATTAAACACTTTATATATTTATGTGACATTAAGGTTACAAAAATAACGTATTAAACCTATCGTGTATACTAGGAGTTAAGTACAGAGGATTACAGCGGTGCCCATACAGGAAAATATAAAATAGTTAAACCATTTGTTCCGATCTGAACCTTTTGAAATTCAGAAGTTGTTACAAATCCATTTCCTTGATAAACCTCGAAATCAGTATCAACATAGGCGTAAGCATGAAAGATGAGACAATTGTATGCCTTTGATGACAATATCATGCTAGAAAGAACATACTTGATGATGTTATCATGTGTGTCTTGTAACTATTATTATTCATAAATTGAAAGGAATTAAGTAAACATGTGTAACATAAACTGTGTGAGCAACTGATAAGTGCTTAAAATAGTTATTATTTTAAGCTTAATTACTTTTTAGTTTGGTGAATATGTTATTGGTCTCACTGTTTTTCGTGTGATTTCTGTGCAGGACTCTGAATATAGAAAATACACTTAAATTAGCCGAATTCTAAACTTTTTTTTTATTTTCTAGATCGAGTTTGGATTCGTGGGCTTGACTTTGGGCTTGAAATCTAATGCAGCATTTTGTCAGCGACTTCTAGAAAATGACATTAGCATTTTGTCAGAGTTCCAGATAAATTAGGACTTATCTCTTTGTAATTTAAATTTATATATTTTTAGGATTATCTTAGATTTATCTCTTATTTTTAGGATTTGTAAAAGGCTATAAATACCCACCTTGGGTAAGCCTAGAACAATATCTCTCATATTCCATCTTTTGTTCTAGGTTTCAAGTTTTATAAAGCTTTATTTCTTTATTTTTCTTGTTCTTATTGTTTTTATTTTATTTTTATGTCGAGCATAATTTCTTCCATAATTATGCTCGGCTAAGTTTTTATTAGCCAATGGCTTAAACGATGGCTCGATCCAAACGTGAGGATTGAAAAGCACACAAATAACTTCGTCTTTTTATTTCTTGAAGTTTTCTTTTAGAACTTATTTTTTTCAAATTGGTTTCAAAATTAAAGATTGATTTTGGTTAAGATTTTGATTTGATCACTTATGTGTGAGGAATGATCGGTTATTGAAGTAATTCGACTTCCTAGGAACACACTTAGCAAATTGATTGCTAAAGCGAAAACTAAAGATTGGATCAGTTATTATTGAAATAACATAATCCAAGTCGGCTTTTGAGATTTAAATGATTTTATCTACAAAATTGAGTTGGTGGATTAATCCATGAAACCAATATCAAAGATAAACTTGGGTATTCGGTTTAGAAGTTTTACTTTAAGGATTGAAGTTTGAAAGCTAATTACCAACGTAAAATCCCGAAGTAAATCTTTTTCTGATGATCTATTAAAGTCGAGTTAAAGCGAAAGCCTAAGGCTAGTTTTTATTTTATTTTATTTTCTCAAATTACTTAGTTTTACTTTATTCAACAAATTCCATTTTTACTTAAAACATCATTCGATCAACATTCTTGGATCACCAATCAAACATAGCATAATCAGGAAGTTTCTAGTCCTTGTGGGATCGACCCTTACTTCTCCTTTACTATATTTAATTTTTTATTATTTATTTGAAAATAAGGAATTTATTTGACACTTTACGATGTGCGTCAACATCTGACTATCAATCGCAGGTTCAGTCATGAGATTCAGACGGAATTAATAGAAGGTTTATATGTATGAATAACAATTGGACTTCTAACATTATGAATGCCATCAGACCATGTCAAAGATGCAGACACCATTGAATTTCCACCAAAACCTTCTCCCTTAACAATCACATTGTAGGATTTCTTCTCCTTTAAAGTCTTGAAAGATAAAAATTGAGGGATCACTTTGACTTCAAGTTTGAATTAGGACGTGATTGTTGCATTGTAAGTAGATGTTGCTACACCTACATTTGTGACTGTTCTTTGGAAACTGACTGTGAATGATTTGTCTTCTATGACTGTAGCTGTAAGAGTAGGATAATTGAAGTCTCTTGGCAGTGTTTTACTAAAATTTTTAGGACAAGAGGTGTTAATTCCTGAGATCACTCGGATGTCATCTTCACTGTATCCAATACTGCATAAGAACTTTATGTTGTCGCCTTCAGCATTGTCGTATACAAGTCCAGGATTGATGGCTTTTATAGGGTTGACATGTCCGGATCCATAACTAAATTCGGCATCTGGATTTTTTGATGGATCCATCGGGAATGCTAATGGAAAAAGGCAAAAGAAAATGACGGTAAGATCGAAATAACTGGACAGTAACTTGATATTTTTAGCATTTAAAGTTTACCAGTAATGATAAGAGTAGATTTGATGGCTGAGGGAGAGCAGTCAAGATGAAATGTTTTAACATGTGCAGGCACTCCAGCAACATGAGGGCAAGACATCGAGGTTCCTGTTAGTATATCGTATTTAACTCGCCTATCGTCTGATGCAAATTCTACAGGTTGGACAACCAGGGGATATGCAGCCAAAATATTCACTCCCGGTACACTTATATCAGGCTGCATCACAGGTAGGGAAAAGTAGCTAAGCAATAAAAATAGCAAAGTTTCAGAGAGATAATTGCGGGTTTACAGGAGAAATGCATGCCTTTAGAAGGTCTGGTACAATGTTATTAGGGCCCCTTGCAGAGAATAGCAAAGTTTCAGAGAGATAATTGCGGGTTTACAGGAGAAATGCATGCCTTTAGAAGGTCTGGTACAATGTTATTAGGGCCCCTTGCAGAGAATTCAGCAACTACAGGTGACCAAGAATCTTCAATTGTTTCACTTTTTAATAAATCTGCTACAGGTTATCTGTGACACAAAGACAAAATGAATCAGTTTTCTTTCACCAAACATATCACTTTAAAGAGAAATTTACTTACTCGGTGGAATTCTGGTAGGACTTGAGTGATGCATAGTCGTCGGTGCTTAAAACTGATGCAGGCAAGGGGATGACAAATGAAATATTCCGGAATGAAGTTTGTGTAACAGATCCTAATGCACCAGCAACATGAGCTTCATCTAGACTGTCTATGCCATCGCATAAAACAATCTTATCCTTTACCAAAGTATGGTTCAGACAACCAGTCATGCATGCCCTGGAAAAACACCACCAAATGTTAAGCATTTTATTTATTCTAAATCTTGTTAAATGAAAATGCAACTTACTGAGCACTACTCTCATTGCAATGAGTTGATGCTTGCAGCCCATAAACCAATGGAACCTTTGTTCTGTTAAGACTGAAAGAGTTTATTGAATGTCCCTGCTTGCAAAGAGGAAACCATTACTCTTAACAAGAAAAAACAATTTTTTTTCAATGTAATTCTTTTTCTATAGAAGTTGAAAGTATGATATTAGTCAATATGGAACAGCAATATATGGTCCTTACGGTTAGTGTCTTCCCATTCCCAAGAACAAGCCTGTCAATGAAAAATCAATCTGTTTGCTAGCAGCAACAGAAAGTATCCATGGCGCTACACTACACACCGATTGCGCTCTTGGACCACCATTGCCTACAAACTGCACAACAAGTATTCCTTTCTCAGCAGCATGAAAAGCTCCAATGGCTATAGTTTCATAGTAAAACTGGAATGAAAAGTCCGAGACTATTGAAATTGTTATAATATCAACTCCGTCTGCAATGGCATCATCAAAGCCTGCCAAGATGCTATCCGAACCACATCTTAAAGAACTGCAAACTTTATATGCAGCTATCCTTGCAGATGGAACCCCTCCTCTTGCAGTGCCTTCAGCAAGTCCATAGAAACTTGCATTTCCTACGAGGTTCCCAGCTGCTGTGGACGCTGTATGTGATCCATGGCCAACTGTATCCCTAGCAGAATCGTTGTTGTAAGCTCGAGCTCCAATAAGCTTGCTGTTAGATGAATACTAATTTTTGTTACTAAACTACAAGCATGAGAGAGAATCAAGAATTTTGATAGCTTTCAAAGATTGCCAATAAGGGAATATGTTTACTTGTTACAAGTGAAGTTTTGGCCAACGTTACAAGTTCCCTTCCACTTTTTAGGAGGAGGACCGAAGCCTTCATCGTTGAAGCTGTCTGAATCAGGCCAGATTCCACTATCAAGGACACCAATAATGACATTGCTCTCGCCAGTAGCATTGCGTTTAGCAGTCTGATTGAATCCCATGAAATCCCACGATCTTGTTGTTTGAAGGTGATAAACTTCATTTGGAAAAACCGAAACCACTTCTTTAAGACCTGCATATAATTGAAGTGGTGAAAAATGTATAACCAATAGGCAAATGAGTAAATAAAGAGAGCCTTTAATACCACTTGCAAGTTTCTTTGCCTCTTCTTCAGTGATCTTAGCAGCAAATCCATTGAAGCTTCTTCTGTAACTTCTGGTTAAGTAATTCTCCACTGAACTAAAGAGAGACAAAACACCAAATTTCTTATTAATGGTTGTTATTCCTTCTAACCTAAATCATCAAGCGGTTCGAGACAGGTTTGGTCCCTACTACTAAAAGGGAACTAAACACCATGCCCGGTTTAGTATTATTTTTTGGTTTAAGTTCGTTTGAGCCATCATTCAATCTCGTGTTCCTTCATTTGGTTTAGTCATTTGAGGATGACCTTTGTACTTTCTTAGAAAAAAATCAGTAATTTTAGTGGAAAAAATTTCATCATCATCTCAAGATCCTAATCCTACCTTTGTTTTAAAAGTGTTTGAAGCAAACTGACATGATGAGATGTTGGACTGTAGTCTCCATCCGAAAGTGATCCCAAATATGCAATGTAAATCTGCATCATCACACGAAGATGATAAGAAATCCATTTCAAAGATTCAAAAGCAAAAAGAAAAACACTTGCCTTTCTATCTTCCTCAACAGCAGCAGGGGAAAATATTATACAAAGCATGCAGATAGCAGAAATGTAAAGAAACAACAGGAAACTTGAGTCTGTCATATTTCTTTTCTCTTTGTTTGAGTATGCATGAACAGAAATTAATAACATTATGGTAATACACAAACAATTGGGCACTACCATTTAGATCCTTAGAAAAATTAATAACATTACTAATTGTTCTTCTAAATTGATAACGTAACTAATTGTTCTTTTAGTTATTTACCTAATTAATTTTATTTTATACTAATCTTATATTATTTGTCATTTTCTAAATAAAAATGATATATTAAATGTAATACCAAAGTATACCCTTATCAATATCTCAATATATTGAGAAATCGACCAACTTAATATTATCGAGGTATATTATTTAATACTTATTTATTTATTATAATTTTCTCCCTATTAAATTAATTAATTGAAGTAACTACCTTAAAATGCTCTAATTCTATATTACTAAGTGAATTAAAGTCTCCTAAATAAATATATTATATCAATTTTAAAACAAATAATTTAATTGAAGCATTAAAACAAATAAATTAAATAACTAAACATAAAACAAAACATATAGAACCAAATTGAATTCTATTAAACAAAAAGCTAAACAAAAAAACTAAAATATTCTAATTACAAATTCTAATGTCTAAATGCAATAAAAAAACTAAACAAATATAATAAAAAAATGGACTTATTTGGGGAGGGGAAAGTGAGTTTCCTACCAATGTGAGATTTATTTCCTACATTAAAATGGGTGATTGTATGTAATATATTTTTTACTAATGTGAGATTTATTTTCTAAACTAATTATTTTTATCAACTACTTATTTTAACATTATTATATATATTAATACACAAACAAAATACGAGTACGAAAGAAATACACAAACACTACAGCAAAAGAGGTTTATAGCGGAGTGTTTTTAGATATATAGTGACGTTTTTAGCGCCGCTAAGAAAAACGTCACTAGAAACGCCACTAAAGCTGCGCCGCTAAAAGTAGATCCAATTATGTAGTGGGTGTGAGGTGAATTTGAGAATATACCCACATAGACCGATATGAATTTGAAATTGTACCTGTCATAGGCAGGAGTAGATGATATATATGAAAATTTTCAAATTATCATGTATAATTTAAATATTTTCATAGTATTTTTTAAAAAGTTTCACTCCTGATATAAAATCCTTGCCTGAGTATGAGCATATGATGATGTAGCATTAACTAGAAGTGAGATCTTTGCATAGGATGGAATTTAAGTTGCAGCAGCAACAACCCTAGACTTCAGCAGTGGTAATTAGAAGAAGATGTGCTTAAATCAAAATCTCATCAAGTTATAAATTGTATCATTATTCTGAAAAGTTTTATTAGGAATGAAGATGCTGCAAATTCAGATAAAACAAGAGAAATTATATCATTTCCCCCATATAATAGTTAAAATATATCCTAAAATGGTTATAACCCCAAGCATTTATGTTATGGATAAAATTGACAGATATTCTTAGTTTGTTGTGGCCATTTGAATCCTCTATAAAATGCCTGATATTATTTCTGTTCATGCAGACTCAAACAAAGAGAAAAGAAATATGACAAACTCAAGTTTCTTTTTGTTTCTTCACATTTCTGCTATCTTCATGCTTTGCCTAAGATTTTCCTCTGCTGCTGTTAAGGAAGATAGAAAGGCAAGTATTTTTCTTTTTGCTTTTGAATCTTTGAAATGGATTTCTTATCATCTTCGTGTTATGATGCAGATTTACATTGCATATTTGGGATCACTTCCAGATGGAGTCTACAGTCCAACATCTCATCATGTCAATTTGCTTCAAACACTTTTTAAACAAAGGTAGGATTAGGATCTTGAGAAGATGATGCAATTTTTTCCCTTGACATTATTGATTTTCTTCTAAGCAAGTACAAAGGTCATCCTCAGATGATTAAGCCAAAGGAAGGAGCATGAGATTGAATGACTGCTCGCACCTAATGAAACCAAAATATAATACTAAACTGGACATGGTGTTTAGTTCCCTTTTAGTAGTAGGGACCAAACATGTCTTGGACTGCTTGATGATTTAGTTTAGAAGGAATAACAACCATTAATAAGAAATCTGGTGTTTTGTCTCTCTTTAGTTCGGTGGAGAATTACTTAACCAGAAGTTACAGAAGAAGCTTCAATGGATTTGCTGCTAAGCTCACTGAAGAAGAGGCAAAGAAACTTGCAAGTAAGTGGTATTAAAGGATCTTTTTTCTTCACTCAGTGGCCTATTGGTTATACATTTTTCACCACTTCAATTATATGCAGGCTTTAAAGGAGTGGTTTCAGTTTTTCCAAATGAAGTTTATCACCTTCAAACAACAAGATCATGGGATTTCATGGGATTTAATCAAACTGCTAAACGCAATGCTACTGGCGAGAGCAATGTCATTATTGGTGTCCTTGATACTGGAATCTGGCCTGATTCAGACAGCTTCAACGATGAAGGCTTTGGTCCTCCTCCCAAAAAGTGGAAGGGATCTTGTAATGGTGGCCAAAACTTCACTTGTAACAAGTAAACATATTCCCTTATTTGCAATCTTTGAAAGCTAATAAAATCCTTGATTCTCTCTCATACTTGTAGTTTACTAACAAAAATCAGTATTCACCTAACAGCAAGCTTATCGGAGCTCGAGTTTACACCTCAGATTCTACAAGGGATACATAGGGTCATGGATCACATACAGCTTCCACAGCAACTGGGAACTATATAGGAAATGCTAGTTTCTATGGACTTGCTGAAGGCACTGCAAGAGGAGGGGTTCCATCTGCAAGGATAGCTGCATATAAAGTTTGCGATGATGGAGGATGTTCTACGGAGAACATCTTGGCAGGCTTTGATGATGCCATTGCTGATGGAGTTGATATTTTGACAGTTTCATTAGGAAGACTCTATGCATCTAAGTTTTACATGGATCCTATAGCCATTGGTGCTTTTCATGCTGCTGAGAAAGGAATACTTGTTGTGCAGTCTGCAGGTAATAATGGTCCAGGAGGGCAAACGGTGGGGAGTGTAGCGCCATGGATACTTTCTGTTGCTGCTAGCACAACAGATCGATTTTTCATTGACAAGGTTGTTCTTGGGAATGGGAAGACACTGACCATAAGGGCAATATTGTTGTTCCATATTGACTAATATCATACTTTCAATTTCTTTAGGAAAAGAATTGAATTGAAAAAACATATTTTTTTCATGTTAAGAGTAATGGTTTCCACCTTGCAAGCAGGGACTTTCAGTAAAGTCTTTCAGTCTTAACAGAACAAAGGTTTCGTTGGTTTATGGGTTGCAAGCATCAACTCTCTGCGATGAGAGTAGTGTTCAGTTAGTTCCATTGACAAGTTGCATTTTCATTTAACAAGATTTAGAATAAATAAAATGCTTAACATTTGGTGGTGTTTTTTTAGGGCTTGCGCGACTAATTGTCTGAACCATACTTTGGTAAAGAATAAGATCGTTTTATGCGACGGCATAGAAGGTCTAGATGAAGCTCATGATGCTGGTGCATTCGGATCTGTTGTAGAAACTTCATTCCGGAATATTTCAATTATTGTCCCCTTGCCTGCTTCAGCTTTAAGCACCGACGACTTTGCTTCACTTAAGTCCTACCAGAATTCCACCAAGTATGTAAATTTCTCTTTAAAGAGATATGTTTGGTGAATGGAAACTGATTCATTTTGTCTGTGTTACAGACAAGCTGTAGCAGATATATTAAAAAGTAAAACGATTGTAGAATCTTGGGCACCTGTAGTTGCTGAATTCTCTTCAAGGGGCCCTAATTTCATTGTACCAGACCTTCTAAAGGCATGGATTTACCTATAAAACCCCAATTATCTCTCTGAAACTTTGCTATTTTTATTGCTTAGCTACTTTTCCCTAAATGTGATGTAGCCTGATATAAGTGCACCAAGAGTGAATATTTTAGCTGCATATTCCCCTGTTATCCCACCATCATCAACTGAAACAGATGAAAGGCGAGTTAAATACAATATAATGTCAGGAACGTCGATGTCTTGCCCTCATGTTGCTGGAGTGGCTGCATATGTTAAAACATTTCACCCTGACTGGTCTCCCTCAGCCATCAAATCTGCCCTTATCACTACCGGTAATCTTTAAAAGAAAAAAAATATCAAGTTATTATCTAGTTATTTTGATCTTACAGTCGTTTTCTTTTGCATTTTTCCATTAGCATTCCCGATGGATCCATCAAAAAATCCGGATGCCGAATTTGGTTATGGATCCGGACATGTCAACCCTGTAAAAGCCATCAATCCTGGACTTGTATACGACAATGCTGAAGGCGACAACATAAAGTTTCTATGCAGTATTAGTCACAGTAAAGATAACATCCGAGTGATCTCAGGAACTAACAGCTCTTGTCCTAAAAATTCTAGTGAAACACTACCAAGAGACTTCAATTATCCTACTCTTACAGCTGCAGTCACTGAAGACAAATCATTCACAGTCAATTTCCAAAGAACAGTCACAAATGTCGGTGTAGCAACATCTACTTACAATGCAACAATCACTTCCGAATCCAAACTTGAAGTCAAAGTGACCCCTCAAGTTCTTACTTTCACGAATTTAAAGGAGAAGAAGTCCTACAATGTGACTGTTAGTGGAAAAGTTTTGGGTAGAAATTCAATGTTGTCTGCATATTTGACATGGTTTGATGGAATTCATAATGTTAGAAATCTAATTGTTATTCATACAAATAAACGTTTTACTAGGTCTGTCTGAATCTCGTGACTGAACCTGTAATTGATAGTTAGTTGCTCACAGTTTATGTTACATATGTTTACTCAATTCCTTTCAATTTATGAATAATAATAGTTACAAGACACACATGATAACATCATCAAGCATGTTCTTTCCAGCATGATATTATCATCGAAGGCATGCATTTGTCTCATCTTTCATGCTTACACTTATGCTGATACCAATTCCGAGGTTGATCAAGGAAATGGATCTGCTACATCTTCTGAATTCCAAAAGATTCAGATCAGAACAGCTGGTTTAACTATTTTATATTTTCCCTGTGGTTTTGTACTCATACACAGTAATTTGTGTAAGGCAGTCCCACCAAATCAAAGGCTTTCTTTGATTTTCTCTTTTAGTCCAGGTGAACTTTCCCAAGAAACTTTGGTGTTTGGTTTGATAAAATTGTTCCGAGATGGATGTTTCACATACGGTCAAATCTGTTTTTGACTCTGATTTGTAACTTCTTCATGTTGAGGTGACTCTTTTCTATCGGGCTTGTTGATGAGTTTCATTCAAAATAGTATTTAGGAGCATAAGATACTATAGTCTTATAATTTAACCAAGTCCTAGGTATAAACATTTTTTAGGGTTGTCTACATTCGTTACTTAGAGAACTATAGTTAAGTAAAATTTAAACTAGTTCAAATATGTTTTAATTAAAATTGATAGTAGGTGTGTCGATCGACATTTTAATGTCGAAAGAAATCAAAATCGCGAAAATAAAGTTGTTGACATACCTACCGTCGGTTATAGGTGATGATTGTTTAGGAAAATGATCATAGCGGTCCGACCATAATAATAGTGGTCTCTAGTGAGGTAGTAAATGGTGACAACAATGATAATTTGAAGATTTTGAGTTTTAGGTTAAGGATTTGGGTATATTTTGTAAAAATATAAAATTGTCAATTTAAAAAATAAAATTTTAATTTTATTTAAAAAATAATTAAAATAAATTAAAATTAAAACTTACCGCTTGTCACATTTTTATTGTCAAACATTTTTTTTTTATTAATGATTAGGTAACTAAAATGATTTAGATTAAAATTTTAGACAGTCTTAAAAATAGTTTAGGCATTAAAAGTAATCACAAAACATAATTTGAGTAACTATTTAGATGTTAAGCCTACAAATAATTAAAATCTAAATGATTATATTATAAACTTTAAAAGTTACATGACTAAAATGTAAATGATTTAAAAAATCAGGATCCGTTTGCATAGTTCCCCTTAAAATATATTTATGACATGAATTTATGTAAAATCATGAAATTGATGGCAAATTCATTTTCAGCCTCACAAATCTCTTTGCTTTACTTTTGAACTAAAAGAGTTTAAACCAGAGAAAATCAACAACCATGGATGTTCTCAGAGCTTCTTCTGCCGTCGTCCCTATACCATACATTCCAAAGAGTTTAAACCAGAGAAAACTAGAGAAAACCGAATCAAAAGCTTTCTTTGATTTTTATGTGTCTCGATTAGTCTTGGAAATAGCAAGGTGATTTGGACTTTCCCAAGCAACTTTGGTGTTTGGTTTGACAAAATTGTTCCGAGATGAATGTTTACAAAATATTCACTTATGAGTGGGGTAAACTTTTTTATTCTGGTTCATGGTTTTTGTTGACTGGATGGTTTATCTGAGGGAGAGACCGAGTTTGAAGAAATAGTGAATGGTCTTATCAATACATAAATGTATAACTCTCTAGAAATTTCAATTGCGCTTATATTTATCACTATAAGAATTGGGTTCAAGCTTTTCTCATCCTCTTCTTATCAATGGACTTCTGACGTATACGAAGGAGTACGGTTCATTCTATAAATTCCTACCTCTCTATGTATCTCTGAGATGTTTGGATTTTTCAAAACTCCATGGATATGCAGAAGAGAAATACTATCCCCATTCAGACCAAGACATAACTTTGACTTGTTCAAATTACGATCAAATTTGTTTTTGAATCTGATTTGTAACTTTAAGGTGACTCTTTTTTATCTAACTTGTCGTTGAGTTTCATTCAAAACAAAATTTATACAAGTGCAAATGTGTTTTAGTTGAATTTGCTATAATTAATTAGTTATAGTTAAATTTATATCAATGTAAATATATTATATATATTCACTTAATCATTCAATAAAATATTCAAAGTTTTACTCATCTTACACAAGTCTATGATTTATTTTTGTTAGAATTAAAAATATATTCAATACGAATATAAACCCAAGATCTATACATGTCAAATCATCAAGAACAATAAAATAAATAAACTGAATGCGGAAGCGTACCTGAATTAATTGATGAAGATTTTCCAGAGGGTTTGATCTTCCAAGAAGTTAGGTTTTCTCTTCCGGCACAACTCTCATACGGGGAAAAGAGATATGCAAGTTGACCTAATTTTTGGGGACCATAACCCCTTTATATAGTTGATTATAAATACACCTTATGGTATCTACACTTTTAATTCCATGATAATTTAATACCTATAACACGTGTAACATAATTGGTCACTTAATTACGTGTTAAATTTTATAATAACAATATACATTATACATATGTGCCCACTATTATTGAATTTTAATCCAACAATCTCCCACTTGGGCAACATATGTTTCTTGACAAATGTATAACCTTATGAGCTCAAAAATTTGCTATCATATAATAGGTATTCTAAAACAATCTCGTTCATCAATTATATTTATATAGGATCAAAGCGGTCTTCATCATATCAATCATGACTGGACCCATCAATGGTCACGTATAAAAACATAATCAAATGACATAGATCAATCATGGATGCGTAGCATGGAAATTACATGTAAATGTGAACCGAACATGCCTATTTCCAATTGGTCCTCCTAAACTTTAGTGAGATCAAACTTTACTAAATTCAGAGTGTGCATAAGCCAAAATAATTTTATTTCTGCAGAAATTAACCTTAAACTAAAGTAACCGAAATTGTGTCTAAAACGAATGAACATTTATCAAAATTACAAACTCCCACTAAAACTGAATATACATAAATAATATTACACCCATATGATTAGTGTGCTCATGAAAGACCTAGGGTGATAGTTTCTCAGTAAGCGCGCAATTATGAAGTTTGTACCAACATGCTCTATAGACACATAAACACTCTGAATTTTCTTTAACAACTAGGAACTAAAATTTTAAAGTGTTCCTATTGTTTATGGAATAAATGATGCATATTTATTGTCACAAAATAACTGAAGTGGTCTTTTTATTCAATCTATAATGAGCAGCTCATGTGACAGAGTCTTTTACATCAATATTCTAGTAGAATCGAAGCCTGTAAACTTGATGATCTCTAACTTACCAGAACTTCGATATGTGAGCATATAAATTTTGTTCTCTAAAGTCATTTCATAACTCTATGCTGCTATCCAACAATTTATATTAGATTTACTTAAATATCTGTCTAATATTCTAATAATGTACGCAATATCCAAATGCATGCATACTTAAGCATAAATTAGATTCTCAATAAATTATGGAATCTTTTGTATTTCAAGGTTACTTTTAGGACACTGAATTTTTTCTTCTTCTTTAGTAATATGAGTGTCACTTGATTTACTCCCACTGAACTTGTAATACATATAATTTTTAACTAAATTTATCTCAAAACCAAATGAGATAATCAATATAAAATTTATAATTTTATTAATGAGAGTCAAACTTAATCTCATAGATGGATTTCTTTAAGTTACATTCATTAATTTTGTATCATTAGACACAAATCAATGATTGTACCATATAATTAATTTATTCAATGTTGCCATTGAAAAATACAAGCTTAACATCCATCTTATGTAACTCAAGATTAAAAGCAATAAGTGTCAAATTATTTTGAAAGAGTCTTTCGGTATAACTTAAGAGAAAGTCTCCACAAAATCAATATCTTCTTTTAGAGTATATCCTTTAAATACAAGACATGCATTATACTTGTCCACATTATCATTTACATCCCTCTTGGTTTTAAATATTAATTTACAACCAATTGGTTTGTACCTTAAGGTAATGCGACAAGTTCTTAAACTTTATTGCCTTGTATAAAATTATACTCTTTTGAATAACATCAATCCACTTTTGAGAGTTAAAACATTTATGGTTTGATAAAAGAAACTGATCAGGTTGTCTTTTATCATTCCATTATTATCTTTATTTTCTTGATGAAATACTAAGTAATAATCCTCAATAGTATTTTTCTTTCCTCTCATGGATATCTTTAAAGACACATTTTTAGGTTGTTTTTAGGTTGTTCAGTTTGTTCTTCTAAAAAAAATAATTACCTTATCTTGAACGAGAGTTGTTCAACATTGTTTTGTTGATGTACTTGATTCACTTTTTATTAATGATAGGTGTGAAAACCTAAACATCGTGGAAAGTGATAATAGGAATTAAATTAATATTCAATTCCTCCTTAACAACAATGTATCTAACCTTATTCTCCCTCCAAACTCAACATCCTAAAAATGTTATAAATCTCTCATTAAAATAATCTTAATTGTGGGATCATATAATTTACAGCCCATGGATCACTCAAAATATCCTAAGTAATTGCTTATTTTTGAAGTTTATTTTCTTTACATGTGTCCTAGCTTATACAAAAGAATAAACACTTTATAACTTATTGTTATTTCTTTTCAGTAGGACCCTTAGCAACTTCATTCTAATATATTTTTTTATTTCTCTTATTCTTAAAGACACTAACCAAAGAGCACTAACTGATTGAGTATTTTTATAATTATAATGCTTCAACTTTCTTCCTCTTTAACACAATGAGAAATAATCTCGTTTGAAGTTTATTTCTCCTTTAATAATTGTAACTAATTTTAAATTAGTTAAACTGTATAGGAAGCTATACTAAAATTATAAGAACAAACAATTGTTATAAAGTTTGATTAATGTGCCTTAAGTTTTGAAGCAATATAATATACTCCTTCACATTTCCTTGATCCTTATACTTAATAGACATCAAGTAAACCAAAAGTGATGTCATATTAAATTTTTTTTATCAAGAAAACCCTTAGTATGAATATTTTTTTTTTAGATTTGTGCTCCTAAAAAAATATAAAATATTATACTTTATGATCATTAGACTTATGCAACTTGAATAAACTCACCTCTCAAAATCCTATTTATGAATGTTTACCGCCGTGAGAGGTGCAAGTTGTTATTCACTTAGTGTAAGTTCTATGTTCATACCACCAAATACTATATATAAGTGTCTTTTCTATTCCTTGAAATTAATTTCACTAAACATAAGTATAGAATGTATTCAACTGATATTATGATAGTAAAGATAAATCATCTAAAGATAGAACAAAAATAAGTAAATAAACAAGCTCACATAAATATCTATAAGTAAACAATAAATTCAAAATAATGGCTAGTTCCCCTCAAGATACCAAGCACAACATTAATATCAAGTCTTTGGACAGTAATATTAACTGTAAGCGGTACTCTTGTTGTAGCAATCAAACATTGACAATAAACTATGTCAAACAATAGATTAATCTTTGGACTAACGTATTGTTCACATAAAATACCATATAATTGTCACACATTTATCGCCACAGTTGTCATTGTAATTCGGTCAAATATTAATGTTCCTTTGGGCCAATTAATAAACGCATGAATTATAAAGACCTATAATTATCTTAATATTTTAAATAAACTAATCTACACAAAAGCGGTCACTTTGGTGACATTATGTTTCAATTAATCTATTAAAATATTAGATATCCGAAGCCAAAATATGAATTTAAATGTTTAAAAATATTTTTCTTAATTTTATCTTTTACTCAAGATAAAAGATAACCAAAATAATAATAAATTTGAATAAAGGTAAAATCATCACAAGATATCGAACACTCCAATAATATTTAAAAAAAATATTAATTTGTAAGTGATATCTTGATGTAGTAATCAAACATTGATAATAAGAATATGTTAAACAAAAATCTTCCTTTGGGCCGATTTATTGTTCACATATAAAACTGAATAATTATCACATGTTTATTACCACAGATGCACATGTAACATTACTAATTATTAATCTTCCTTTGGGCCGATTAATATTAGCATAAACTGAATTACATGCACAAAACCTTCTATATTTTAAAATAAAATAATTTCCACAATAAAGATCACTTTGATGACTTAATGCTTCAATTAATTTATCTTAAAATATATAACATAAATATATCAATATTCAAACTTAATATTTATAACAGTCAAAGTTGAAATTTCTGATAACACTTGAGTTTTCAAAATAAACCAAATTAAGGTTGTCTTAATGGGGCTATCAGAATCCAAATAACCTAAATCTTTGACTGTTCTTCAAAAATTCTTTAAATATGCTTTTACCAAAACTAAATTCGATCAAAACATTTAATCTTTAACTAAAAATAAAATACAAAAAATATCATACAAGTGAGTAATTCGTATAATAATTACTTGAAACTTTAATATAATCATAATAATATAATAATCAAAAATAAATTTTTGATCAAACCGAATTAAATATATCAATACCAAATATATATTCTATAATCCAAAATAACATATGATCAAAACTAAATATCGAATATGTTAACCAAGTAAATTACATAAAGTAACAATATACTTTAAAAGTAACATGTCAAAAGATCATTCAATCATAACTTAATAAACATAAACCGAATATAAAGCTTTAATAGCTAACCTGAATATAATTTTTTTTGAATCATGATAAATTTATCATGACAAAGCCGAAATTAATTATATTTTTCTTTATTATTAACAACCAAAACTAAAATTTTGATATAACCGAATTTAACTTAATACCCAATGATCAAAACTAAAATTTTGATCCAACCAAATTAAACATATAATTTAAATAAAATATATTTAAAATACATATTTCATAAAAATAAAGTAAATATGTTACTATCGAAGTAATTGAAATCCAAACTTATAATTTAATTTCCAATTAATAGCAACCCCAAAAAAAATTAAATAAATTTTCATGCAGACAAAACCTAATCTTCATATAAATCTAGATTGATTTATATGATTTCTTAATTAGTCGATTCAAACCCATGGACGTAAAACCAAACTGAATCCACGGAAATATATATTTGTCGTAAAACAATGAATGTTAATCCACTGGAAAAGGAAAAACAACCGGATTGACGAAAACCCAAAATAAAATCATAGAAAACAATTCAAATTGATTTGTTCTTAAAATACGACAGATATATAATTTAATCTCATATGATTAATTATAAAACCATATCAAAGTAAATGATCCGTAAAATTATATTTAATTTTAGATCATATCAATAAATTAAAACCCAAAACTTATGATCTCAATGAATTGACATAATTCTGGCTCTGATACCACTTGTTAGAATTAAAAATATATTCAATACGAATATAAACCCAAGATTTATACATGTCAAATCATCAAGAACAATAAAATAAATAAACTGAATGCGGAAGCGTACCTGAATTAATTGATGAAGATTTTCCAGAGGGTTTGATCTTCCAAGAAGTTAGGTTTTCTCTTGCGGCACAACTCTCAGACGAGGAAAAGAGATATGCAAGTTGACCTAATTTTTGGGGACCATAACCCCTTTATATAGTTGATTTAATAACCAACTAGTAGTTGATTTAATAACCAACTCTGAAGTATTTATAATTCTGCCCCTCGTCAAATTATAAATACACCTTATGGTATCTACACTTTTAATTCCATGATAATTTAATACCTATAACACGTGTAACATAATTGGTCACTTAATTACGTGTTAAATTTTATAATAACAATATACATTATACATATGTGCCCACTATTATTGAATTTTAATCCAACAATTTTTATGTAATTCGATATTAGTAGTTGCTTGCTAGACGGATATGAGTTAAGTCGTGGGTATCTAATTATGTGGGGGGAGGGTAAGGGTGAATGTGTTCACGTAAGCGAATGTGGATTTCAAAATTATACCTACTGTAGGTAGTGGATATAAAAAATTATGTGGGGATGAATATGGAGATAAGGTCTCCACACTACCCCGCAAATTTGTTATCCATAGGTTGGAGTCCTATGTAAAGGTGAGCAGTAGGGGTGCAAGACTGGAAATTTGATCAATTTACCTAGAATTGATTCTGGTCCTGGTAACTATTGGTTTTTAAAATTGGAATCGGTCCCGGTTCCAGTTAGACTGGATCCTAAAATTCAAGAATTGGTCCTGGTATTGGTGGGAACTAGTACCAGTACCGGGTGCCCAATTAATTAGTTTATTATTAAGAAATTTTAAATAATAAAAGAAAAAAAATTGACTACCAATAATAATATTAGATAACAAAGTTAGAATGTTATAGACTTAAAGGTTGAAGCCTTAAAACGAGTCAAACTCATAATATTCATCATAATATTTATATATAAAGAGAAAAATAAACTAAAAAACTACTGAGTACCGGGTCCAAAAAATCAAGATCCAGTCTCGTCCGCTTGTAATAGAGACCTAAATTTTTGATTTGGTCCCAGTATCATCGAGACCAATTCCAGATAAAAATCCACCTGGTCTAATCGAGACTAGGATCGAGAACAGATAATCGAGTTTTTCACCCAACCCTAGTGAGCAATAATAGATTCAATTTTTTGAGAGCGTACACAAATATATTAACACTACAATTTTTTAAAAATAAAAAACTAGTAATATTTTAATTATAATAAAAAAAATTTACAAATGATTATAACTAAAAATAATTTTTACAGTTATTTCCTTCTAAACCTTATTTATATGAGGTCAATCACATCATGGTCTGTTTTGTTATAAGATTGTTATACTTATCGTTATACGCCACAAAATTATAGAACAATTTTGGCGTTTTTGATAAAAAACGCCACTAAGAAACAGGGCAACAACAACGTTTTTACAAAAAAAACGCCGTTACAGTACACGATCTTCAACGGTGTTTATAAAAACAAAACTTCGTTATAGAATGTACATTAGCGGCGTTTGTATCTAAAAACGCCGTTATAGATTGTATACTGTAGCGGTGTTTATATTTAAAAAAACGCCCCCACTACTCAACTCATACCAGCCTGATAAGCAACTACTAATATTGAATTATGTAAAAAATAAACAAACTTGTGTAAGAAGACTAAAAACTTTGAATACTTTATTGAATGATTAAGTGAATATATATAATTGTTAGTTATCCAAGAAGTGTTAGAGTCTAAGTTAACGAGGAGTGTTAGAGTTTTTTATTTAATATGTAATTGGAGTTTATTTCTAATTAGTAGTTTAAATTTATTAGAAATCTTATTTAAATAAAAAATAAATATTATTTAAATTAGAGATAAAGTGTAATTTTAGTTATATTAAAACTCTATATTAACCTATTTAAAGGCTTACCCTATAAGCATTTGAGATAGAAGAATAATAAGAAAATACAGAAAAATACATTGTTCGCTGCTGAAAAATACTATTTTTTTTCTATTGTTAAAATCTAGCATTTTTTATTTTGTTGTTCATTATTCATCGCCGTTCGTTTTCTTCGGCCACAATGACCCCTTTCTCACAATAATACATTTACATCGGTATAAATTTAACTACAACTAACTAACTAACTATAGCCAACTTAACTAAAACACATTTGTACTGATAAAAATTTTACTTAGATACGGCTCACTAACTAAGGTAGACAGTTCTAAAAAATATTTATACCCTAAGATTTGGTTAAATTATAAGACACGTATTTTAAAATTTTAGAATTTACAGTGTAGTATGTGAACTTATTCATAAATTCATAATAATTCAAAATTCATATAATGAGTAATTAATGCGTGGGGCGAGTGGATGCATACGGATATAGTGCAGATAAGGTCTAAAATCTATCAACTGTTCACTATGTATGGTGAGTATTACCTTTTTACATTCCAACCGCCCGCTAAACACTAAACTCATACCTGTACTCACCTTAAATGGATGTGTGCAATACTTAATCCACGAAATCATACCTCTCTGTCATCCCTAGTCCAAATGGGATCACTCATCGGTGCCCACCGATCGAACATTATAAAGATATTGCTTAATTTTTAACTTAAACATTTGCTAGAAAGTTGATCACAATTCTAAGATAAAAGTAGCAAGAAGAGATTAAACATGATGAATATGAAGTGAAAGCAAAAGGGTTACTGGAGGTCCATCGAAGGGAGCTTGAGGAATGATTTTGCAGTCATCTTTACCGCCGAAGCACCAGCCATGGTACACACACTTCAATATACCCCATTAATTGATTCTTCCCTCGAAAAAAGGAGCTAATCTATGAGGATAAATATCATCAAACACCTTCCATTCATTCTCATTCCTATCTCACCACACCACAAGATCGAGTCCCAATATCCTCTTCCCATGCAACGACATCACCAGGTACCACTACGAGTACCAATCGAATCTCTCTTCCCCACTATCGACGTCGACTTCCGGAAGAGGTGGACTGAGGTCTTTCCTCGTTGGGGACGATGATAAGGTCGTGAACAACCTGGAATTCGATGGGTTTGTATGGAGAGGATTGGAAAATGAATAAAACACGGGTTTTGATGGAAATTTGTGAAAGATAGGATTGTGAAACTGGGTTTTGCTATTTGGAATGTATGGTATAGGGACGACGGCAGAAGAAGCTTTGAGAACATCCATGGTTGCTGATTTTCTATGGTTTAAACTCTTTTAGTTCAAAAGTAAAGCAGAGAGATTTGTGAGGCTGAAAATGAATTCGCCATCAATCTCAGGGTTTTACATAAATTCATATGATAAATATATTTTAAGGGGAACTATGCAAACAGATCCTGATTTTTTAAATCCTTTACATTTTAGTCATGTAACTTTTAAAGTTTATAATATAATCATTTAAATTTTAATTATTTGTAGGCTTAACATCTAAATAGTTGCTCAAACTATGTTTGGTGATCACTTTTAATGCCTAAACTATTTTTAACTCTAAATGACTGTCTAAAATTTTAATCTAAGTCATTTTACGTGCCTAATCATTATTAAAAAAAATTGTTTTCCAATAAAAATGTGACAAGCGGTAAGTTTTAATTTATTTTAATTATTTTTTAAATAAAATTAAAATTTTATTTTTTTTAAATTGACAATTTTAAATTTTTACAAAATATATCCAAATCCTTAACCCAAAACCCAAAATCTCCAAATTATCATCGTTGTCACCATTTACTATCTCACTACAGACCACTATTATTGTGGTCGGACCACTATGATCATTTTCCTAAAGAATCATCACCTATAACCGACGGTAGGTATGTCAACAACTTTATTTTCGCGATTTCGGTTTCTTTCGACATTAAAAAGTCGATCGACACACCTAATACCAATTTTAATTAAAACATTTTTGAACTAGTTTAAATTTTACTTAACTATAGTTCTCTAAGTAACGAATGTAGACAACTCTAAAAAATGTTTATACCTAGGACTTGGTTAAATTATAAGAGTATATTATCTTATGCTCCTACATCCTATTTTGAATGAAACTCATCAACAAGCCCGATAGAAAAGAGTCACCTCAACATGAAGAAGTTTCTTGGGAAAGTCCACCTGGACTAACCGGAACACAAATAAAAATCAAAGAAAGCCTTTGATTTGGTGGGACTGCCTTACACAAATTACTGTGTATGAGTACAAAACCACAGGGAAAACATAAAATAGCTAAACCAGCTGTTCTGATCTGAACCTTGTGGAATTCAGAAGATGTAGCAGATCCATTACCTTGATCAACCTCGGAATTTGTATCAGCATAAGTGTAAGTATGAATGATGAGACAAATGCATGCCTTCGATGACAATATCATGCTCGAAAGAACATGCTTGATGATGTTATCATGTGTGTCTTGTAACTATTATTATTCATAAATTGAAAGGAATTGAGTAAACATAGGTAACATAAACTGTGAGCAACTGACTATCAATTGCAGGTTCAATCATGAGATTCAGACAGACCTAGTAAAATGTTTATATGTATGAATAACAATTGGACTTCTAACATTATGAATGCCATCAGACCATGTCAAAGATGCAGACAACATTGAATTTCTACCCAAATCTTTTCCACTAACAGTCACATTGTAGGACTTCTTCTCCTTTAAAGTCGTGAAAGTAAGAACTTGAGGGGTCACTTTGACTTCAAGTTTGGATTCGGAAGTGATTGTTGCATTGTAAGTAGATGTTGCTACACCGACATTTGTGACTGTTCTTTGGAAACTGACTGTGAATGATTTGTCTTCAGTGACTGCAGCTGTAAGAGTAGGATAATTGAAGTCTCTTGGCAGTGTTTTACTAGAATTTTTAGGACAAGAGGTCTTAGTTCCTGAGATCGCTCGGATGTTATCTTCACTGTATCCAATACTGCATAAGAACTTTATTTTGTCGCCTTCAGCATTGTCGTATACAAGTCCAGGATTGATAGCTTTTACAGGGTTGACATGTCCGGATCCATAACCAAATTCGGCATCCGAATTTTTTGATGGATCCATCGGGAATGCTAATGGAAAAAGGCAAAAGAAAACAATGGTAAGATCGAAATAACTAGATAATAACTTGATATTTTTTTTGTATTTAAGGATTACCAGTAGTGATAAGGGCAGATTTGATGGCTGAGGGAGACCAGTCAGGGTGAAATGTTTTAACATATGCAGCCACTCCAGCAACATGAGGGCAAGCCATCGACGTTCCTGACATTATATTGTATTTAACTCGCCTTTCATCTGCTTCAGTTGATGAAGGTGGGACAACAGGGGAATATGCAGCCAAAATATTCACTCCTGGTGCACTTATATCAGGCTGCATCACATTTAGGGAAAAAAAGCTAAGCAATAAAAATAGCAAAGTTTCAGAGAGATAATTTGGGTTTTATAGGAGAAATGCATGCCTTTAGAAGGTCTGGTACAATGCCATTAGGACCCCTTGAAGAGAATTGAGCAACTACAGGTGCCCAAGAATCTACAATCGTTTCACTTTTTAATATATCTGCTACAGGTTGTCTGTGACACAAAGACAAAATGAATCAGTTTCCATTCACCAAACATATCACTTTGAAGAGAAATTTACTTACTTGGTGGATTTGTGGTAGGACTTGATTGAAGCGTAGTCTTCGGTGCTTAAAGCTGAAGCAGGCAAGGGGACAATAAATGAAATATTTCGGAATGAAGTTTTTGCAATAGATCCTAATGCACCAGCATCATGAGCTTCTTCTAGACCTTTGATGTCGTCGCATAAAACGATCTTATTCTTTACCAAAGTATGGTTCAGACAATCAGTCAAGCATGCCCTGGAAAAACACCACCAAATGTTAAGCATTTT
Source organism: Abelmoschus esculentus (assembly GCA_035048815.1). Lineage (NCBI taxonomy): Eukaryota > Viridiplantae > Streptophyta > Magnoliopsida > Malvales > Malvaceae > Abelmoschus > Abelmoschus esculentus. Next base: position 15,952,145 of record JAUCBN010000038.1, on the reverse strand, counting down.
ATTTATTCTAAATCTTAAATGAAAATGCAACTTGTGAATAGAACTAACTGAGCACTACTCTCATCGCATACAGTTGATGCTTGCAGGCCATAAACCAACGGAACCTTTGTTCTGTTAAGACTGAAAGAGTTTATTGAAAGTCCCTGCTTGCAAAGTGGAAACCATTACTCTTAACAAGAAAAAATTATGTTTTTTCAATTCAATTCTTTTTCCAAAGAAATTGAAAGTATGATATTAGTCAATATGGAACAACAATATGGTCCTTACGGTCAGTGTCTTCCCATTCCCAAGAACAATCTTGTCAATGAATAATCGATCTGTTGTGCTAGCAGCAACAGAAAGTATCCATGGCGCTACACTCCCCACCGTTTTCTTTCCTGGACCATTATTACCTGCAGACTGCACAACAAGTATTCCTTTCTCAGCAGCATGAAAAGCACCAATGGCTATAGGGTCCAAGTAAAACATAGATGCAGAGAGTCCTCCTAATGAAACTGTCAAAAGATCAACTCCATCAGCAATGGCATCATCAAAGCCTGCCAAGATGTTTTCCGTAGAACATCCTCCAGCACCGCAAACTTTATATGCAGCTATCCTTGCAGATGGAACCCCTCCTCTTGCATTGCCTTCAGCAAGTCCATAGAAACTAGCATTTCCTACGTAGTTACCAGCTGCTGTGGAAGCTGTATGTGTTCCATGACCCTGTGTATCCCTTGCAGAATCTGAGGTGTAAACTCGAGCTCCGATAAGCTTGCTGTTAGGTGAATACTAATTTTTGTTAGTAAACTACAAGTATGAGAGAGGATCAAGGATTTGAATAGCTTTCAAAGATTGCAAATAAGGGAATATGTTTACTTGTTACAAGTGAAGTTTTGGCCACCATTACAAGATCCCTTCCACTTTTTGGGAGGAGGACCGAAGCCTTCATCATTGAAGCTGTCTGAATCAGGCCAGATTCCAGTATCAAGGACACCAATAATGACATTGCTCTCGCCAGTAGCATTGCGTTTAGCAGTTTGATTAAATCCCATAAAATCCCATGATCTTGTTGTTTGAAGGTGATAAACTTCATTTGGAAAAACCGAAACCACTCCTTTAAAGCCTGCATATAATTGAAGTGGTGAAAAATGTATAACCAATAGGCCACTGAGTGAAGAAAAAAGATCCTTTAATACCACTTACTTGCAAGTTTCTTTGCCTCTTCTTCAGTGAGCTTAGCAGCAAATCCATTGAAGCTTCTTCTGTAACTTCTGGTTAAGTAATTCTCCACCGAACTAAAGAGAGACAAAACACCAGATTTCTTATTAATGGTTGTTATTCCTTTTAAACTAAATCATCAAGCAGTCCAAGACATGTTTGGTCCCTACTACTAAAAGGGAACTAAACACCATGTCCAGTTTAGTATTATATTTTGGTTTCATCAGGTGCGAGCAGTCGTTCAATCTCATGCTCCTTCTTTTGGCTTAATCATCTGAGGATGACCTTTGTACTTGCTTAGAAGTAAATCAATAATGTCAAGGGAAAAAATTGCATCATCTTCTCAAGATCCTAATCCTACCTTTGTTTAAAAAGTGTTTGAAGCAAACTGACATGATGAGATGTTGGACTGTAGACTCCATCTGGAAGTGATCCCAAATATGCAATGTAAATCTGCATCATAACACGAAGATGATAAGAAATCCATTTCAAAGATTCAAAAGCAAAAAGAAAAATACTTGCCTTTCTATCTTCCTCAACAGCAGCAGAGGAAAATCTTAGGCAAAGCATGAAGATAGCAGAAATGTGAAGAAACAACAAAAAACTTGAGTTTGTCATATTTCTTTTCTCTTTGTTTGAGTATGCATGAACAGAAATAATATTAGGCATTTTATAGAGGATTCAAAAATATTGTATTTACTATCAAATTCGCTTAGCTCTTTAATGTTTTACTTTGAATGGCCACAACAATCTAAGAGTATCTATCAATTTTATCCATAACATAAATGCTTGGGGTTATGACAATTTTAGGATATATTTTAACTATTATATGGGGAAATGATATAATTTGTCTTGTTTTATCTAAATTTGCAGCATCTTTATTCCTAATAAAACTTTTCAGAATAATGATACAATTTGTAACTTGATGAGATTTGGATTTAAGCACATCTTCTTGTGATTACCTCTGCTGAAGTCTAGGGTTGTTGCTGCTGCAACTTAAATTCCATCCTTTGCAAAGATCTCACTTCTAGTTAATGCTACATCATCATATGCTCATACTCAGGCACAGAAGCAATATTTTATATCAGGAGTGAAACTTTTTAGAAAATACAATGAAAATATTTAAATTATACATGATAATTTGAAAATTTTCATATATATCACCTACTCCCACCTACGACAGGTACAATTTCAAAATCATACCCGTCCATGTGATTACCTTCTCAATTTCACCTCACACCCACTACATAATTGGATACCCACGACTCAACTCATACCCGCCTAACAAGCAACTACTAATATCGAATTACGTAAAAATAAACAAACATGTGTAAGAAGACTAAAAACTTTGAATATTTTATTGAATGATTAAGTGAATATATATAATACATTTACATCGATATAAATTTAACTACAACTAACTACCTCATTATAGCTAACTTAACTAAAACACATTTGTACTGATATAAATTTTACTTAAATACAACTCACTAATTAAGGAAGGTAGACAATTCTAAAGAATGTTTATACTCTAAGATTTGATTAAATTATAAGACACGTCTTTTAAAATTTTCGAATTTACAATATAGTAGGTGAACTTATTCTTAAATTCATAACAATTCAAAATTCATATAATGAGTAGTTAATGCGTGGGGCGAGTGGATGCAAACGGATATAGTGTAGATAAGGTTTCAAATTGTAACCCCTAAAATTTACCTAATTTCTTGGAATAGAAGTTAGGGTTTTATTTTTCTAAAACTTGATTTACAAGTTAGGATTTTATTTTTCTGAAACTTGATTTACAAGTTAGTGTTTTATAAAATAAAAATATAATTCGGATAATTAATTAAGTAATTAATAATTTAAAATGCTGAAAATTAAACATTTAAATAATTGAGTTCAAACCACAAGTTATTAAATAAATTCAGAGTCCGAAATTTATTACAAATAATAATAATAAAAATATTCGGAAATAAACAAAGTTCAAAAATCACATAAATAATCCGAATGCTGAAACATACGTAGTAAATCTGAAAACAAGATCCTCCAAGTACCGTACTGAGTCTAGAATAGGGATCTGAAACAAGAAACTGAATGGGTGTAAGCTAGGAAGCCTAGTGTGTCTCTAAAGTACAAATAAACAGGATAACAAGACCGTATAATGCAGATGATGTGAAGTATGCATGATATGCACCCAACTCCGAACACCAACAGAAGAGTAAGTTCCCCTAAACCACTCTAACTCCATCACACCAACAGAAGTGGAAACTCGACCCGCAGGTGGAGCCACTGAACAGAAGTGATAAATCACTAACTTCCCCGTACACATATATTCTACCAGATGTAATGTTCTATGCATAAACAGAATCAGAATGCATGCCTTGATAACAACAGGAGACATACATGACAAATATCAGGATCAGAGATGTGATGGCAGGATAATGCATGAACATACGATTTAATAGAAACTGAACATACTGAAAATAACAGAATTTACAGAAGAGAACACACGTGAACAGATGATCAACGCCTAGAATGATGCCTACTAGACTCGGCTCAACCACTAGATCGAGTAGGAGTAGAACCTACGAGTAACAGAATATTAGATACACTACTATGCCACTAGTCAAACAAGTACACGTAACAGAAGTAACACGAAAACACACATATAGGTCCCGAAGACTAGTAAACAGGGGGTCGTCCAGGAGGAGGAGGAGGCAACTGCTTGGGGTTAGAATCCACGTCACCTGAACCAAACAGAAACTGATTCAGAAACCTTTACAGATAACTTCAGATAACTGATCGAACTTAAAAGCATTAAAAATGAAATGTCAGGTTCGAATTTCGAAAAACGGACAGCACCATCGGACTCAGGACGTTGAAAAACATAAAGTGGGCCCGAGTTGAAAAAGTCAAGCACTGGTCAATGCTGACGTCAGCAGTGATGTCATCAGGTCAACACTGACGTCAACAGATGACGTTAGCAGTGACATCAGCAATGACGTCAACAGTGACGTTAGCCGGATCGGGTTGGGTCGAGTTTTCAAGTTGGCTTTCGGGTCTGAAACTTTCTCGAGAAAATCTGGGAATTTTCCAGAATTTTCAGGAAAATTTGGAGAATTTCAGACTTTCTCGGTAGCCAAACACGAAGAACAGTCGAATAACCCCCCCAAGGCTCGATTCGATTCAAAAACATCCCGAAACCTCCTAATCGATTCGGCACAAAACCAGCATCACAACACACTAAAACAAACACCCACAACTCAGATCGAATGAAAACAGAGGCTTAAAACCTCACTTCTTAAACTCACCTTCACCTGCATTCAAACCAGAAACCCCGACCAACACTCCTTCTAAACTCAGATACAACAACCAACACAGAGGATCACTAACAAAACGAAAAACAAAGCCAAAGACATAAACGTTACCAAACTTACCCCACAACGAACCAAGGATGAAGACAACACCCAAGGCAAACTTTCGGCAGAAAACAGAGAGAAGAGAAGTGATTCTAATGATTCGAAACACCCAACAAAAACAATGATACGGATTTTAATTCGAGAATTAAAAGAGAATTTAATTCTCCCATTAACACAGGATCGGTTAACAGATTTAGGGAAAGAAGAAAACGTTAAGCAAGAAAAAAAAAGGAAAAACATAAGATAAGGGTTTAGAGTTTTTGAATTCTCACACTCAGACCTTTAATTTTTCAGAAATTCCAATTTAGCCATTGATTTTCAGAAGTTAAATCCCCAAAAATTAGGGTTCTGATTTAGGGATTTTGACTTTAAAAAATGGGGAAAAAATTGGATTGTGACACAAATCTATCAACTATTCACTATCTACGGTGAGTATTACCTTTTTACATTCCAACCGTCCGCTAAACACTAAACTCATACATGTACTCACCTTAAATGGATGAGTGCAATACTTAATCCACGAAATCATACCTCTCTGTCATCCCTAGTACAACTGGGATCGCTCCTCGGCACCTATGGATCGGACATCATAAAGATATTGCTTAATTTTTAACTTAAACATATGCTAGAAAGTTGATCACAATTCTAAGATAAATGTAGCAAGAAGAGATTAGTATCACTATATTTTATAATATATAGACAAACATAAATATTAGTATCACCATTCCAAGTAAATAAGAGGGAAAAGATTTCTTATAATTACAACATGGATAAACGCAATTTTTTTGATACACTTACACGGAGGGATATCCCTATCCATAATTATCTAGGAGAAGACGATATCCTAGATGCTATTGGGAAATTTTCGCATAGAAAGTTTTTAAATTGGAGAATTCTTCATTTTTGTCTTAGAAATAAAGCCGATATTGAGTCATGGTTCGATACCAGTACCAAGAGTAAGAAAAATATTAAGACTGTGGTTAATAATTATCAAATAATTGATAAAATGGACCTTTTTTATTTCATAATTTCTCAAGATCAAGAAAATGATTTAAAGTTAATTTTAAAATATTTTAATGTATATATACACGCACATATTTATTAGAGTTTATCGTTAAAATGATATTAAAAATATTAAAATCATTTTTTTCTTTCGATATTAACAAATTAATAAAATATATTTAAAATTTTTAAAAATTAAAAGTATATAATACAAACATAAACTTAAATTAAATCTTTAAATTTAATTTTACGTACAAATATTAAGGAACTTACCATAAAAATACAATTTAAAACTAAAAAAATATATAATTTTAAATTATTCGGATCGGGTACCCAGTAATTGGAAAAATCGGCCCAAGACCAACCCAATTACTCTCGGGTCAGGTACCTAGCCCAGTCGAGTGTTTTTTTTGAGAATTACCCATTATTTTTGTTTCGGGTAGTCGGGTCTGATAATTTTAAGCACCCCTAGGAGCAACCGTATAAATGGCCAAGTCAACAACACCAAATTCAATCCGTTCCAAGGCACAATAACAACAAAATTGGCTAACAACCTTACATGGCTTGTTTCTTTGTCTTTAGTGTAATATATAGGTTATATAAGAGAAGAATGGTATTGTAACAGGGTGTGCCAATTGTTATCAAAAACTATATTTTCCTTGCTATCTTCGTCTAAGAAATCTTCTTCTTCCTCTATTTTTATTTCTGCATGGTGATTAAGAACCAATTGCAGGCTTTGTTCCTAACATTGGTGCTTTATTTAGAGACTTCAATATGGTTACTCACTCAGAGTCAATTAAGTCCCTCCAAGATACCATCACTCAGTTGCAAGCTTACGTCGAAGCTCAGAAATGTTGAAATGCAAGCATTGAGAAGATGTTCAGGAAATGACCCGTCAAATTGCTGTCATTTCAACACATTTGGGGATTTGTGGATCACGTGAAGTTTTGGTTACGCAAGAACATTCAACCACAATGACTAATCAGGTGTTCGATAAAATACCAACACCAAAAAAAATGGAAATTGTTGATCAACCTGTTCTTGACAATACCAAAGATGATTTTCATGATGATAAAACAATGATTCAAGATTGTTTTGAGGAAATGGCTCCAACGTTACCCACAACTCAGGTACAAAGTTTTACAAATTTTTACACCTTCAACACGTTTATGGGGTTCATGCTCAAAGAAAAGAAGGTGTTGTTATGTTTACTGATGCACCTGATTATTTAGTTTTGGCTCACATAATACAAGAATTTGAAAGAACTAAAATGGCGTCGAAAATTTTGGGAATGATTTCTTTAGGCACAATTACTGGAGAGTTTGTCCAATATGTGTTTGGGTTTAAATTAGATGAGATTAAACATCAACGGAAAGAGAGGAAAGACGTAAGTTATCCGATGGTTAAATACCATTTTTGGCCAACTAATAGGATGAGCGGAGAAATTGTAATATTAAATATCGAGTTACAAAATCTTATGGATCACTTCAGCGAGATGTGTACCAAATTGAAAGGATTATGGCTTGTGCAAGAGACTAACCTTGCAGGTCTTCACTCGATGAGAGTGAGGACGAGAAGCAAAAGAGTAAAGTTTCAAAGAAAAAGTTTGAAGGTCTTTGCAATGTTATAAAGGATGTCTTGGAGAACAAAGGTGAGGATATGTCTGGTGGAGGAAAGGGAGTTTCATCAGCTTTAGCACCATCAAACGCCATTACGAACCTTGCAGCTTCCGTGTTTGGCGAACAATCATGCTTAGAGCCTATGATACCAAAGAGGAAACCAAGGGGGAGAAAAGAAATAGATTGGATATTTTCTGTGGCTGATCACATTGTTGAACTTATTGCATCCCAACAGAAGAGCAAGGATGGAACAATCACTCGAATTCAGGTGTATATTCGTGTCCGAAAATATCGAATTTGACATACCAGCTCTGCTCAACAAGGACTGCACAATCTGCTAGCCTTCTCCTGGTCCTGAAGCTCTTGTAAACCTTTTGCAACTTTACTGCTGCCTCCATTTGTGGGTTGTTTGGATCTAAAATCTGGTATTTTCTTGGAGATTCCTGGGGGAAATCTTGGGATTGAATATCAATTCCTTTGAAGCTAACAGATCCTTCCAATATCATCTTCCCAGAACCTAATAATTGTAGAATTGTTGGCTCTGAATCTGAGATTTTGAAACTGATGGATCTAAGTGGCGTTTTACCTACTTTTGTTTTGGATGGTAAATCTCCATATAAGGTATTATTTAAAGAGATTCTTGATTACTCTTTTATTAAATTTTTTGGCTGCACATGTTATCCGTTAACTAGACCTTATAATAGACATAAATTGGATTTTCGATCTACCAAATGCACTTTTCTTGGATATAGCTCCTTCCACAAAGGCTATAAGTGTTTAGACGCTTCTGGTAAGTTGATAATTTCTCGGCATGTTATATTTTCTGAGATTGAATTTCCTTTTGTTGAGAAGCAAAAAAATGATACTGGTTTGGAGTATGAGTCTAACATACAAGAAGTTCCTTTTGTTGTTATTTCACCAACAAAGTTTCATACGTTACTACAAAGGGAGGGTGAAGATATAGTTGGTAGGCCTAGTTCTACTCAAGATTATGCACAAGTTCGAACTGATTGCTCTCCAAGTGTTCCTCTTGTTAATATAACTTTTTTGGCTGCTGGTGGTAATCCCCTACCAGTTGTAGACTCTGGAATTCTTAGTGCAGGTTCACCAGTGGCTTCTCCCTCTAGTGAATCACAATTGCCTGCTGTCAGCCTTGCTCCTGCTCCTGCTCCTTTTGATGCTTCTCCAACTGCTCCTGAGTCAGCTTCTAGTGTTCATGAGTCAGCCGAAAGCATTCCATCTCGTGTAAACTCGAGTCAGGGTGGTTATTAGAACTTTCTGGAGAACAGTCCATGTTTGATTCTCGGGTGGAGTGTGATGATCCTCCTGTTGATGACATTGGCATGATAAGTTCTTTTGATCTTTCTACAGAACGAGAGGTTCAGGTTCCACCTGATATTACAAGTGATAGGTTTCCTGATGGTGAAAAACACATAGATATAGCTTTTGATGATTCTGTGTTCTCTCAACAAGGAACTGCCAATCAAAGCGTTCCACTCGAAAGAACGAACCACCACCATATGGTTACTAGAAGTAAAAGTGGTATTCGGAAACCTAGAATTCTACATGTTGACCTACTTGAAGAACCTACAAATATAAGAGATGCTATGAAGTCACCTCATTGGAGGGCAGCGGCTCAAGCCGAGTATGATGCACTGATGAAATATAATACATGGAGTATAGTACCTTTACCACCAAATAGGAGAGCAATTAGTTGTAAGTGGATATTTAAGATTAAAAGGAATCCAGATGGTACTATAGCTCGGTATAAAGCCAGGCTCGTTGCAAAAGGCTACTTACAAGAGGCTGGTATTGATTTCCATGAGGTTTTTAGTCCAGTAGTTAAACCTGTCATTGTTCGTGCAATAATCTCACTTGCAGTCTCGAAAGGGTGGTCTTTAAGGCAAATAGATATCAATAATGCCTTTTTAAATGGTGATTTGACTGAAGAGGTATTTATAGTTCAACCTCCTGGATATGAGTTAACTGGGAATTCTGAATCAACACTCGTTTGCAAGTTGAACAAAGCCTTGTATGGCTTAAAACAAGCACCTAGAGCTTGGTTTGAGAAATTAAAGGCTTATTTGGTGCAGAAAGATTTTGTTCTAACTAAGTCTGATGCATCTCTTTTTGTTAAAATCAGCTCTATAGGGAAAATATATCTGTTGGTATATGTTGATGATATAATTCTTACATGGTCTAATAATGTTTTAATTCAACAAGTCATAGAGGATTTGAATCAAGTCTTCTCTCTTAAAGACCTTGGTCCCCTTCATTATTTCTTAGGAATAGAAATACACTATACTTCTGATGGTATAATGTTATCTCAGAAGAAATATATCTTAGATCTCTTAGCAAAATGTGGTTTCAATGAGGCTAAGGGTTTACCAACACCTATGGTCACTAGTTGCAACTTATCAATTAATGAAAGTAGTCCGATTGAAGACGCATCTGAATATAGAAGTATTGTGGGAGCATTACAATATATTAATTACTCGTCCAGAGTTATCTTTTGCTGTTAATAAGGTGTGTCAATTTATGCAAAAACCTTGCGAAGGTTATTTACAAGCTGTGAGACGAGTGTTGAGGTATCTTCAAGGGACATCAGATTATGGGTTGAAGTTTTCGTGTAGCTCTCGAATGTCTCTAGTCGGCTTTGCTGATGCAAATTGGGAAACTGATATGGATGATAAGAGGTCTACTTCAGGCTATTGCATTTTCTTTGGTGGTAATCCAGTGTCTTGGAGTTCCAAAAAGCAACAAGTTATTGCTCGGTCCACAGCTGAAGCAGAGTATAGAAGTGTGGCCTGTGCTACTGCTGAGTTGGTTGGGATTCAATCATTGCTTGGTGAGCTTGGAGTTGTTATGGAGGGAATTCCTACGCTTTGGTGTGATAACACAAGTGCAGTGACAGTCTCTTCCAATCCGGTTATGCATTTCAAGTTTAAGCATGTTGAGTTAGATCTCTATTTTGTTTGGGAAAAAGTTTCTTCAGGTCAGTTAGCTATTAATGAAGTTCCAGCATACGAGCAGGTGGCAGATGTTTTGACCAAATCATTATCAGCTCCTGCGTTTCATAGGCATCGTCTCAAACTTTCGGTTGTACCAGTTCATGAATAAGATTCTTCCAAGGTTTGACAAGTTTCTTTCTTTCTTTTATTTTTGTTGCATGTGTTTGTCTTTCACAGGTTGACAAGAGTGCTTAAAGAAGTCTTTGTCAAGAGTTCAAGATTAGAATAGATAGGTGAATATTAGAATAGGCTGGCTGTTATTGTGTACAAGTGAGTGCAGAGTAGCTTTGTGTTCTGCATCTCTTGAAATTCAGAAGTTGTTGAATCCGGAGGGAGACAGTTAGGAGGTTGTTAGTTTGTTTTTCCTCTAATTCACTACTTCTCTCCTTGTATAAATACAACACCCATTTCTGTCGAACAAACTGAATTCAGATCAAATTTCAAAAGCGTTTTCAATCAAAAACACCAAATAAAGAACTCTGCCATCAAGCAAAAGCAACTCCCAGTAGGAAAAAAACAGCATTTGGGGACAAAGAACATTACCTTGAACTGTATGAAATCTGGGAATGAAATGAAAATGAAAAAGTGGGTGCCGTTGGTTTAATGCTTGAGTTTTGATATGGTTTTCTTCTCCTTCACTTTTCTCTCTGTTTGTTTCTCAGGAAAAAGAAAATCTAGCAGTGATAAGTTGTACCTGGTGATTGCTTATATAATGGTGGTGTGTTCATAATTTACATAATATTATTAAGAGACCCATACAGCGTTATTATCATTGATTAAAAATGAAAGCTCTAAAATGTGGTAGTTGAACTTGAAAGTTGAAACTTCCATGCATGAGTAGCTTTCATGGGGGAGATGACCTGGAAATCCCAGAAAATATGGAGTTTTAGAGCTTGGGGTCTTGATTTAAAATATGGAGTTTAAAGTTTAGTCATAAGGTTTTAAAATTTAGAGATAATGGTTATAATTTAGGGTTTAGGGTTATAATTTAGAGTTTATAAATCAAAACCTAGATCCTAACTATATTACTCTAAAAACAAATTCATGAGCTCCAAACCCTAAATTATAATCACAAACCCTAAATTTTAACCATTATTCCTAAATTTTAAACTTTAAACCCTATAAACTAAAACTTTAAACCTTTAAATTAGGACGTTTGTAAAAAAAAAATTACTATCAGTGTGACGATTGATGGGAAATTTTACTTATGTTCATTTTCTCTATTTATACCTTCACTAAAAATATAAAAATAGGGTCTGGTTTCATTTGTACGGTCTCATCCTGATTAATTTGAATCAATTCGAGTTCTATGTCTAGTTTTGGTGAGTGAGTCTCACAGCAAAGATTTTTTGCGTACGTAAAGTTTTAAACTTAAGACTCATTTAAGAAAAATCAAATTACTTATCACTTAGATCAAACTTTATTAATTAAGGTAAAACAGACTTTGATCCTACTCGATACAAATAAAAATGTTTTTTATTTCTATTTGATAAAATATTAAAATAATTGAAAAATATAGAGAGAATAATAATTATCATCTTTATTCTTAACGATAGGTAGACGATTAAAACAATATATAGAAATCACTTGATAGTATATTTTTCTCTCAATTTTATCAAAAAAATATATATAGAAATTGAGGTGCTATAACAATTATCTCTAATTTTTTAAATAAAATTATATTATTATATTAAATCAAATATTATTATTTCAAAATTTTAAATTATTATTTAAAAATAAAATATTATTTAAATTTACTTATATTGCATATAATGATTATGCTTAAACATGGAGGGTATTATACATGTATTTTGAAGTAGAGACAATTTATGCTCCCCATTTATACTAGACAAGGTTCTTAATTAATGAAAATATCATATGATCATATAAATATATATATTTAATAATAATATTCTAATTTTTTTAATTTTAAAATACTCCACACCAGTATGTCTAATTTTATTTTAAATTCAATGATTTTAAACTTTAAATCCTAATTCCTAAATTCTAATGATTAATTCTAAAATATAATTTCTTAAATTTTAAATACTAAAATAAATTTTTAAACCTTAAATTAAACTCGCTCGAGGAAAATAAATTTACAAAAATCCATGCTCAATAATTACTTTTCAATGAAATATTTTTATTTTCATAGTAATTGAAATAATGATAATAACTTTTTGATATATTAATATATAATTTTTTACAGTATCATATACAGCTTACGTAGAAGACTTCACTAAAACCTTTTTTTTGGTACTAAAATATCAACCACTTTAAAATCGGTTTTTGAACGAGTATTAAGAGTCAAACATAAATTATTTAAGGTCACTGACAGATTCAAAAAATTATTTGAGGGTGAGTATATATACAATTTTTAAGGTTGGGTACAACTCTTAAATATTACAAAAAAACTTATGGATTAATTCATAAAAATTATCAGAATTAAGGGTAAATATATAATCTTTAAAAAATTCAGGGTGGATCCGTGCTCACCGTACACGAACCATGGATGCGCCATTATTTGGGGTTGTTATTTTCAATAAACGAACGTCTACCATTGCTAAGGGTGTTCATTATCGGATATCGGATCGGATCCGGGTTTTCGAATCGATGATATAGTGATCCGTATCCGATCCAAAAAACGGATATTCAGATATCAGATATTCAGATCGGATAGTCGAATATCCAATTATCAAAAAATATAATTTGATTGAACTAATTTTTTGAATTTAAAGGTTGTATTTATGAAAAAATTGAAATTTTGAATATAATAAATAACAAATTATTAAATACATAAAAGTTATTTTTAAATTTTTTTTGAATATAATAAGAGCTAAATTGTTGAATATAACAAAATTAATATTATTAAAAATTTTAATTTTTGGGTTTTCGAATAATCTAAAACTTAAAATATTATAATCCGTCAAAAATAAAAACCACAATTATTCTTGTAAAAAAAAAAGTTTACTTAGGGAAGTAAAAATTATCTGCCTCTTGTCATTCATGTATCTTTTAAAAAAATTAAAAAATTAAATTTTACACTCTAATTCTTATTTTTTATATCTTAAACCTTAAACCCTAAAAGATATACCCTACTCTTAATTGCTTAAACCCTAACCCTAACCCCTAACCTTAAACTCTAAACCCTCTGATTTAAAATAAAAACATAAAAAGCGATGGATAATTTCTACCGCTCAGGGGTTAACCTCCAAAAAGTCATGCTCTAAAAGTTTTGGTAAATTAATATTTGAACCTTTAAATTATTAAAAATAATTTAGATTTTAAAAGTTAGAAAATTTTTCAAGATTTATTTAAATCTCAGGAGTGAAGAGTTTAAGGGTAAATTAAACCCACAACTACGATAAAAATACAAAGATTAAGGTTTATTTTGGTATTGTTTTTAGAAAATATAATTTAAAAAATATTTTTAGATTATTTGATTTAAAATAAAAATGTTTAATATTATTTTTGAAATATAAGTTTAAGTAGATAAAATATATATTTTAAACATTTATTTTAAAATATAAAAAAATAATGATATAAACAACGATGTACGAGTAATTTTACTTTCAAGTAATTTTTTTAAAAAAATTAAAAGCTAAAAGTTTTGGTTTCTAAAATTCTAACTAAATTGAAAAACATTTTTTACCCGAAAAACTATTTATTTTTTATTATTACTTTTATCTCAAACCAGACTTCAAAGTCTGATTAGAAAAACAACCAAAATAAAACCTAAAAACGGGCGGAGAAGATATTAAAAACTGAAAATTGTACATTCTAAAATTTTTAATTTCTTATATAGTTTTTTTATATTTTTATATATTTTATTAACGATTTAAGAAAAATATTCCTTAAAATTTTATAATCTCAAAATTTAAAATTTCAATTATTTTCCTATAATTTTACGTCCGACTCAACTTTTTAAGCTGAGCCTGACTGCCTGAGCTTGATAGAATACGAGAGTTTTAGGGATTTATGAAAAAAACTGAAATTGAGAATTTTATTTCTTGTTGTATCGAATACAAAGAGAAAGTTTACATATATAGAATATATAAGGACCCTAAAATAATCCTAGTTGGCAACTAAATTAATCCTAGCTGGCAAGAAGTCCAAGACTTGGTTATAATTTTATTATCCCTCAAGTTGAAGCGTATATGCTATGTAAGCCCAACTTGAAAATAGAATTCTGAAAAAAAGTAGTAGACAAAGCTTTCATGAAACAATCTACAAAAACTGAAAGCAAAGTGATTTGTTTTTTTTTTTGAATCTTCTCTCTAATAAGATGACAATCAATCTCAATATACCTCGTTCTTTCATTATGCACAGTGTAGCGACCCTTTTAAAAAATTAAAATTTAATAAAAATAATAAAATTAAGAAGTGTGATAGTGAAATGAAAGAAGGGGAGGAAAAAGTAGGGTAAAAAGAGGTCACTAGTAGAAGAGTGAAAATTACGGTTTAGTTTGAAACTCGATTTGAAAATGATTAATAAAATTGGGGATTGAAATTAGAAAAGTTGAAATTGGGGATTAGGTTTTTAGGAACCAAATTAGGGTTTAAAATTGAAATTTTGAACAAGAGAATTTTGAAATTAGGTTAAAATCGAAAACTGAGAATTTAGTTAAAAAAGGAAATTTGAAAGGAATTAGGGTTGGGGATTTGGAAAATAATTTGGGAAACAATTGAAAATGTTTTTTTTAAAAAGGGTTTGAAAATAATTTAAAAAAGTTGGAGTCGCCATTGGTCACTTTTGGTAGACCGGGCACCGGGAAACCAGAGATTCGTTAAAAAAATTAGGTTTGAGAGTCGGTTACGATTTAAAACGAGATTAGCGTTAAAAACCGTCCAAAACTGGTACCTTTACAAAATAAAGCTTAATTAATTTTGGATTTTTGATTTAAAGTGACATTTAAATTGAGATTTGTTTAAATATTCGAATTCAAATTTTATTTTTACCGTATCTTTATTCGAAGGTAAACGCATGCACCGCCACCACTACGTTACCGAATAAAGAAATTTTTGTTAGGTTCATTAATTAATGAGTGAACATGATTGAGGCAAAATTAAGATAAACAATATATGAATATATGTACAAGCATAAGTAAATGGAAAGTAAATACAAGAAATGATATGTCAAAATATAATACATGAATAAAATTAAATAACCAATATGAATAATGGCAAGAACAAAATAAATGTATACAAAGCAAAATATGCATGCAACAACGTAATAAAAAAACAATGAAAAGAAGGATAATGAAATATGAATCACACATGTTATATTACGAAATAAAACTAATAATTATGCATTAAAGGAAGTAAATATGACGACACATAAACGTACATTCTACTACATGACAAATAAATGAAACAAAATGCCTATAATAAGATTAAAATTATAACAAAATAAAGAAGAGATAAAATAAAGGCTACTGTAAATGATAAAAAGAAAAGAAAACAAAACAGAAGGGTCAAAAATAAAAGAAAAACACATCTTATATTTAAATAGTGACCAATTTAAAAGGATTTAAAAATATCGAAGCCCTCAAACTGTTATTTTGAAGCGAGGAAGGACCTGAACGTATGTACAAAACACGGAGGGACCTTCAAAAAATAAACCATTTTAAAAAGGTGTTATAACCGAAATTGGTGACTAAATTAAAAAGGCAAAAAAATTCAGGGACTCAAGGAGTGGTTTTGACAAGCATCGTTTTACTCGTCAAAAATAAAATATTCCTCTTTAAATTAAATAAGTAAAAGATAGTATAGTAAAGAGGGTCGATCCACAGAGAATTTGGAATTTCTGACGTAAGTCCAGGATGTTGCAAACAATTAATTAAAATAAGGGGGTTTGATGAGATTGTGATGAAAAATTAAGAAATTAAAGTAAACAAATAAAAATAAAGATTGAGATAGAGAAATTGTAGTTGAAAATGACAAATGAAGAAGTCGCCTTGAGCTAACTTTGTTTCAATTTTGTCGATCATTGAAAAGGATTTTTACTCCGGGATTCATGTCGGTTATAGTTTACAAGGACCAACCCATTGTAACTTGCCTTTATCTCTTGTAACCAATCTTCCCAAGCTTATCTTTGAGAGATGATTATTGAGTGGATTAACCACAGCTATTGTCATTAAAACAATCAGATTAAGTACTGAAAAGGCCCGACTCAGATTATGTTGTCTCGTTGAGAATCGAATTCAATCTCATTTTTCCTTAGCGGACCGCCGCTAAGTGTGTTCACATGAAGTCAAAATTGCCACAAGCAAATCCTTCCTCCCACTGTATATTAAAACAACTTCCCGACCAACAAGCTCTTTTTGTTTTGAAAATGTTTTAATTTTATAAGGCCGATTGCCAAACTAATAAAACAAAAAAATAAAAATATATCCCAAAGGGAATTAAGTACTATTCAATTCTCACATATTGAATTGATTCATTGTTAGCTCTTGGCTTAAAGAAAATTAGCTAAGCATGATATCAATTATCATACTTAGCATATTTTTGAAAAATATAAAAAGACTTAAAAAAATAAAGAAAGAAAAGAAATTTTATAGAATAAAAGCAACAAGACAAGAATTCAAAGATGAAATGATGGATGATATAAAGCCTTACCCATGGAGGGTATTTATAGGCTACTAATAACCTAAAAATAATAAACTAACTCACAATAAAATAAAAGATAATAGATAATTCTTGAGTTTAAAATTTTAAAAACAAAATATCCTCTCAAATCTTGTTGCTAAACCGCCTCCAGAATTCTCTCAGATTTCGCTAACTAGACTGTCTCTAGAATCTTCTAGAAACTGCCACATTAGCGTTTCGTCGTGCCCGACGTCATGCCCATATCTCCAGTCGCGAAAAAAATGCAGAAATTGTCTTTTTAATCACCAATTGTAGAAACAAGTCACTGCACATGAAAGATACGAAATCCGCTCAAATTAGAAGTGATAAATTGATGAGAATAGGATAATTAACAATTAAAAGTAACTATTTAAATCATCAATCAGGTTTATAAAACACGGAGGGTTTTAAAATGTAGTTTCCCCGTTTTTAAATGAAGGACTAAGTATATAAGTCACTTAGAAATCTGAAAAAGCCCTCCTTTCTTCATTTTTGTTTCGAAAGTAAATCAAATGAGAGGAATCCTCTCTGTGGTTCATCTTAAACCCAGAAAAAAAAGATGAACATTCATGTGTTCTTCGTTTCCAGAAAACAGCCTGGCGGCCGACGAAGAAAAACCTATTTTTTTTCTTAAACCTCAATGAAATCTTCCCCTTTTTGAATAGAAATCAAATCAAAACTCTCTTATTTTAAACCTAAAACAAAATCAGAAAACCTTTTTCTTTCAAAATCAGAGAAGAAAAAAATCTTTCTTCGATTTGAAAAGAAAGAGACGAGGGCACAACTCCCCTTCAATCTCGGCTCACCAGAGCGGCATGAAGGCCAAGGCTTATCGCCGGAGAAGTCGAAGATATGGGAGGAAGACTCGATTCAAAGGTAACAAAAACCCTAGAAAACTTAAACTCGTTTATTTTTGGTTCCCCTTTTAATGCATGCAACAAAAGAAGAGGATATACCTCAAAGCTCTTTCTATTGATCGAAAAGTGTGGGGGGAACCCCTTTACAATTGTTTTGCAGTTTTATAGTTGAAATATTACGAAGGGGAAAATGAAAGAAAAATTCCTTAGTTCGCTGGAAATTTGTTTGGTTGCCTCTGATATTCCTGATTTTGTTGTGCATGGATCTGTAATTATCTGAGATTTGTCCGTATATTTGCTGCGTTTTCACTCTGTGAATATGGAATTTTGCTCTGAAATGCGTCTGATATTTTGTCTATTAATGTTGTACGATTATGATGCTCTTATTTGTTTGTTTGCGCATGCGAACCGGCCGACGATGAGGGGACCATTGGAAATGCATTCGAACGGTGAGGGGATTCGAAGGGTCTCCGGGAAGTTGAACGGTCGAGATTATCATTCGAAGAGTCGTGCATGAAAGACACGCGCGCGTGGGAGTACGAGGACTTGGCGCGTGCCACGCGTGGGAGACCTAGAAGGTTCTTTCTCTGTGTTGATCTGGGTCGTTGTATCCAATTTGGATCCAACGGTGAGATGCTAGTTGCGCATAAGAGATAAAGGAGTGTGTTAGATTAGGGTTTATGGTTAAATGGCTTAACCGGTTGGGCTTAGAGTAATGAGTTTGTATAATAAATTAAACAGGCTTTGTGATTATTTGTATGTGGGTTGTATATTGGAATGTTAACATTATTTAATAATATTGGGCTCATTTTAAAATTTAGATTGGTCTTATTTTATATTTGGGTTAATTATATAATAATAATAATAATAATAATAAATAATAGAGTTAATTACTGCGGAGGTCACATTTGTTTGCTCCCAGTACAAATTTAGTCATCGATTTTAAAAATCAATCAATATAGTCACGTACGTTTTCAAGCTGTAAATTTATGGTCACTCTGATGTTACAAGCCGTTAAAGATTAACAGAAAGATGATTTGGCACAATAAAAGAAGGATAAATTATTTAAATAGTCCATAAACTATTATTTTACTTTTGTTTCAGTTTTAATTTGACCCTAAAAAATTAAAATTTTATATTTTTACCATCTTTCTAAAAATATATTCATTTCTCTAAAAATTCTTTAACCCAAATTAATTATAATCTATATAACCCAAACCTATTATCTATTTTTTTTTTCAAATTTTCAAAAATACAAACATTTTTTTCCTGTATTTTTATTATATATTGAATTTTCATTTTTGTTTTTTTGTTTGTGTTCATCATCATGCAAGCAACTGAAAAAACAGAGGCACAAAAATTCGATTCACTATCATCGTCAATATCACCTAACTCGTCGTTATCGAACAAAAATTAAACAAGAAGACACTATCGAATTTTCTTCGAGATCAAAAGCTTCAAGATTTCTCCAACTTGTTTGACGAAATGATGACCTTCCTCGACTTAAAGCTTTAATCTTGTTCGGCTCCAATCCAGTACCGAAGTGTTTGCACACTCGACAAGATCAAACACGCTCTGGAGTAAAGAAAGAATCATAAAGAAAAGTTCCTCATTATTACTGTAAACACCTCTATCGAAGACAACAAGGTCTTGTTCTTCATCATCACCATCCTCAATGACGAAAATGTTTGCAGCTACATGCCCTGGTTGTTTGTTCTATGTCATGTCTTCTAGTACAAATCCAAGGTGGCCTCGCTGTGATTCTTTTGTTCCATCTTCTTTGTATATGAAAAAAATCTAGGTTTGACTTAAATGTACCATTTTAACTCTATTTTTTTCCTCTGAGAATTGATTGAAGATTTTTTTTAAAAAAATTATTGGAATCTTCAATCACTGTAAATGCTTTAATTCTTGTAAATTGAAAAATCATAGTTTGATTCTAATGTATATTCGGTATTTGATTTTTATGATTATTTTTAAGATTTTTTTATGTTTTTCAACAGAATAAAATATTATACGCATAAAAAGCTTCAATATATGAAACTTCATATAGCTCACACTCTTAGACGAAGCGAAAAGGTTGAGACCTGTGAATGAAGCGCATTTCAATTTTTCAAGAATAATATAAGAACAAGTTTTTATTAACTTTTGTTTCTTACAAAAAGCTTAATACAAATTAACGAACAAGTGATGGAAATTGGAAATTCCTTTACAAGGCATCCACAAGAATCCAGCATGTCCGTTCTCGATGGATATTCCACTATCTATACCACAAAAATATATTGAGAAAACAAGGGAATTGTGTTTCAAATTTTTATAGAATTTTTAGAGAAATGGATGTGTTTTTTAGAAAGATGGCGAAAATATAAAATTTTAAAATTTTGAGGGTCAAATTAAAGATAAAATAAAAATGAAATAATTATTTTGTGACTATATATGTAATTTATACTTTTATTATTGTGCCAAACCATCTTTCCGTTAACCTTTAACGGCTTGTAACGTCGGAGTGACCATAAGTTTACAGCTCGAAAATTTACATGACTATATTGGTTAATTTTTAAAATCGATGACTAAATTTGTACCGGGAACAAACAAACATGACCTCTATAATAATTAACCCTAAATAATAACAACAACAACAATAATAATATAAACAAGAGATGAAAATAATAATAATAATAGAACATAAATAAAAAGAATATATATAAAAGGGAAAATAAATAAAAGATAGTAATATATAAAGTAATATTTTTTATTTTTCAAAGCATAGTATATAAATATAAAATATTAATATTTTTGTATTTTTGTTGTTTAATAACAAAATTAAAAAGGAAATGGAACCAACATTAGAAAGGAAAATAAGTATAATATATAGTATTTTTTCGCATTTTTGATTAATAATTATGAACCCTTTATTGAAAATAAATTAAAATTGGATTTTCAACCCCGAATAAAATTAGTAATTACACATAAAATTTTCTGCAATTTTAATAACGGAACGATTATCACAGAAAAGATTAGCAAGAGTGAAATTAACATATAAATCTTGTAGTAAAAATTGGATCCACTATATTTCACATGATGCTGATGCCAAGGTTTAGTATTCAGCTTCACTAGAGGATCATGAAATAATTTGCTATTTCTTTGATTTCCATGAAACCAAGGAATAACCAATAAAAATGTAGAAACCTGTTATAGGTTTTCTAGTGTCTGGACAAGAAGTCCTGTTAGAATCAGAAAAAGCATTTAGTTGCAGTTTATTATCAGATTGAAAGTATAAACCATGATCATGAGTTCTTTTAAGATATCGAAGAATCCTATGAGTATACTTGTCATGTGAATGCTAGTAGGGATAGATAGGAATTGAGATAACCGATGCACAACAAAAGTTATGTCTGGTCTAGTATTTGTGAGGTATAAGAGTTTTCCTATTAATTTTCTATAAGAGGTTATATCTTCTAATGTGATTCCTTCATTTTTAGAAAGTCTTTTAAAGCCATTAAGTTTGGTTTAGAAACTGGTTTAGCATCTAAGAAATCAGAATCTTTTAATAATTCCAAGATATACTTCCTTTGACAAAGAGCTTGTTCGAACAATTTCAAAGCCTAAAAAAGTATTTTAAATTTTCTAGTTCCTTAATTTTAAAAGCATAATGAAGAGAAAACCTAATATGATTAATTTCATGTAAATTAGAACTTGCAAGAACAATGTATTCAACATATAAAAGAAGAGCAATAAAGTTGTTTCCTTCGCCTTTAACAAATAAAGATGAATCACATTGCTTTGAATAAATTTTGTTCTTGGGAGAAAAACCAAGAGGAAATTTCATATAAATCTCTTCTTCTAAAAAATCATGTGAAAAAACATTATTTATATCTAGTTGATGCAAAAATCAATTATTTGTTGTTGTAACGGCCAATAAGATTCTAATGATGGATATCTTTGCAACAAAACTAAAGGTATCCAAAAAATCTACTCTCAATTATTGAGTATTATATAACCTTTGTCAACTAACCTAGATTTGTATCTATCAAAAGTTCTATCAGATTTTAACTCAGTTCTATAAATTCACTTACAACCTATAGGGTGTTTTCCAGGTGGTAAAGGAACAAGAGTCCAAATATTGTTTTTATCAAGACAAAAACAAATCTATATCCTTTGATATTACTAGGATTCCAATAAAAACAAATCTAACAGCCCTGGGATGAAGATTTGTTTATGTTTTAAGAAGAATAGAAGCATAAGTTAAGCATCCAAAACTTTTAAATGTCCTAACTTTGATTTCTTGTTATGCAAAATTTTAAAAGGTGTACAATTATTCAAAACAAGAGTTGGAGTAACATTAATTAGATAAGATGTATATAATATACAATCAAATCAAAAACATAAAGGAATATTAGCTTGTAATTTTAAGGCTCGGGCAACATAAAGTAAATGTTGATGTTTTTGTTCTACTAGACTATTCTGTTGTGGAGTGTAAACACAAGATTACTAATGTAAAGTGCCTTTAGAAGTAAAGAAGTCTTCCATATCAAATTCTCTTGCATTAACAGACCTAATACCATTTAATACTTTTACAAAATTGAGTTTCTGTCATTTGAAAGAAAGTAATTAATAGTTTAACCTTAGATTTTGTTTTAATTGTCAAGAAGTAAGAATGACCATAGATGCTTTCAACCGGAAAAGGTCCCCAAGCATCAACATGTATAAGATCAAAGATCGAATCTGAAATAGATGTACTAATAGGAAAAGTCAATCTTTTTTGCTTAGCCAAATAACAGACATCACAATTGAAACAAACTAAGGTATCTTTAGGCTGAAAAACTAAATGATACAAACTAGCAATTTGCTTAGCTAAACCAATCATCTTCTACTTTGAATTCTGTAAACAACAAAGATCAGATTTAAAACTCAAAGAAATATTGGTATTGACAAGCTGAGAAACAGAAACAATATTAAAATGGAAGAAAGGAATATGAACATTAAAAAGATTGAGATTTGAGTTAAGTTGAACAGTACCAATATGAATTACTTCAACCATATAAAACTAAAATTAATTTTGATATAACAAACATGTTAAAAGATTATTTTAAAATAAATTTTTAAGTCTCTAAATCAAAAATTCGATGTCAAGCGAAACCAAGAACACCAGAAATATTTTTCTTAAGTTTTTCACTCCAGGCATTTCGTTACTATTTACATTGGTATAGACGACCTTTGTTTTCAAAGAATGTTCTTGAGTCCTAACACCAGTTTCGAAACACGTTTTCGATACCTAAACTATACTGCCAAGAAGTGTTTTGAACCATGTATCGAAACTAGGATTTAATATTTAAATATTTTAAATAATGACATGGCGTTTCGATACCAGTTTCGATATCCTTAAAAATCCCCAACAGCTCTTTAAAGTTTTAAACGTTTTGACCGTTGGTGACAGTTAAGCTTTAAATGGTAGTTGACCAGTTTCGATACTCGTTTCGATACCAAGGATCACATTCTACTCCTAGTATCGAAACCTATTTCGATACACCCCTAATAAATGCACGTCTCTTTCTATTTATATACAGTTTCGAAACAAATAACCCATGTTTCGATATCAGTTGTTGCAGAAGTGCATTTATGGTGGGAAGATGAAGCTTCAACGTTTATATTTATGTTTTCAACAACCCTAACGGTTAGAATTCGATGAGAAGGTATAAAATGAAACATTTCAAGTAGCATTAACAACTATTGAACCTCAAGCAAACATCCAATTTCAAGCAGCATTAGCAACTAGTCTGTTCGTGAATGCAATTGAAGGAAAACTAGTTATTGTACTAGTATACGTGAATGATTTAATCATCACTGGTGATTTTGAGGATGAAGTTCTTCGAACCAAGAAGAATTTATCAGTTCGCTTCCAAATGAAAGAATTGGGTCAACTCAGACATTTTCTTGGTCTAGAGATTGATCACACTGACAAAGGAATTTTTATCCATCAAAGAAAATATTCTTGTGATCTATTGAAAAAGTTTGGAATGCTCAATTGCAATCCAACTTCTACACCGATAGAACCAAATGCCGAAATTTGTGCTAATGAAGGGAAAAGTTTAGAAGATGATACGATGTACCGACAACTAGTTGGTAGTCTAATCTACTTAACTTTAACAAGACCAAATATTTCTTTTGCAGTTGACGTTATGAGTCGATACATGCAAAATCCAAAGAAGCCTCATTTGGAAGCAGCTCGAAGAATTTTAAGATATGTGAAATGTTATACAATCTTCGTTCTGAAACGATTACAAAAGAAAATAGTTAATAAAACAAAACCGAAATTGAAACTTTGAAATATAAAGATCAAACCGAGTTTTGTTTGAAAACGGAAGAAGTTGAGGCCTGCGTTCAGCAGTTTCCTTAAAACTGATTTGCAGCCACTCCGAAGGTGCCGAGTTGTTTGGCAGTCAGTCTCCCAAGATACAACAACTGGAAGAACTCCGAACAGTAGCACTTCTACCGAGTTCTCGGACCGCTCTTATCTTTGCCTATCACCGAGAGAGAAAACTGAGAGAGAAATCGTGTTTGGTATGATTTAAAACAGAGAACATCAACCCCTTTATATAATGGATTTCTAGGGCAAACGGTGGTATAACTTTCCTTATTTAATATCCGGGAAATCCGGGATTAAATTCCAAAACGGAAAAGCCAGAATTAATTCCAATCAAAAAAAGGAATTAATTTCAAATATCCGAGAATCAGAATAATTGTTATTCAACCGGTATTTTAAATTTAAATTAAATACCATAAATAACAATTATATCATTAATTTGCTAGAGCAGTCAACTGCTAATTAATTCAAAATATTCTGAATTAATATTCGTTTCTAGATATTTCCAAAAATAAAATAAGGAAAAAATATTCACAACGGGTAAAATATCCGTAGGCCTCGGAAAGGCCTGACCGGTCCGGACATTCGCGTCGCCCACGTCGTGCGGGTGCGCTCCAACCCGAATGGAATTGGATTCGCACCCCCCTGCGCGCGAGGCACAATGTCAACTAAAGTCATTCAATGACTTCATTATGGGTAGTTGTATATAAACAACTCTCATATCATTTATCCTACCAATGTGGGATAAAGGGGTTCTACATTCCTTATTCATTCTTGACCTTCCCACTTTGAGCATCAATTTCTCATTCACCACTCAACGATATTGAGCGTATGAGCTACCGTTGTAAAGATCTCACGGCATAGAATAGGAATCAACCATTTCCTTATTCAAAACCTTATCTTTACTTGTTCAAAAATTGCTCCAAAGATGGTTACATACCACTGTTTTTCCAACAATCCCCCACATGAATGAAATTGATGATTTTATCAAAACATTTTTGGCACATTATGGTGATAGGCTCTACGATTGATAGATATATAGGATAGGTAGATTTATTCCTTTGAACCTTCCCTTGTGAAAGTATATTTACTTTACTAGCTAATCAGTAGACGCGATGTCCTTGAACTGTCAGCCGTTGGTGTAAACGATGACATACTTCACACACCTATCTCTCTGACAAGAGATACAACTCTCATGGTTATGTCCTTAAGGCCGTGGACATCTCTTGGTTCTGCAAGAGTATGAAAGAACTATGCCCAATAGTCTCCTTGAAGCGGCCCCACTTCACTCTCACATAGGTGACTTATGTTGCTCGGCTCACCGAAGCACACAATGATCATTAAAAGCTTTTGCTTAACCTCTTCCAAATTTTTGTCACTGTTCACATCATAGGAATGGTCCTGGGAGGGAACCCCCACAGTGACCGCACAGGTATATGCAGTTAGGTTGTCCCTTTGAACCTAGATCTTGGGATCTCTAGTCAACCAGGTAGGGTTTTCCTTCACATAGCGCCTTTATTTTTCATGGGCTTTAGTCCCATTACTTTCGATGTTTTCTTAACTTGATCTCGATTTAACCCTTTGGTTAGCGGATCCGCAATGTTATCTTTTGATCTTACAAAATCAATAGAGATAACTCCATTTGAGACAAGTTTTCTAACGGTATTATGTCGTCGACGTATATGTCGAGACTTACCATTATTCATAAAGTTTTGTGCCCTAGCAATCGTTGCTTGATTGTCACAATATATGCACACAGTGGGCACTGGTTTTTCCCATTCAGGGATATCCTCAAGAAATTGCCTTAACCATTCGGCTTCTTCTCCAGTTTTATCTAGAGCTACAAACTTAGATTCCATTGTGGATCTGGTTATAATTGTTTGTCTTGAGCATTTCCATGATACGGCTCCTCCTCCTAGAGTGAACACATATCCGCTTGTGCCTTTGGTTTCTTGTATGTCAGATATCCAACTCGCATCGGAGTATCCTTCTAAGACAGTAGGGTCTTTGGAATAATGCAATTCGTAGTCCCGAGTATATCTAAGGTATCTTAGTACCTTTACTATTGCTTTCCAGTGATCTTTTCCTGGATTACTCGTGAATCTGCTTAGACTGCTTACAGTTAAAGCTATATCTGGTCTTGTGCAGCTCATAAGATACTTTAAGCTGCCTATGACCCTTGCATATTCCACTTGATTGATACTTTCTTCTTTATTCTTGGATAATTTAAAACAAGGATCTAAAGGAATTGTAGTTGTACCACAATCATCCTTGCCAAATTTTTCAAGAATCTTATCCACGTAGTGTGATTGAGTTAATATGAGACTTTCTGTTGATCGTTTTATTTGAATACCCAAAATTGTATCAGCTAATCCCATATCTTTCATGTCAAAGTTTGAATTTAACATGTTCTTGGTATGGTGTACCATCTCATTGTTGCTTCCTACAATGAGTATGTCATCTACATATAAACATAGGATGACGTATCCAATGTCCGTAGTTTTGACATATACACATTTATCACACTCATTTATTTTGAAGCCGTTTGTCATCATGACATTATCGAACTTCTCATGCCATTGTTTTGGTGCTTGTTTCAGTCCATATAAAGATTTGACCAATCTACAGACTTTCCTTTCTTGACCTGAAACTACATGACCCTCAGGTTGTTCCATGTATATTTCTTCGTCAAGTTCTCCATTTAGAAAAGCTGTTTTAACATCCATTTGATGCACTTCGAGATTTCTTAATGCAGCAATGGCAAGTATCATCCTAATAGATGTTATTCTTGATACAAGGGGAAAACGTATCAAAGTAATCAAGGCCTTCCTTTTGTCGGTATCCTTTTATTACCAACCGTGCCTTGTATTTATCAATTGTTCCATCTGTTTTCATTTTCGTTTGAAAATCCATTTTGAATTTAGTGGTTTAATTCCCGAAGGAAGATCCGCTAACTCCCAAGTATGGTTTTGTAAGATGGAATCAATTTCACTTTTTATGGAATCTTTCCAAAAAATGCTTTCAGAGGAACTTATAGCTTCATTATATGTTAGAGGTTCATCCTCTAGCATATAGGTTAGAAAGTCAGATCCAAAGGATTTTTCTATCCTAGCCCTTTTGCTCCTTCTTGGCTCTTGTTCAGATTCATCCTTTTGTTGATCATTTGAGGATATATCGTCCAATGTTTGCTTAACAAACTGATCAACTTCCCTAGTTTTATAGGAAAATATATTTTCAAAGAAAGATGCATTTTTTGACTCCATTATCGTGTTTTTGTGAATCTCTGAATTTTTCGATTCATACACAAGAAAACGATAAGCATTGCTATGTTCAGCATAGCCTATGAAAATACAATCCACTGTTTTTGGACCTATTTTCATTTGTTTCGGTGGTGGAGCCATTACCTTTGCAAGACACCCCCATATTTTTAAGTGTTGATATGAAGGTTTTCGACCTTTCCATAGTTCATATGGTGTCTTGTCTTTTCTTTTCTGTGGGACCTTATTTAAAAGGTAATTTGCCGAAAGAATGGCTTCCCCCCACATGTTCTGAGGTAACCCAGAACTTCCTAATAAAGCATTCATCATTTCTTTCAGAGTGCGATTCTTACGTTCGGCTACTCTATTAGATTGAGGGGAATACGGTGGTGTTACCTCATGAATAATACCATGTTGGGTGCAGTATTCACCGAATGGATTAACATATTCTCCACCACGATCACTTCTTACCATCTTAATTTTCTTATTAAGTTGGTTTTCGACTTCTTGCTTATAGATTATAAATTTATCTATAGCTTCGTCTTTGCTTTTTAACAAGTATATGTAGCAATATCTTGTACTGTCATCGATAAAGGTAATAAAAAATTTATTTCCTCCTCTTGTTTGGACAAATTTTAAGTCGCAAACGTCGCTATGAATTAAATCATTGTACTTCTTTCAATAGTTTGAAATGAAGTTCTTGTTGATTTTGCTTCAACACATATTTCATATTTTAACTTATAATCAATGTGAAATGAGGGAATGCGATCTATTTTAATTAACCTTCTTAAGGTATCATCATTTACATGTCCAAGTCTACCATGCTATAAATTAAATGACTCAAGCATATAAGCAGAAGAAGAAGCTGCATTCTTATTCTTATTCTTCATATGGGATTTTACAGAGATAGTATTGAGTTTCCACATTCCATTTAGTACATATCCCCTACCCACAAACATTCCCCCCTTAGTTAAAATTAACTTCTAGGATTCAAAAACCATCCTAAATCCGTGAACACTTAGAAGTGTTCCAGAAACAAGGTTCTTGCGTATGTCAGGTACATACAATACATTCTGAAGCTTGAGTTCCTTTCCAGAAGTCATCTTCAACACCACGGTTCCCTTCCCCTTTATCATGGAAGTTACAGCATTACCCATGTAGAGTTTCTCTCCATTATCGCATGGTGTCAGCTCATGAAAAGAGTTTTCGTCACAGCAGATATGACGTGTGGCTCCTGTGTCCAGCCACCACTCTCTTGGGTTTGAGTCAACCATGTTGACTTCAGATATCACAGCTACTAGGTCTTCATCTTGCACGACGTTGACTTCTTTGGCTTTCACTCTCTTTGGAAGCCTGCATTCTGTGGATCTATGCCCCATTTTCCCACAATTGAAACATGATCCTTTGAACTTCTCCTTTTTGAAGATCCCGCCACTTGGTCCTAACTTTGGTTTAGTTTGGGCCCTCTGCGGTTGCTTCCCTTTCTTGGTTTCGACAGCATTTGCCTTGGCTTCTCTGCTGTGAGATTTCCCGGCATTTCCTCTGTTGTCTTCTTCAATTCGAAGCTTGGAGATCAGTTCTTCCACAGTCATCTCCTTCCTTTTGTGTTTCAAGTAACTCTTGAAATCATTCCATCCAGGAGACAATTTTTCCGTGATGGCAGCTACTTGGAAAGGCTCGTTGATAACCATTCCTTCTGCAAGAATTCCATGAATAATTAGTTGGAGTTCTTCAACTTGAGTTACTACTGATTTTGAATCAACCATAGTAAAATTCAAGAATCTTGCGACTAAAAACTTTTTAGCCCCAGCATCATCTGCTTTGTACTTATTTTCCAAAGCATTCCATAACTTCTTGGCAGTTTCATACACATTGTACACCGGATACAAAGAATCTTGTAATCCGTTCAGGATGTAGTTTCGGCACATATAGTCGCCGTCGTCCCATTCTTCTTTCATCTTTATGGCAGTGACCGTGTCAACTTGCCCTTCTCCGTCTCCTACATTAATGACTGGAGGATCGGCCGTTAAGTAATTCCTCAAGCTCAACATGGCAAGATAAAACATCATCTTTTGCTGTCATGTCTTGAAGTTCTGTCTAGTGAATTTTGGCGGCTTCTCATTGTGATTAACATTCACAGCCGGTACATTCGTATTCTGGACTTGTTTGGAGCTCTGTGCAGGTGCAGAGACCTTCGAATGCTCAGATTCTCCAGTAGTCATTTCTTTCTGCTAAAGAACAATAGAAATTCAATTAATTTCTTAAAACAGAAATAAAGAATTTCTTGTTTAAAAACTGACAATTTCTGCGAACAGATTTGTCACAACTTTTGAGATTTTCTGCAAACCCGTTTAAGAACGGTAGGATAAATCCTGAAACAAATTGTTTGCAATCTCTTTTACACCTTTGATCGTTTCGGTCTGAAGACGGTATAAAACTAGGGTCAGTCTTAAGATTGTTATACAATCTTCGTTCTGAAACGATTACAAAAGAAAATAGTTAATAAAACAAAACCGAAATTGAAACTTTGAAATATAAAGATCAAACCGAGTTTTGTTTGAAAACGGAAGAAGTTGAGGCCTGCGTTCAGCAGTTTCCTTAAGACTGATTTACAGCCAGTGAAGGTGCCGAGTTTTTTGGCAGTCAGTCTCCCAAGATACAACAACTGGAAGAACTCCGAACAGTAGCACTTCTGCCGAGTTCTCGAACCGCTCTTATCTTTGCCTATCACCGAGAGAGAAAACTAAGAGAGAAATCGTGTTTGGTATGATTTAAAACAGAGAACATCAACCCCTTTATATAGTGGATTTCTAGGGCAAACGGTGGTATAACTTTCCTTATTTAATATCCGAGAAATCCGGGATTAAATTCCAAAATGGAAAAACCGGAATTAATTCCAATCAAAAAAAGGAATTAATTTCAAATATCCGAGAATCAAAATAATTGTTATTCAACCGGTATTTTAAATTTAAATTAAATACCATAAATAACAATTATATCTTTAATTTGCTAGAGCAGTCAACTGCTAATTAATTCAAAATATTCTGAATTAATATTCGTTTCTAGATATTTCTAAAAATAAAATAAGGAAAAAATATTCACAACGGGTAAAATATCCGCAGGCCTTGAAAAGGCCTAACCGGATTCCGGACATTTGCGTCGCCCACGTCGTACGAGTGTGCCCCAACCCAAATGGAATTGGATTTACACTCCTCCTGCGCGCGAGGCACAATATCAACTAAAATCATTCAATGATTTCATTATGGGTAGTTGTATATAAACAACTCTCATATCATTTATCCTACCAATGTGGGATAAAGGGGTTCTACATTCCTTATTCATTCTTGACCTTCCCACTTTGAGCATCAATTTCTCATTCACCACTCAACGATATTGAGCGTATGAGCTACCGTTGTAAAGATCTCACGGCATAGAATAGAAATCAACCATTTTCTTATTCAAAACCTTATCTTTACTTGTTCAAAAATTCTCCAAAGATGGTTACATACCACTGTTTTTCCTACTCTTGCAGTGCCTTCAGCAAGTCCTTAGAAACTAGCATTTCCTACGAGGTTCCCAACTGCTGTGGATGCTGTATGTGATCCATGACCCATTGTATCCCTTGGAGAATCTATAGTGTAAAATCGAGCTCCGACAAGCTTGCTGTTAGATGAATATTAATTTTTTTTAGTAGACTACAAGAATGGGAATGAATCAAGGATTTGAATAGCTTTCAAAGATTGCAAATAAGGGAATATGTTTAATTGTTACGAGTGAAGTTTTTGCCACAATTACAAGTTCCCTTCCACTTTTTAGGAGGAGGACCGAAGCCTTCATCGTTGAAACTCTCTGACTCAGACCAAATTCCACTATCAATGACACCAATAATGACATTGCTCTCAACAGTAGTATTGAGTTTAGAAGTTTGATTGAGTCCCATGAAATCCCATGATCTTGTTGTTTGAAGGTGATAAACTTCATTTGGAAAAACCGAAACCACTCCTTTAAAGCCTACATATAATTGAAGTGGTGAAAAATGTATAACCAATAGGACAATGAGTGAAGAAAAAAGAGCCTTTAATACCACTTACTTGCAAGTTTCTTTGCCTCTTCTTCAGTGAGCTTAGCAGCAAACCCATTGAAGCTTCTTCTGTAACTTCTGGTTAAGTAATTCTCGACCATATAATTGAAGTTTCTTCTGTACTTTCTTAGAAGAAAATCAATAATGTCAGTGGAAAAAATTGCATCATCATCTCAAGATCGTAATCCCACCTTTGTTTAAAAAGTGCTTGAAGCAAACTGACATGATGAGATGTTGGACTGTAGTCTCCATCCGAAAGTGATCCCAAATATGCAATGTAAATCTGCATCATCACACTAACATGATAAGAAATCCATTTTAAAGATTCAAAAGAAAAAAAGAAAACACTTGCCTTTCTATCGGCCACAACAAACTAGGAATATCTGTCAATTTTATCCATAACATAAATACATGGGGTTATAACTATTTCAGGATGTATTTTCACCATTATATGAGGAAATTATATCTTGAGTCATTTTTGTTCCGTTATTCATAAGACTAATCAATCAAATATACCCATTTAATTAATTTTTCTACCTTATCTTTTTTACCAAGTAAATCTTCACTAATATTTATTTTAAATTAAGTTTAAAAATAGTTTTTATCGAGTGAAGTTTCGCTTGGTAAAAAAGATGAAGTAGAAAAATTAGTTAAATGTATACATTTGATTGGTCATCTTTATTCCTAATAAAACTTTTCAGAATAATGATACAATTTATAACTTGATGAGATTTGGATTTAAGCACATCTTCTTGTGATTACCTCCTCTGAAGTCTGGGGGTTTTGCTGCTGCAACTTAAATTCCATCCTTTGCAAAGATCTCACTTCTAGTTAATGCTACATCATCATATGCTCATACTCAAGCACGGAAGCAATATTTTATATCAGGAGCGAATGTTTTTAGAAAATACAATAAAAATATTTAAATTATATATGATAATTTGAAAATTTTCATATATATCACCTATTTCCACCTACGACAGGTACAATTTCAAATTCATACCCGTCTATGTGGGTACATTCTCAAATTCACCTCACACCCATTACATAATTGGATATCCACGACTTAACTCATACTAGCCTGACAAGCAACTACTAATATTGAATTACGTAAAAATATATAAACTTGTGTAAGAAGACTAAAAACTTTGAATATTTTATTGAATGATTAAATGAATATCTATAATACATTTACATCGGTATAAATTTAGCTACAACTAATTAACTAACTATAGCTAACTTAACTGAAACACTTTTATACTGATATAAATTTTTCTTAAATACAGCTCAGGAATGTAGACAATTCTAAAGAATGCTTATGCTCTAAGATTTGGTTAAATTATAAGACACGTCTTTTAAAATTTTAGAATTTACAGTATAGTACGTGAACTTATACTTAAATTCATAACAATTCAAAATTCATATAATGAGTAGTTAATGCGTGGGGCGAGTGGATGCAGACGGATATAGTACAGATAAGGTCTAAAATCTATCAACTATTCACTATTATGGTGAGTAGTACCTTTTTACATTCCAGTCGCCCGCTAAACACTAAACTCATACATGTACTCACCTTAGAAGGATGAGTGCAATACTTAATCCACGAAATTATACCTCTCTGTCATCCCTAGTCCAAATGGGATCACTCATCGGTGCCTACCGATCGGATATTATAAAGATATTGCTTAATTTTTAACTTAAACATTTGCTAGAAAGTTGATCACAATTCTAAGATAAAAGTAGCAAGAGGAGATTAAACATGATGAATATGAAGTGAAAGCAAAGGGTTACCGGAGGTCCATCGGAGGAAGCTTGAGGAATGATTTTTCAGTCACCTTTACCACCGAAGCACCAGCCATGGTACACACACTTCAATATACCCCATTAATTGATTCTTCCCTCGAAAAAAGGAGCAAATCTATGGGGATAAATATCATCAAACACCTTCCATTCATTCTCATTCCTATCTCACCACACCACAAGATCGAGTCCCATTTCCTCTTCCCATGCACCGGCATCACCGGGTACCACTGCGAGTACCAATCGAATCTCTCTTCTTCACTATCGACGTCGACTTCCGGAAGAGGTGGAATGAGGTCTTTCCTCGTTGGGGACGATGATAAGGTCGTTAACAACCTGGATTTCGATGGGTTTGTATGGAGAGGATTGGAAAATGAATAGAACACGGGTTTTGATGGAAATTTATGAAAGATGGGATTGTGAAACTGGGTTTTGCTAGTTGGAATGTATGGTATAGGGACGAAGGCAGAAGAAGCTCTGAGAACATCCATGGTTGCTGATTTTCTCTGGTTTAAACTCTTTTAGTTCAAAAGTAAAGCAGAGAGATTTGTGAGGCTGAAAATAAATTCGCCATCAATCTCATGGTTTTACATAAATTCATGTGATAAATATATTTTAAGGGGAACTATGCAAACGGGTCCTTATTTTTTAAATCATTTACATTTTAGTCATGTAACTTTTAAAGTTTATAATATAATCAATTAGATTTTAATTATTTGTAGGCTTAACATCTAAATACTTGCTAAAACTATGTTTGGTGATCACTTTTAATGCCTAAACTATTTTTAACTCTAGATGACTGTCTAAAATTTTAATCTAAGTCATTTTACGTGCCTAATCATTAATAAAAAAATTGTTTGCCAATAAAAATGTGACAAGCGGTAAGTTTTAATTTTAATTTATTTTTTAAATAAAATTAAAATTTTATTTTTTTAAATTGAAAATTTTAAATTTTTACAAAATATATCAAAATCCTTAACCCAAAATCTCCAAATTATCATCGTTGTCAACATTTACTACCTCACTAGAGACACTATTATTATGGTCGGACCACTATGATCATTTTCCTAAACAATCATCACCTATAACCGACGGTAGGTATGTCAACAACTTTATTTTCGCGATTTTGATTTCTTTAGACATTAAAATATCGATCGACACACCTACTATCAATTTTAATTAAAACATATTTGAACTAGTTTAAATTTTACTTAACTATAGTTCTCTAAGTAACGAATGTAGACAACTCTAAAAGCTATTTATACCTAGGACTTGGTTAAATTATAAGACTATATTATCTTATGCTCCTGCATACTATTTTAAATGAAACTCATCAACAAGCCCGATAGAAAAGAGTCACCTCAACATGAAGAAGTTTCTTGGGAAAGTCCACCTGGACTAACCGGAACACAAATAAAAATCAAAGAAAGCCTTTGATTTGGTGGGACTGCCTTACACAAATTACTGTGTATGAGTACAAAACCACAGGGAAAACATAAAATAGCTAAACCAGCTGTTCTGATCTGAACCTTGTGGAATTCAGAAGATGTAGCAGATCCATTACCTTGATCAACCTCGGAATTTGTATCGGCATAAGTGTAAGTATGAATGATGAGACAAATGCATGCCTTCGATGACAATATCATGCTCGAAAGAACATGCTTGATGATGTTATCATGTGTGTCTTGTAACTATTATTATTCATAAATTGAAAGGAATTGAGTAAACATAGGTAACATAAACTGTGAGCAACTGACTATCAATTGCAGGTTCAATCATGAGATTCAGACAGACCTAGTAAAATGTTTATATGTATGAATAACAATTGGACTTCTAACATTATGAATGCCATCAGACCATGTCAAAGATGCAGACAACATTGAATTTCTACCCAAATCTTTTCCACTAACAGTCACATTGTAGGACTTCTTCTCCTTTAAAGTCGTGAAAGTAAGAACTTGAGGGGTCACTTTGACTTCAAGTTTGGATTCGGAAGTGATTGTTGCATTGTAAGTAGATGTTGCTACACCGACATTTGTGACTGTTCTTTGGAAACTGACTGTGAATGATTTGTCTTCAGTGACTGCAGCTGTAAGAGTAGGATAATTGAAGTCTCTTGGCAGTGTTTTACTAGAATTTTTAGGACAAGAGGTCTTAGTTCCTGAGATCGCTCGGATGTTATCTTCACTGTATCCAATACTGCATAAGAACTTTATTTTGTCGCCTTCAGCATTGTCGTATACAAGTCCAGGATTGATAGCTTTTACAGGGTTGACATGTCCGGATCCATAACCAAATTCGGCATCCGAATTTTTTGATGGATCCATCGGGAATGCTAATGGAAAAAGGCAAAAGAAAACAATGGTAAGATCGAAATAACTAGATAATAACTTGATATTTTTTTTGTATTTAAGGATTACCAGTAGTGATAAGGGCAGATTTGATGGCTGAGGGAGACCAGTCAGGGTGAAATGTTTTAACATATGCAGCCACTCCAGCAACATGAGGGCAAGCCATCGACGTTCCTGACATTATATTGTATTTAACTCGCCTTTCATCTGCTTCAGTTGATGAAGGTGGGACAACAGGGGAATATGCAGCCAAAATATTCACTCCTGGTGCACTTATATCAGGCTGCATCACATTTAGGGAAAAAAAGCTAAGCAATAAAAATAGCAAAGTTTCAGAGAGATAATTTGGGTTTTATAGGAGAAATGCATGCCTTTAGAAGGTCTGGTACAATGCCATTAGGACCCCTTGAAGAGAATTGAGCAACTACAGGTGCCCAAGAATCTACAATCGTTTCACTTTTTAATATATCTGCTACAGGTTGTCTGTGACACAAAGACAAAATGAATCAGTTTCCATTCACCAAACATATCACTTTGAAGAGAAATTTACTTACTTGGTGGATTTGTGGTAGGACTTGATTGAAGCGTAGTCGTCGGTGCTTAAAGCTGAAGCAGGAAAGGGGACAATAAATGAAATATTCCGGAATGAAGTTTTTACAACAGATCCTAATGCACCAGCACCATGAGCTTCTTCTAGACCTTCCATGTCGTCGCATAAAACGATCTTATTCTTTACCCAAGAATAGTTCAGACAACCAGTCAAGCATGCCCTGGAAAAACACCACCAAATGTTAAGCATTTTATTTATTCTAAATCTTAAATGAAAATGCAACTTGTGAATGGAACTAACTGAGCACTACTCTCATTGCATACAGTTGATGCTTGCAGGCCATAAACCAACGGAACCTTTGTTCTGTTAAGACTGAAAGAGTTTATTGAAAGTCCCTGCTTGCAAAGTGGAAACTATTACTCTTAACAAGAAAAAAAATGTTTTTTCAATTCAATTTTTTTTCTAAAGAAGTTGAAAGTATGATATTAGTCAATATGGAACAACAATATGATCCTTACGGTCAGTGTCTTCCCATTCCCAAGAACAACCCTGTCAATGAAAAATCGATCTGTTGTGCTAGCAGCAACAGAAAGTATCCATGGCGCTACACTCCCCACCGTTATCGGTGTTGGACCATTATTACCTGCAGACTGCACAACAAGTATTCCTTTCTCAGCAGCATGAAAAGCACCAATGGCTATAGGGTCCAAGTAAAACATAGATGCAGAGGCTGGTCCTAATGAAACTGTCAAAAGATCAACTCCATCAGCAATGGCATCATCAAAGCCTGCCAATATGTTTTCCGTAGTACATCCTCCATAACCGCAAACTTTATATGCAGCTATCCTTGCAGATGGAACCCCTCCTCTTGCAGTGCCTTCAGCAAGTCCATAGAAACTAGCATTTCCTATGTAGTTCCCAGCTGCTGTGGAAGCTGTATGTGTTCCATGACCCTGTGTATCCCTTGCAGAACCTGAGGTGTAAACTCGAGCTCCGATAAGCTTGCTGTTAGGTGAATACTAATTTTTGTTAGTAAACTACAAGTATGAGAGAGGATCAAGGTTTTGAATAGCTTTCAAAGATTGCAAATAAGGGAATATGTTTACTTGTTACAAGTGAAGTTTTGGCCACCATTACAAGATCCCTTCCACTTTTTGGGAGGAGGACCGAAGCCTTCGTCGTTGAAGCTGTCTGACTCAGGCCAGATTCCACTATCAAGAACACCAATAATGACATTGCTCTCGCCAGTAGCATTGCGTTCAGCAGTTTGATTGAATCCCATAAAATCCCACGATCTTGTTGTTTGAAGGTGATAAATTTCATTTGGAAAAACCGAAACTACTCCTTTAAAGCCTGCATATAATTGAAGTGGTGAAAAATGTATAACCAATAGGCAAAAGAGTAAAAAAAAAAGAGCCTTTAATACCACTTACTTGCAAGTTTCTTTGCCTCTTCTTCAGTGAGCTTAGCAGCAAATCCATTGAAGCTTCTTCTGTAACTTCTGGTTAAGTAATTCTCCACTGAACTAAAGAGACACAAAACACCAAATTTCTTATTAATGGTTGTTATTCCTTCTAAACTAAATCATCAAGCAGTCCAAGACATGTTTGGTCCCTACTACTAAAAGGGAACTAAACACCATGTCCAGTTTAGTATTATATTTCGGTTTCATTAGGTGGGAGCAGTCATTCAATCTCATACTCCTTCCTTTGGCTTAGTCATCTGAGGATGACCTTTGTACTTTCTTAAAAGAAAATCAGTAATTTCAGTGAAAAAAATTGCATCATCATTTCAAGATCCTAATCCTACCTTTGTTTAAAAAGTGTTTGAAGCAAACTGACATGATGAGATGTTGGACTGTTGACTCCATCTGAAAGTGATCCCAAATATGCAATGTAAATCTGCATCATAACACTAAGATGATAAGAAATCCATTTCAAAGATTCAAAAGCAAAAAGAAAAACACTTGCCTTTCTATCTTCCTCAGCAGCAGCAGCAGATGAAAAGCTTAAGAAAAGAATGAAGATAGCAGAAATGTGAAGAAACAACAGGAAACTTGAGTTTGTCATATTTCTTTCCTCTTTGTTTGGGTATGCATAAACAGAAATAATATCAGGCATTTTATAGTGGATTCAAAAATATTGAATTTACTATCAAATCCTCTTAGCTCTTTAATATTTTACTTTGAATGGCCACAACAAACTAGGAATATCTGTCAATTTTATCAATAACATAAATGCTAGGGATTAAAACCATTTTAGGATATATTTTCTATAACATAAATGCTTGAATTTCCTATCAAATCCTATACTCACCTTAAATGGATGAGTGCAATACTTAATCCACGAAATCATACCTCTCTGTCATCCTTAGTACAATTGGGATCGCTCCTCGGCGCCTATGGATCGGACATCATAAAGATATTGCTTAATTTTTAACTTAAACATAAGTTAGAAAGTTGATCACAATTCTAAGATAAATGTAGCAAGAAGAGATTAAACATGATGAATATGAAGTGAAAACAAAAGGTTACCGGAGGACCATCAGAGGGAGCTTGAAGAATGATTTTGAAGTCACCTTGACCGCGGAAGCACCAGCCATGGTACACACACTTCAATCTGCGCCATTGTTATGAATGTGGACCAAGGGAGCTACTAGGGGTGTTCATTACCCGGTACCCGGTTCCTTTGGGTAGTGATTTTTCGGCCCTTGTCCCGCCCATTTATGTCAGGTACCCGTAAAAACCGGGTACCCGGCTAATCGAGTAGCGAATACCCAGTTCGTATATATATTTTAAATTTTTTTATTTTAAAATTTAAAAAAATCACATATTAAATACAAATTTTAAAATTTTATAATATATGAATAAACATAAAATATTAGTATCACCATTCCAAGTAAATAAGAGGGAAAGATTTCTTATAATTACAACATGGATAAGCGCAAATTTTTTAATACACTTACACCGAGAGATATCCCTATCCTTAATTATCTAGGAGAAGATGATATCCTAGATGCTATGGGGAAGTTTTCGCATAGAAAGTTTTTAAATTGGCGAATTCTTCATTTTTGTCTTAGAAATAAGGTCGATATTGAATCCTGGGTCGATACCAGTACCAAGAGTAAGAAAAATACTAAGATTGTGGTTAATAATTATCAAATAATTGATAAAATTGACCTTTTTTATTTCACAATTTCTCAAGATCAAGAAAGTGATTTAAAATTAATTTTAAAATATTTTAATGTATATATACACATATATTTATCAGAGTTTATCGTTAAAATGATATTAAAAATATTAAAATCATTTTTTCTTTCGATATTAACAAATTAATAAAATATATTTAAAAATTAAAAGTATATAATACAAACATAAAATTAAATTTAAAGATTTAAATTTAATTTTATGTACAAATATTAAAGAACTTACCATAAAAATATAATTTAAAACTAAAAAATATATAATTTTAAATTAGTCGGGTTGGGTCAGGTACCCGATAATTGGAAAAATCAGCCCAAGCCCGACCCAATTATTCTCGGGTCGGGTACCCAGCCCAATCGAGTAGTTTTTTCGGGAATTACCCATCATTTTTGTTTCGGGTAGTCGGGTCAGATAATTTTAAACACCCCTAGGAGCAACTGTATAAATAGCCAAGTCAACGCCAAATTCATTCCGTTCCAAGGCACAATCAACAACAGAATTGGCTAACAACCTTGGCTTGTTTCTTTGTTTTTGGTGTAATAAATAGGTTATATAAGAGAAGAATGGTATTGTAACAGGGTATGCCAATTGTTATCGAAAACTATCTTTTCCTTGCTATCTTCTTCTAAGAAATCTTTTTCTTCCTCTATTCTTATTTTTGCACGGTAATTAAGAACCAATTGTAGGCTTTGTTCCTAACATTGGTGTTTTTATTGAGAGAATCCAATATAGTTACTCACTCAGAGTCAATTAAGTCCCTCCAAGATACCACCACTCGGTTGCAAGCTTACGTCGAAGCTCAGAAACGTTGGAATGCAAGCATTGAGAAGACGTTCAGGAAATGACCCGTCAAATTGCTTCCATTTCAAGACTTCTGGGGATTGGTGGATCACGTGAAGTTTTGGTTACGCAAGAACATTCAACCACAATGACAAATCAGGTGTTCGATAAAATACCAACACCAACAGAAATGGAAATTGTTGATCAACTTGTTCTTGACAATACCAAAGATGATTTTCATGATGATAAAACAATGATTTAAGATTGTTTTGAGGAAACTATTTACAACAATTGGTGATTAAAAAGACAATTTCTGCATTTTTCGCGACTGGAGACATGGGCATGACGTCGGGCACAAAGATATGCTGACGTGACAGTTTCTAGAAGACTTGAGAAGATTCTAGAGGCAGTCCAGTCAGCGAAATTTGAGATAATTCTGGATGCGGTTCAGTTAGCAAAATTTGAAAAGATCTTTAGGATAAGATATCTTGTTTTAAAATTTTAAACTTAAGAATTATCTTTTATCTTTTATTTTATTTTGAGTTAGTTTGTTTTTTTTAGGTTATTTGTAGCCTATAAATACCCGTCATGGGTAAGACTTTAGATCATCAATCATTCCATTTTTGAAGTCTTGTTTTGCTACTTTTCTTCTATAAAATTTCTTTTCTTTCTTTATTTTAAGTCTTTTTATATTTTGCAAAAATATATCAAGTATGGTAATTGATATCATGCTTAGCTAATTTCTTTTAAGTCAAGAGCTAACAATGAATCAATTCAATATGTGAAAATTGAATAGTACTAAATTCCCTTCTTGATACATTCTTATTTTTATGTTTTATTAGTTTAGCAATCGACCTTACTTATAAAATTAAAACGTTTTCAAACCAAAAAGATAAAAGATACCGCTCCTAGCCGTTGGGGTTTTCATAAAATTATTTTATGACCGTTAGGGGTATTGAAACAAGGTTCGGAACCAAACATCACAGTGGTGAAAAGGTATGGATACCAGTATCGATACCACTATTATTTTGCCTTTGAAAACCTGGCATTGATGAACAGGTAACGAAGCACCTTAAGGGTGTACGGAACACCTAGGCCAAAAACACTTATTTGGTTTCTTTAAATCATTTAAAAACATATTTAAAATCACTCAAAAACATCTTAAGTATATTTTCAAGTAGTTTGGACATAAGAACCATATTTGAA
Organism: Abelmoschus esculentus; assembly: GCA_035048815.1. Taxonomy (NCBI): domain Eukaryota; kingdom Viridiplantae; phylum Streptophyta; class Magnoliopsida; order Malvales; family Malvaceae; genus Abelmoschus; species Abelmoschus esculentus. The sequence goes on along the minus strand of JAUCBN010000038.1, from coordinate 15,910,823 downwards.
ATCTTTTCAAATTAGTCCAAAACTATTTTTCAATTATTATATCAAAATATTAGTTCTACAATCTCCCCTTTTTTAATATAATAAAACCAACTTAAAAAATTATTTTTGAGATTGCTCCCCCTTTGTGAAATAGAATTTGAATAAAAGAATAAGAGAATCAAATCATTTAAAGTTCTCTCTTATCCATTTGTAATTCTTTAAAAAGTAAATTTTCACAACATTCTTCCCATTTTTGTTATATCAAAAATGGTTCAAACCAAGTTTGAAAAACTTTAAAGCTCATAATATAGGAGAGTTTTAAAAAGTCAATTGTTTTAAAATCAAATGTCAAAACTTAGTTCATGAAAACAAAAGATTCCCCCTTACTCAAGGCATCACTAAGTGTTAGTCCAACAATTATGACAATCTAGTTTAAACAAAAGATAAACAAAATTAAAACTAAAACTAGATTTTACCACACTTGAATTAAAGGTAGGACTTGAAGCCTTTCTTCTTCAAGTGTCCTACTAGTGTGTATGGGGCTCCCCCTTAATCTTGCAATTTATTGCTCATACCTTCATCACATCTAAAATGAAACAATCAAGAAACTTTTGGTATCCAAATTGCTTTGGATCCTTTAGCATTAGAAGCACATAATTTAGTCCCCTAAGGAATCCATTTTTCAATTTAATCATTTTTAGTTAAAGTGATTAGTCCTTTTGGGACCCAAACACTTCTAAAATATTTTTCATTTTCAAATCTAGGGGTACTAGATTGTTTAAAATAAAAGTTTAATTTTTCCAAATTATTTTTCATTTCAAGTTTTTTAGAAATCAAATCTTTTTCTTTCTTAAGATCATCTAAAGCAATTTGATGATCTTTTTTCATCGTTTGAAGCAAATTTTGTAAATCAAAAACTTTAAGTTCAATTTTTTTTGATTTTTGCTTCAAACTCCAAATTGATTTTCAAAAGTAAATCATTTTAAATTTTCAACTTTGAAATCAATTTCTTTTTCTTTGAAAATGCAATTTTGAAATCAGAAACCAGTTTATTATAAGTTTCTTGCAACTCATCAAATGAATAAAAATTTAAAGTTTGAGAGTTATAAGCTACCTCCCCTCATTGAGGGCCATCAAGCATAGGTTGACTTCTTCATTTTCGGTGGAGTCCTCATCACTCCAAGTAGCCACATATGCTTGCTTCTTTGAAGATGATCCCCTTTTTAATAAACTTGTGGGAGTCCTTCATCTTCTTTTTTGATTCGTGCTTTGGGGATCTCTTACTTTTGTTCCTCAGGAATCAATCAAAGTCAATGAAGCGTTGGACAAGCTCTTCATCTTCTTCACTATCCTCCTCACTTGAATCTTCAAACTGGATGAACTTGGAGGATTTTAGAGCAACGGTGTTGATATTTACACAAACTCTTGAACCTTCTTCTTCCCCATCGCTCTAATCTCTTTCTTCTTCTTCCCCTCTTGTCTCTCTTTCATCATAATTTGACATGTGAGGAGTGACCCCATGAGTTAATCAATCTTGATTGTCTTTAGATTTTTGGCTTCGATGATGGCGGTCCTTTTTGAGTCCCATGACTCGGGAAGGGAATAGATGAGCTTACGAACAAGCTTCTCCTCCGGAATAACCTCTCCATATCCTCTAAGTCCATTGGTGATGGTGGAGAATCGATCGAACATCTTAGCAATGTCCTCCTCCAGATTCATCTTGAAGTTCTCATACTCTTGGTTGAGGAGTCCAATCTTGGTCTCCTTTACTTCATTTGTTCCTTCGTATGTGACTTCTAGCTTGTCCCAAACTTCCTTGGCACTCTCACAAGAAGAAATCTTTTCATAGATGCTTGGATGAAATGCACACACAAGAATGTGCAAAGCTTTGTGATTTAGCATCATCTTCTTGCGATCTTCCACGCTCCATTCCGCCTTTATTCCTTTTGGCACGAAAGGCCCATCTTCAACTATATCCCATAGCTTGTTGTCTCTTGAGTTGATAAAATACTTCATCTTTATCTTCCACTAAGAGTAGTTGGACCCGTCAAAGAAAGGTGGCTTGTCAATGGATTGGGCCATAGAATGTCAGTTGATCGATAATTGGTCGAGCTCACCGAATCTTCTCAATAAGATATTAATTCTCCTCGATTGAGCCTCACTCTGATACCAATTATTGGGCTTGAAGGGCTCGATAAAATAACTGATATAGCTTGCCAAGTGATGGAGAATCGGTGATTTGGGTGGTTTGTCGTGGAAGAAAAATTGGACAATGAAAACAAGGATTTATAGTGGTTCTGCCACGCCTACATCCACTAACTTAGCTTCCTACTAAGGATTTCCATAATTCACTAAGAATTCAACCTTTTAAGGCCGAAGGGATAACCTTAGAATCCTAGACTCAAACTCGAATCTAGCATCTAAAGTTCACACCCGAACTTTGGGAAATTCACTCACAAAGAGAAAACTTAGCAAACTTGTTAATCCTTCTAATAAGACTAGTGTTTGTAATCTAAGCACTCACCCAATCCTAATACACTTGAGCATACAATGACAATTGAGCTCACAAGTGTTTGTCTACCCAAATATTGGAAATTAAGAACTAAGACAATTTCTTGATCATAATGTTGTTACAATTGAAGCATTAATCTTCTCTTGATGCTTGAGGCTTCCTTTTATCATCCCAAATGAGCTTCTAGCCGTTTATGACCGTTTGGTTGTTTTGGCGCAATTTGGAGCTGATTTCAAGGCTTATTTCTTCTTCTGGTGCAGGCGGTATCGAAATACCTCAGACCGGTATGAAACACCTGCTTTGGGAAATAACCGTTGGCCTACATTTATGAACAGGTATCGATACTAGTATCGATACCGCTCCTAGCCGTTGGAGGTTTTCATAAAATCGTTTTATGACCGTTAGGGTATCGAAACAAGGTTCGAAACCAAACATCACAGTGGTGGGTATCAATACCATTGTGATTTTGCCTTTGAAAACCTGGCATTGATGAACAGGTAACGAAGCACCTTAAGGGTGTACGGAACACCTAGGCCAAAAACACTTATTTGGTTTCTTTAAATCATTTAAAAACATATTTAAAATCACTCGAAAACATCTTAAGTATATTTTCAAGTAGTTTGGACATAAGAACCTTTTTTGAAATCTTTTCAAATTAGTTCAAAACTATTTTTTAATTATTATATCAAAACATTAGTTCTACAATGTTGTTTTAATATATAATGGGTGGAAGGATTTGCCTGTGAAAATTTCAACTTCCTATGAACACACTTAGCGGAGGTCCGCTAAGGAAAATTGAGATTGGATTAGATTCTCTATGAGACAACATAATCCGAGTCGGGCCTTTCTAGTACTTAATCTAGTTGCTTTAACATCAAAAGTTGTGGTTAATTCACTCAAGAATTTGTAAAATGACACCATGTGTGTCTTGTAACTATTATTACTCATAAATTGAAAGGAATTGAGTAAATATAGGTAGCATAAACTGTGAGTAACTGACTATCAATTGCAGGTTCAGTCATGAGATTTCGACAGACCTAATCAAACGTTTATATGTATGAATAACAATTGGACTTCTAACATTATGAATGCCATCAGACCATGTCAAAATTGCAGACACCATTGATTTTCTACTCAAATCTTTTCCACTAACAATCACATTGTAGGACTTCTTCTCCTTTAAAGTCTTGAAAGATAGAACTTGAGGGGTCACTTTGACTTCAAGTTTGGATTCGGACGTGATTGTTGCATTGTAAGTAGATGTTGCTACACCGACATTTGTGACTGTTCTTTGGAAACTGACTGTGAATGATTTGTCTTCTGTGACAGCAGCTGTAAGAGTAGGATAATTGAAGTCTCTTGGCAGTGTTTTACTAGAATTTTTAGGACAAGAGGTGTTAGTTCCTGAGATCACTCGGATGTCATCTTCACTGTATCCAATACTGCATAAGAACTTTATGTTGTCGCCTTCAGCATTGTCGTATACAAGTCCAGGATTGATGGCTTTTACAGGGTTGACATGTCCGGATCCATAACCAAGTTCGGCATCCGGATTTTTTGATGGATCCATCGGGAATGCTAATGGAAAAAGGCAAAAGAAAACGATGGTAAGATCGAAGTAACTAGATAATAACTTGATATTTTTTTGCTTTTAAAGATTACCGGTAGTGATAAGGGCAGATTTGATGGCTGAGGGAGACCAGTCAGGGTGAAATGTTTTAACATATGCAGCCACTCCAGCAACATGAGGGCAAGCCATCGACGTTCCTGACATTATATTGTATTTAACTCGCCTTTCATCTGTTTCAGTTGTCGAAGGTGGAGCAAGAGGGGAAAATGCAGCCAAAATATTCACTCCTGGTGCACTTATATCAGGCTGCATCACATTTAGGGAAAAGAAGCTAAGCAATAAAAATAGCAAAGTCTCAGAGAGATAATTGTGGGTTTATAGGAGAAATGCTTGCCTTTAGAAGGTCTGGTACAATGCCATTAGGGCCCCTCGAAGAGAATTCAGCAACTACAGGTGCCCAAGAATCTACAATCGTTTCACTTTTTAATGTATCTGCTACAGGTTGTCTGTGACACAAAGACAAAATGAATCAGTTTCCATTCACCAAACATCTCTTTAAAGAGAAATTTACCTACTTCGTGGAATTCTGGTATGACTTGAGTGAAGCAAAATCGTCGGTGCTTAAAGCTAAAGCAGGCATGGGGACAATAAATGAAATATTCTGGAATAAAGTTTCGACAACAGATCCTAATGCACCAGCATCATGAGCTTCATCTAGACCATACATGTCGTTGCATAAAACGATCTTATTCTTTACCAAAGTATGGTTCAGACAATTAGTCGCGCATGCCCTGGAAAAACACCACCAAATGTTAAGCATTTTATTTATTCTAAATCTTCTTAAATGAAAATGCAACTTGTGAATGGAACTAACTGAGCACTACTCTCATCGCAAAGAGTTGATGCTTGCAGTCCATAAACCAACGGAATCTTTGTTCTGTTAAGACTGAAAGAGTTTATTGAAATTCCCTGCTTGCAAAGTGGAAACCATTACTCTTAACAATAAAAAATTATGTTTTTTATATTCAATTTTTTTTCTAAAGAAATTGAAAGTATGATATTAGTCAATATGGAACAACAATATGGTCCTTACGGTCAGTGTCTTCCCATTCCCAAGAACAACCCTGTCAATGAATAATCGATCTGTTGTGCTAGCAGCAACAGAAAGTATCCATGGCGCTACACTCCCCACCGTTAGCGCTGCTGGACCTTCATTGCCTGCAGACTGCACAACAAGTATTCCTTTCTCAGCAGCATGAAAAGCACCAATGGCTATAGGGTCCATGTAAAACTCAGTTGAATAGCCTTGTCCTAATGAAACTGTCAAAAGATCAACTCCATCAGCAATGGCATCATCAAAGCCTGCCAAGATATTTTCCGTAGAACATCCTCCATAACCGCAAACTTTATATGCAGCTATCCTTGCAGATGGAACCCCTCCTCTTACAGTGCCTTCAGCAAGTCCATAGAAACTAGCATTTCCTATGTAGTTCCCAGCTGCTGTGGAAGCTGTATGTGATCCATGACCCTGTGTATCCCTTGCAGAATCTGAGGTGTAAACTCGAGCTCCGATAAGCTTGCTGTTAGGTGAATACTAATTTTTGTTAGTAAACTACAAGTATGAGAGAGGATCAAGGATTTGAATAGCTTTCAAAGATTGCAAATAAGGGAATATGTTTACTTGTTACAAGTGAAGTTTTGGCCACCATTACAAGATCCCTTCCACTTTTGGGGAGGAGGACCGAAGCCTTCATCGTTGAAGCTGTCTGACTCAGGCCAGATTCCAGTATCAAGGACACCAATAATGACATTACTCTCGCCAGTAGCATTGCGTTCAGCAGTTTGATTAAATCCCATGAAATCCCACGATCTTGTTGTTTGAAGGTGATAAACTTCATTTGGGAAAACCGAAACCACTCCTTTAAAGCCTGTATATAATTGAAGTGGTGAAAAATGTATAACCAATAGGCAAAAGAGTAAAAAAAGAGAGCCTTTAATACCACTTACTTGCAAGTTTCTTTGCCTCTTCTTTAGTGAGCTTAGCAGCAAATCCGTTGAAGCTTCTTCTGTAACTTCTGGTTAAGTAATTCTCCACTGAACTAAAGAGACACAAAACACCAGATTTCTTATTAATGATTGTTATTCTTTCTAAACTAAATCATGAAGTGGTTCCAGACAGATTTGGTCCATGCTACTAAAAGGGAACTAAACACCATGCCCGATTTAGTATTATTTTTTGGTTTAAATCCGTGTGAGCAGTCATTCAATCTCGTGCTCCTTCCTTTGACTTAGTCATCTGAGGATGGCCTCTGTACTTTCTTAGAAGAAAATCAGTAATTTCAGTGAAAAAATAGCATCATCATCTCAAGATCCTAATCCTACCTTTGTTTAAAAAGTGTTTGAAGCAAACTGACATGATGAGATGTTGGACTGTAGACCATCTGGAAGTGATCCCAAATATGCAATGTAAATCTGCATCATAACACTAAGATGATAAGAAATCCATTTCAAATATTCAAAAGCAAAATGAAAAACACTTGCCTTTCTATCTTCCTCAGCAGCAGCAGATGAAAAGCTTAGGCAAAGCATGAAGATAGCAGAAATGTGAAGAAACAACAGGAAACTTGAGTTTGTCATATTTCTTTTTCTTTGTTTGAATATGCATGAACAGATATAATATCAGGCATTTTATAGTGGAGTCAAACATATTGAATTTACTATTAAATCCTCTTAGCTCTTTAATATTTTACTTTGAATGGACACAATAAACTAAGAATATCAGGCATTTTATAGTGGATTCAAATGGCCACAACAATCTAAGAATATCTGTGAATTTTATCCATAACATAACTGCTTAGGGTTATAACCATTTTAGGATATATTTTAACTATTATATGGGGAAATGATATAATTTCTCTTGTTTTATCTGAATTTGCAGCATCTTTATTCCTTTTAAAACTTTTCAGAATAATGATACAATTTATAACTTGATGAGATTTGGATTTACGAACATCTTCTTCTGATTACCTCTGCTGAAGTCTAAGGTTGTTGCTGCTGCAACTTAAATTCCATCCTTTGCAAAGATCTCACTTCTAGTTAATGCTACATCATCATATGCTCATACTCAGACACGTAAGCAGTATTTTATATCAGGAGTGAAACTTTTTAGAAAATACAATAAAAATTTTAAATTATATATGATAATTTGAAAATTTTCATATCCGTCACCTACTCCCACCTACGACAGGTACAATTTCAAATTCATACCCGTCCATGTGGTTACATTCTCAATTTCACCTCACACCCACTACATAATTGGATACCCACGACTCAACTCATACCCGCCTAACAAGCAACTACTAATATCGAATTACGTAAAAATAAACAAACATGTGTAAGAAGACTAAAAACTTTGAATATTTTATTGAATGATTAAGTGAATATATATAATACATTTACATCGATATAAATTTAACTACAACTAACTACCTCATTATAGCTAACTTAACTAAAACACATTTGTACTGATATAAATTTTACTTAAAGACAACTCACTAACTAAGGAAGGTAGACAGTTCTAAAGAATGTTTATACTCTAAGATTTGATTAAATTATAAGACAAGTCTTTTAAAATTTTTGAATTTACAGTATAGTAGGTGAACTTATTCTTAAATTCATAACAATTCAAAATTCATATAATGAGTAGTTAATGCGTTGGGCGAGTGGATGCAGATGGATATAGTGCAGATAAGGTTTTAAATCTATCAACTATTCACTATCTACGGTGAGTATTATCTTTTTACATTCCAGCCGTCTGCTAAACACTAAACTCATACATGTACTCACCTTAAATGGATGAGTGCAATACTTAATCCACGAAATCATACCTCTCTGTCATCCCTAGTCCAACTGGGATCACTCATCAGTGCCTACCGATCGGATATTATAAAGATATTACTTAATTTTTGACTTAAACATTTTCTAGAAAGTTGATCACAATTCTAATATAAAGTTGCAAGAAGAGATTAAACTGTTGGATTAAAATTCAATAATAGTGGGCACATATGTATAATGTATATTGCTATTATAAAATTTAACACGTAATTAAGTGACCAATTATGTTACACGTGTTATAGTTATTAAATTATCATGGAATTAAAAGTGTAGATACCATAAGGTGTATTTATAATTTGATGAGGGGCAGAGTTATAAATACTTCAGAGTTGGTTATTAAATCAACTATATAAAGGGGTTATGGTCCCCAAGAATTAGGTCAACCTGCATATCTCTTTTCCCGTCTGAGAGTTGTGCCACAAAAGAAATCCTAACTTCTTGGAAGATCAAACCTTTTGAAAAACTCTATCGATTAATTTAGGTACGCTTCCGCACTCAGTTTATTTATTTTATTGTTCTTGATAATTTGACATATAGATCTTGGGTTTATATTCGTATTAAATATATTTTAATTCTAACATAAACATGATTAATATGAAGTGAAAGCAAAAGGGTTACCGGAGGTCCATCGGAGGGAGCTTGAGGAATGATTTTGCAGTCACCTTAACCGCCAAAGCACCAGCCATGGTACACACACTTCAATATTCCCCATTAATATATTTTTTCCTAGAACAAGGAGCTAATCTATGAGGATAAATATCATCAAACACCTTTCATTCATTCTCATTCCTATCTCACCACACCACAAGAACGAGTCCCAATTTCCTCTTCCCATGCACCGGCATCACCGGGTACCACTGCGAGTACCAATCGAATCTCTCTTCCCCACTATCGACGCTGACTTCTGGAAGAGGTGGATCAAGGTCTTTCATCGTTGGGGTGGATGATAAGGTCGTGAACAACCTAGATTTCGATGGGTTTGTATGGATAGGATTGGAAGATGAATATAACCCGAGTTTTGATGGAAATTTGTGAAAGATGGAATTGTAAAACTGGGTTTTGCTAGTGGGAATGTATGGCATAGGGACGACGACAGAAGAAGCTCTGAGAACATCCATGGTTGTCGGTTTTCTTCGGTTATGGATATAAAAAGCTGACCCGAACTCAAACCTGTCAGAACCTGATTTAACTTGTGATATAATGATCCGAATCTGATATATATTTAATTGTTATTGACTCGAACCTGAGTTGGACCTATTACTGTAGTAACCGAATTCAAACTATATCCGATAGAGAATGACCTGAACCCGATTTCAACTTGTTAATGTGGATCCAAAATCTGACTTGTATCCGACTGAAACTAACCTGAACTCGAGTCTGACCTGACAGATAACCGATATTACTTGTCTGAATCGACCCGAGACCTGATTTTACCCGACCTGTTTTGAACCCGACCTGACCTGACCTGACTTGTTTTGAACCCGACATGTTATTGACCTAACCTAATATTAACAAGACTTAATATTTACATGACATATAATTAAGTATATCTATTATTTGATGAATTTAAAATATTGGTAAATATAATTAAGCTTAAAAATATAGAATTAGACATGATAATTAATTTAGGATTATTATTTAAATTTAATATTATATACTTAATTAATTAATTAATTAATTTAGTTTTAATGTATTTAATTATAATTATAATTTAAAATTTATATTTCAATAAAAATTTAAAATTTATATTTAATTAAGTTAAATTAACTTGAACTTATGATTAATTAAGCTAAATTAAAATATAAAAACATAATTAAAAGATTTCTAAAATTAAATGCAGATTTTTATTAAATTAATCTAAATTATGACTCAATTAAATTAAATCAAAATAATTGATAAAAAAAAGAAAAAATAATTGATAAAAAATAGTGAAAAGATAAAATTTTGGAAGAAAATAAGTCATTCATTTTTTAAGTTGGAGATTAATTTATTTTAGTATAAAAATTTTGGTTTATTATTATTATTATCGTTACAACATATAATCAAATAATAAATTTTGATTAAATATAATTAATTAAAAATACAAAAAAGGAGATTAGATTAGATTTAGATATTCGAATAAAAAATTTCGTATATTTTTTATATAAGTTGCGCATAAAAAATCGAATCTCGCGCTATTCTACACCTTATTTTACAATTATTTCAATTTAGTTATGATCACTTAAGAATTAAGTTTTAAATTTTATTTTTTATTTGACTCGGTCCTCATTTAATTAAAATTAAATTATATATTTTAAAAGTGTTTCAATTTGATCATAAGGAATTAGTTTAGTAATTGGAGAATTGGTCTTAGAGAACTAATTTAGTAATTTAGGCTTAATAGATTAGTGTTGGGTTTAAATAATTAATATAATACATACATTAATTAATAAACAAATTAAATACATATATTAAAGTATAGTATAGTATATATATAATACATTAATACATTTAAGTATATTATATATATATTAAAGTATAATATGATCATTAAATTAAAAATATATTTATTAAAAAATAATTATAACTATTAAAGTAATGGGAAAAAAACGTTTTAGTTTAGAAGGGAAATTTTTGTTTTTTTCATTTGAGGGGAGGGAGAAGCTAGGGGGTTCTTTTAATATTTAATATAATATAAATTATATGTAGTATATAATATATAATATATAATATACATATATAATACATATACATTAAAAATTAATGTATATTATAATATATATGTATATACATATATTATAAAAAACCAAAATATATAAGACCAAAATTAATGTATATTATAATATACATATATATTATAAGCATATATACATATATATTATACATATATTAAATTATTAATATATTAATGTATATACTAATGTAGTATACTATACTAAGTTACTAATGTATATTATTTACATATACATAATGCATGTATACATCTAGTATATAATACATCTAGTGTTATATATATATATATATATATGATACATCTAATTATTATGTATACATATATTAATGTATTATTATTAGTCTAATTTGTATATATATTTAGTCACTATAGTATATATGAATGTATTATGTATACATTATACATATATAATATATTAATGTATACATGATACATCTAATTACTAATATGTATACATCTAAAAAAATACTTGTTTTCGTTATTTTTATCTCAAACTAATTTTTAACTTCAAAACTTGATTTAAAAAGTAACCAAAATAAAATTTAAGAATAGACAAAAAAATATTAAAAAAAGACGATCGCATCTTTTAAAATTTCACTCTTATATATTACGTATATTTTTTAAATTATTTTACAATTTAAAATTATATTTCTTAAAATTTTATAGTTTCATACTTTAAAAGTTTTAAATTCGGCTCAACCGCGATAAATTAAAATGGTAGTGTTGGTACCTGAGCCTTAAGGGTATTCATTATCGGGTATCCGGTTTTTACGGGTAGTGATTTTTCGGCTCGTATCCCAACCCATTTATATCGGGTACCCATTATCTGGTACCCGTAAAAATCAGGTACCTGGTTAATCGGGTAACAGGTACCCGATTCGTATATATTTTTAAAATTTTATTTTAAAATTTAAAAAAAATCACATATTAAACATAAATTTTAAAATTTTATAATATATGAATAAACATAAATATTATTTATTTAAAGTTAATTTTAAAATATTTTAATGTATATATACGCACATATATTTATTAGAGTTTTTCGTTAAAATGATATTAAAATATTAATATCGTTTTTTCTTTCGATATTAACAAATTAATAAAATATATTTAAAAATTTTAAAAATTAAAAGTATATAATACAAACATAAAATTAATTTATTGATTTAAATTTAATTTTATTTACAAATATTAAGGAACTTACCATAAAAATATAATTTAAAACTAAAAATATATAATTTTAAATTAATCGGGTCGGGTATCCGATAATTGGAAAAAATCGGCCCAAGCCCGACCCAATTATTTTCGATTCATGTATTTTTTTTAGAATTACCTGTCATTTTTGTTTTGGATAATCGAATAGTCGGATCGAGTCAATCGGGTCAGGTAATTTTAAACACCCCTACTGAGCCTGAGCCTAGTTGTTAGTAACTAAAAGATACGCGTTTTGGTTATCGTCTCGTGTGGGTAGTGACTGACTACTGCAGCTATGTGTTATGGCCATCCTTTTCCTCGACCATAACCGAGCAAATTGCATCATATCCGACCAAGTGTGATGCCCCAAAGCTGGGTCAAGTTTAAGTGTCCTCCTTTTGAACATTGTAATGTTTTAGGAACAAGGTTATTGTTTTAACTTTGTTCCATGTTTTTAAGTGTTTTCCTTTAGGTTATGGAAATGTGTCCCATGTTCGAGCAAATGAACGTGTACTCGGGGATATTTCCATAATATTTTATTTGCATATATGTAGGGGATGGACAGTTGAGTGGACTGCTCCACGGGTCTAGGCATAGGTGAATTCCTACACATCATTGGGGCGGCCCCTACCGCTGAGACGATGGTGTGCATGAGTCTTTCCTGTAATCCCGAACACTTTATTTTATAAGACCACTTTGATTTTTCCTACGAAGAAAGTTGAGGTCGACTTGGTGCATTCATTATACCCTACGATATTGGATGTGGCTTAAAGACTAGTTTAGTGGATAAGAATTGATTCATGTGGCCTTGATACTGACGCTTCCATGATAAATCCTTAGCGAAGGATGTGTGTTGAAGGTTGACTTATCTAGGATGTGTTCCTTTTCAAGTGTCGCACGGCTTAGCCACATAGGGGTGTGAGGGCTAAAGCCCGGCACCTAGGTGTGTGAAGGCTAGGTCCGTGACACTATTGTAACATTCCGATTTTGGTGTTAGTAGTTTGGGCTATAGTTAGGGGAATTCGATTCGGGTCGAATCGGGTTCTCCAGTTCGTTATTCCGGGAAAATATAAAATGAGAATATTTTTAATTACAAAAGTAATAATTTTGGAATATGATTTAAAAATATTAAAAAGATGTTTCAAAAATTAAAAGAATGTAATTTGAACTTTATGTTGATTTTTAATTATGCTTAATTATGCATTAGTGACTAATTTGTAATTTTTGGAAAACAATGGAAGACTTAATTTGTAATTTTCGAAAATTGTTGTTTTAGTGACTAAATTGAAAAGCAAGCTATACTTAGAATCGTTAGAGGACCATAAACCCAATTTAATTTTAAATAATGATTTATTCACCAAAATGCTTTTTAATTAGATTAATTGAAGATGATAATTATTTTCTCACTTAACTATCTTTTTTCTCTCATCTTTTTCTCTCATTTTCTCTCCATTTTCCTTCATCTATTTTCTTCAATTCCTTGCTGATTTTTCCATCTTTTTCAACAAGAATTACTTTATTTTAATCATCTATCCATTCTTTACAAAACCTAACCATCAATTTTATCAAATCAACACCAATTTATAAGGAATCAAGAAGAGGAAATTTCATCTTTTTGGTGAATAGATCTCAAAGGTAATTTGCTGGATTTTAACTCTTTTCTAATGTTCTTTAAATTCTCAAGTATTAGCTTGCTAATCTTTGAATAAAACTTGATTTTTATATTTTCAATGCTAGATCTAATGATTTTGTGAATATTTTTGTGAAATCTTTTTAGATCTCAATCAATGTTTTAATTAGATGGATTTAATTATGTTATCATGTCAATTAAATGATTAATTAAGTCTTCAATTGATGGCACATTAATTTAATCCCAGAATAATGCAATCGGTGTTGTTTTAAGGTGTTTTTCGATTGTTTTAAGGGCTATTTTAGGTGCTTTAATGTTGCTGGAGATATAAGAATGGTTTGGATGTGTTTTTGGTTCATAACTGAAGTGGATTAGATGCTAGATTCATTAGGTTTTGGGTTGTTGATGTTTCGGATACGTTTTGGCAAAGTTTCGGTGTTTTCAGCTAGGTTTTTCGGTAGTGTTATGGAGGTATGATGTGGCTGATGGTTTAAGCATGTTATAATGTGAGAATACTCTGTTTTTAATGTTGTAGAAGAGGTAAAAGAAGGTGCTTGAGTGCTGGTGCGTTGGCTTGGTCTTCAGGATATCGGCAGAAGCTCGTTTCGCTTGTCAGTGAGTGTTTTCGGACTTAAAGCGAGTCGCATTTGGTACGGCTCTGTTTTTGGGGACTATGAAAAAGTGTGAAAACTTTCCATAGTTCAGGAGTAAGTAAAATAAATGTTTTTGATATAACAACATGAGTTTCGGCTACATTCGGTAAAGGCATTAAGATTGGTAATGCAATGAGATTTATGGAAATGCATGAACATGATTTGAATTGGTGCATGCATGAAGAATATTTGCTGAAATGCATAGTTTATCAAGTATCCATGATTATGGAGAATTATTAGAAATGATTTGGAATATAATATGGTTAATTGTCTTACATATGATGGTGCATTTGGGCATAGCTTTTGGTTCATTTGTTGGACATATTATGCATACATTATGAGCAGCAAGTTATCATGCACATTTGATTATGATATTGGCTTAGTGACATTAACTTTAGATTCGAATACGAATGACATGTCATTAGGATTGTCTTAAGTGCACTATAAACAATGTTGAGAATATAGAATATTGCCTACACGTAACAAGGGTGACTTTGTGTCTAATCGTGCATGGTAGAGCTGCCTACACGTAAAAAAGGTGACTATGTGTCCGATCGTGCGTGGTAGTGCTAAAATGGTGAGTTAATGTCATGTCAATGGTGACTTGGTGTCATATCAATGGTGACTTCGTGTCATGACGAGACAATGGTCTCTAACAATGGATCCGTGTATTCGGTGAACTCAAGGTTCATATTAAGTGGTCACTAGAATGCCAATATACATACATGAATTTAAGAAGGACGTTGTGCATCATTTATAAATTGTTTTGATAAGGTTGTACAAACTCAAGGAAACATTTGGTTTAATGAACATGAACATGAAATGATAGCATGCATGGTTTTAATGATGTATTGCAAATTATGGTTTCATTATGGTTTTAAATAGATGTATTGATGATCTTGCGTAGAGCTTCCTCACTAAGCATGTTTGCTTAAGCTCTCTTTTCATCCTTGCAGAAAAATAAAGGCACACGGGACTTCATTCGGAGCAAGGAAACCAAGGGGAGAAGTTATTCAAATTTAGTATGTTTTTGGTAAATAAGTTGGGACTTGGCAATGTGTAACCCAACTTAAGTGAGGAGTGTGAACTTTGACTTTGGTTTATATTGAAATAAGACTTATGTTGCTTGATTGTTAATTGTTGGACTATGGTGTTGTTGGATTGTTGAAGCATGTACTTGCATGATCATTATGATTTTAATCGTGTTCTAGGTAGCATGCCTATAGTTTGCTTGATGCTCTTGACATTGAAAATCATGTGTCATATGTTGTTAGTTATGCTTAGGACTTGAGCATATAGTGGTAGTGAATAATGGTTGTGTATCGGGTCGTTAGTGTTCACTTAGTGTGACAGAACTTTTGGGTTCCAGACCCAAAGTTTCGAAACCTTAGTGAAGGTTCCGAAACCTTTGTCAAATAATTTCGAAACCTTCGGGAAGGTTTCGAAACCTTGCGGGCAATTTCAATTCTGGAAAGTTACTGGACGTGAAAAGTTTCAAAACCTTCAGGGAAGTTTCGAAACCTTTGACTACCAGGAATTGACAGTTGCTGGAAATTATACTTTAGTCCCGAATATCTTCCTTTGATCAATTAGAGTACCTACAGACGTTATTTTGAGCTGAAAATTTCACATGAATTCATAAATTTGATTTAATTTCAAGATGTTTAACTTAATTTGAATAAAGTCCTTGTAATTTGAAAGATTTATATTTTGGTCCCTAAATTAGAGAAGTGTGAAATTGATGATGTTAGAATGATCCGTTTGACTTGAAATTTGCCGTGAAGGATACTTGTGTGTTTAATTGAGCATTGATGAAAAGAATTTCTACTTTACTAATAGAACTTAAAAGTTTTACGTTTTATTTCTTAATTCACTTAAAAGTTTAATCGGATACTAGTTTGTGGTCAGATTGCTTCCGTTAATACTTGTATGAGACCAAGACATGTAGGAACACAAATATGCATCTAGGAAAGATAAGAAAAATATATATATATCAGTTTTTAGGGTTGTTTATCGAATGAAACCTCCGCGGGTTTGGTTCGATATTCCCCGTGTGACCCGTTAGTATCGGTTCTATCTAGGCCAAGCTAAGAGGGTTACAACTATGCACCACCTAATCGCCGCGCCAGAAAACAATGGAACAAAGCAAAGCAAAAAGTCAGAGACTGACTATATTGACGTTGTTTTCGGTTTACATGCTGGATTTTGGTTTGGTTTGGTTTTGTTTTGGGAATCAACTTTTTAAGCTGGCACCATTTAAGCAACCTCAAACTTCTACATTGCACCAAGTGTTTGATGAAATGCGAGAAAGAAGATGAGATGACAGTGAGAAAAAGAATTCTAATAAAATAAGGGTAAATTACTAGAATAGTCACATTTGGTAAGTATATATTTTTATCATTTCTACAACGAAAAGTATTCATTACCAAGCAATTGCATGGGCCGTGATGAGTGTCCAAAAGTATTATTTTTATTACCTTTTTTACTCTTATTAATGTTAGAATTAAGCATAATATTAATTGCAAAATTAGTCATTCATGCATATTTATATAATTTCCTGATTTGTCATATTTATTTCCTATATTGGTTAAATTATATGGAAAAAGATATTATGGTTGTGTGTTTCCTTATTTGTAGGATTTGATGTCAAGTTAGAAGGAATCAAAAGGAGGTAAAGTTGATTTAAAAAGACATGGAGAGATTCTAGGAGATTGGACTTGATAAGGGAAATAAAGATTTGAATTAATTTGAAATCTATAAAGAGATAATTATTTTCTTATCAAATTAATTCAAATCAAATAATTTGACCAAGCAAGATTCTATAAAAAGGGAAGATGTCGTCTAAAGTAGAGTGAGCCGATTGTGGGAGACATTGACACAAAAAGGTTGCCGAATTTTCCTTCTTGTTTGCTCGTTTTACTCGAGTGGTGAGAGGATATTGTTGGATATTTTGCCCAGTCATAAACTAATTTAATGTGGCTTGGGTTATTTTGTTTTGTGGTTTGATTTAGTTTGAATTCTATTTAAGCTTTTGAGTGTTCTTAATTAAGGTTTATCTATTATTAGTACTTATTTGGTTTGCGAGAGAATTGGGAAAGGACCTCGATAAACAATTCATTTATCTAAATTTAGGAGAATTGAATTCACGAAACAAATAGTCATGGTTCGATTCAAGTACGAAAGAACTAATCCAGCTTAGGGATAAGTGCAGGATTTCAACGGCTAACAGAAGCTAAGCTTTGCCGAACCTTAAGGATAGTCGTCCAAATTGCCCGAGCAATTCTCTCATCGCAAATTCCCAAGCATTCGACGAACTGACAATTCGAAGAACTGACTAGGCAATCCGATTGAGCTCAATTTCCAGAACGAGTTGAGCGGTGCGAGCACCCACTTGTAAGGAAGAATTCATTCGTCCATCTTACATAATTCAGGATAACCCAACCTAATCTCTCTTATCGATTGCTCCAATTTATTTTATTTGTTTATTTTATTATTTTCATTTAAATATCAATTCTATAAACCACTTGTGTCTATATTTTTCAATACAAGAAATTAAATTCTGGAAGAAGCACCAATCCATGTGGAGAAGATATCTTTCTATACTATAACTTGAATCGTGTACACTTGCACGTATTTGCGAAGCACTTAAAACACACAACGAGTTTTTGGCGCCGTTGTCGGGGATTAGCAATTTGTGTTAGTTGTTTTTGCTATTACATTTTTATTATTAATGTTACTAACTTACTTTCCTTCTTTAAAAAAATAAAAAATAGGTGTGCTTCAAGTTGAAGGAACTTCGAGATGGAGAACGATAGAAAGAAATATATTCGGGAGTTGATGTTAGAAGATATGAATCGAGCCAATCAAGAATTTCATAAATTAAATGATGATTATCTATGCCAACTAAGAGCAACCCAATAAGTTCATGCCAGGGCAATTTTTTGTTCTTATTATGGGGAAAATCATTCGTTTAACAATTGCCCGTAAAATACTAAAACATATGGTCACGTGGAGGATCATAGAAGGAACAAACAACAAAATCCTTCATGGTATGATCAAAACATTCAAAATTTTTTTACCATGACAACTTTGTTGATGCTACAGATATATCATGGCAATATAGTTCTTCTCAAGAGTATCCAAATTCATTTGAGAAGGAAAGATTGGAAGCATCAATGGCTAGATTTGAAGGATTAATAAGGGATCAATCAAGGTTCATGGATGCGAGAATAGCTAAATTTGATGTGATTATAGCTAAATTGGATACACGCTTGGGGGATTTGGAAGATCAATTGAGGAGATTTACATATGTCATGAATAACATGTCCCCATAATCAGTTCTTAGGGATACTGAAATCCCAACATTAGAGGACAAAGAGGAAATTTCAGAACCTCTAAGTCCAGAGCATGGTGATGCGAAAAGACTACTCAACATTGTATGAGCCTAAAGAAATAATTGTCAAGGTAATTGAGGAGCTTGGACACAACGAGATTGAGAAGACAATTAGTGACGCTGAGGAGAATACTTCTACAGAAAATTTTGAGGAGTCTGATTCCCAGGATATTACATCAGCACTGATACTGAAGAAGGAATATGAGGAATACTCTCACTTGCAGTTACGTGGGCAATTACATGACGATATTCTCGATCAACAAGATGACGATACTTTGTTAATGGAATACGATAAGGTAGTAATTGAACCTTTTGAATTCTTTAAAAACTCACATCTTCCATTGTATGTATCTTTTGAGAATTCAACGCTAAAAGATTTGTAGCCATCAAAAGATATGATTGTTTGGGAGATGATACTCTATCTTTGATAATTCCATCTTATATTAATGTCATACCAAAATATCTACTAATGGAGATATTTATGAAGCATAAAGAACACAGCGGGTTGATTCTTGAAGACTTCGAGAAAAAGGAACCTTCACTTGACTTATACCGAATTTTGGCAAAAGATTGCCACGATAATTGGCTAGCACAACAATTGCCACGACAACGAAGGCTATATCCAACTATGAGGAAGTTAACGATAATGAGGTAATTAAATGGTTGGATATTGATATAATTTTTTCTAATTTATTTATTCCTTCAGGAACAATTTCAAGGTGGAGGATATGCATGAATTACAAGAAAACATGATAGAAAGAGACCTCCACCATGATAATGCAAAGGGGGACACCCGTATCCGAATTGACTCATATCTTTTTGGGTAGAATTGTAACTCGATGGAGGGTGCGGATGGATTATAAGAAATATCAGAAACGACCCTCCATAAATTTTCTTTATATTATTTTTCTCTTTTATTTTATTTTATTTTTATTTTTATTTTATTAATTATGGTTTCTTTTATATTTTAAGAATAATTATCTCACATCGCTTTGAATAATTCTTGCTTTATTGACGTTTATCATTTTAGGAAAGGAAATCAAGATCAGAGAAGATTTGATTAAAGATTTGGATAGACTTAAATATGGGTCAAAATTTGAAGAGATTAATTCCATATTTGACTCTAAAAGTTACCCTTATTTTTGGTCTATTTATTTCCTTTCTATCGTAAACGAAATTCTTTCCTTGCACTAATGATCTTTGCAGCATACTTTCATCAGTATTATTTGTTTTTCTTGACAGGAAAATGAAGTTGTGATTATATTGGACATTTTGGATCAATTCGTTGTGATGTTATGCTTGCAACTTCACATGCCTAGGCAATTGTCGTTACTCAGGCAAATGCTGCTCAATATAAAGAGGAAGCCACGATATAGGACTTAATCCACCAGCACAACCAACACAAGAGGATAGAAAGATAAATACATAGGCAACAAGGAAATTGCTAACTCAAGGTGAAAACTTTTTCAATTAACTCATTTGCATTTTTTTATTTTTACATGCATCGGAAAAAATGCTCATCTCGAAAATGAAGTTGTGATTATATTGGACATTTTGGATCAATTTGTTGTGATGTTATGCTTGCAACTTCACATGCCTAGGCAATTGTCGTTGCTCAGGCAAATGCTGCTCAAGATAAAGAGGAAGCCATGATATAGGACTTAATCCACCAGCACAACCAACACAAGAGGATAGAAAGATAAATACATAGGCAACAAGGAAATTGCTAACTCAAGGTGAAAACTTTTTCAATTAACTCATTTGCATTTTTTTATTTTTACATGCATCGGAAAAAATGCTCATCTCGAGTTTAGGGAGTATTTACCTTTAATTGATTCATAATACTTGTATTCATAATTATTTATTGCATATAGATTGTATATATTATTTACCAAGAATTTCAATTTGATCTAATTGCTTTAAATTTGATGGATAATCAATTATGAGATTTTTATCATTGCACTTAATTAAAATTGCCTTTAATTTTAGGATTTCATGAGAATAACCTAGAGTTTTACTATGATGCTGATTTTTTACACGATTGTGACTTGTTGATCGATAAAAACTTTGTGAATTTAGGTTGTTAGAATTTTGAGCAAACAAATAAATAAAAAATAATAAAAAAGGAAAAGTGGATAAACAATATCATTCTAGAGGTGCCCGAAACTGACTCTAGTAAAATTGAGATTTATGCCCAAGCAATCACTGTGTTAAACCGACTGTTCACATAGACTCTTGAAAATTAACCTGTACACAACTACGCATACACTTTGTCACGAGTATTATAGTTTGATTCTGGGTAATTTCTTTGCTTTTCAAAAAATTAAAAGGTGATCATACTTTGTGCCCCGGTTCTAAGGTTGGAAGTTAAACTTTTAAGCATGTCTTTGGAAATTGGATGCCTTGGCAATTAATCGTTAGGTTTGCATTGCTTGAGGACAAGCAATAATTCGAGTTTGGGGATGTGATGAGTGTCCAAAAGTATTATTTTTATTACCTTTTTACTCTTATTATTGTTAGAATTAAACATAATATTAATTGCATAATTAGTCATTCATGCATATTTACATAATTTCCTGAGTTGTCATATTTATTTCCTATATTGGTCAAATTATATGGACAAAGATATTACGGTTGTGTGTTTCCTTATTTGTAGGATTTGATACCAAGTTAGAAGGAATCACAAGGAGACAAAGTTGATTTCAAAAGACATAGAGACTAGGAGATTGGACTTGATAAGGGAAATAAAGATTTGAATTAATTTGAAATCTATAAAGAGATAATTATTTCCTTATCAAATTAATTCAAATCAAATAATTTGACCAAGCAAGATCTTATAAAAAGGAAGATGTCGTCCAAAGTAAAGTGAGTCGATCATGGGAGAGATTGACATAAAGGGGCTACCGAATTTTCCTTCTTATTTTCTTGTTTTACTCGAGTGATGAGAGGATATTGTTAGATATTTTGCCCAACCATAAACTAATTTAACGTGGCTTGGATTATTTTGTTTTGTGGTTTGATTTAGTTTGAATTCTATTTAAGCTTTTGATTGTTCTTAATTAAGGTTTGTCTATTCTTGTTTCTTATTTGGTTTGCGAGAAAATTGGGAAAGAACCTCGATAAACAATCTATTTATCAAGATTCTAGAGAATTGGATTCACGAAACGAATAGGCATGGTTCGATCAAAGTGCAAAAGAACTAATTCGGCTTAGGGATAAGTGCAGGATTTCAACAGCTAACAGAAGCTACGCTTTTCCGAACCTTGAGGATAGTCGCCCAAATTACCCGAACAATTCCCTCAACGTAATTGCCCAAGCATTCGACGAACTGACAATTCGAAGAACTGACTAGGCAATCCGATTGAGCCCAATTGTTAGAACGAGTTGAGCAGTGCAAGCACCCACTTGCAAGGAAAAATTCATTCGTCCATCATTCCATAATTCAGCATAACTCAACCTAATCTCTCTTATCGATTGCTCCAATTTATTTTACTTATTTATTTTATTATTTTCATTTAAATATCAATTCTATAAATCACTTATGTCTTTATTTTTCAGTGCAAGAAATTAAATTCCGGAAGAAGCGTCGTGTTGACGATATCTTAATATACTATAACTTGAATCGTGTACACTTGCACATATTTGCAAAGCACTTAAAACACGCAACAGGCCCCATTGAATCCACTACCTATAAAATCACATCCATCATAAAATAAAATAAATAAAAATAATTTTTTGAAAAGAATATCTTAAAGATTAAATATAATAATAAAAAATCTGAATGAAGTAATAATTTAATTACTATTTAGATAATTATATAAAGGAAAATTCTACCACGGGCGTCGCACACCGCTAAACACCACTAATGTTAAACACTATTAAACTTTTTTAAAAATTAAAAAATCATAAGGACTCAAAATATAATTAATTTATTTTTTTAAAAAATAAATATTAAATTAAAAAATCTTTAATATTTTATTTATTATTTTTAATTAAAATATCAAACCTGATTCTAAAAGAATTAAGAATTTTACATTGTTTATCTTCTACTAAACTTAACCCTAAAAATTCCACTTCTTTCAGCCGTTGCCATCACATTCAGTATTGTCACCACTATCGTCTTTGGTTTGCTGGCGAGATTTGTTTGTCGACGTCTGCAATAACTCAACATCGGCGAAGTATTTTTACTGTGTTAATCGTGTCTTCATCGAAGGTTTCAGTCGCCGTCGTCATGCTTTTGAGATAGATTGTGCCACTGTTTGTCTCGTCGTGCATCGATCCCTTATTCCATTCTTATGGTTCAAGACAAACAAAAAAACTATCGTCGGGACAGAAAATCAAAAATCTCGCCCTCGGTCAATTGGCAACGATAACAATCATTTATACAGCGAAACTGGACAAGAAAAAACACAAAGACAAGAAGAATGAAAACAGGCTTCACTCAGTCTTCGACAAGAACTCCTTTCATTAATCTCTATCAGGTAGATACTAACCTGGCTCTTACTCGAACCTTACAAGAACAGGTGAAAATTTTCAACTTTTTGTTTTGTTTTTTAGTTTAAAATTTGATTATGTAATGGATGCTTATTTAGAAAATGTTTTTTAATATATATATATATAATGACGTATGCAATGCTTACGATGAATGGAGTGACTACGAGAGTTGGGTGGTTGAAAGTTACTTACCGAAAAAAGGCGAACCCTGTTCACCATGTCATCTATGGTCCAAGTAATCAGAATCGTTGATCTTAATTTTTTTTGCAAGTGAATCATTACCTCTTTTCTACATGGACTTAGTGAGTGGGTAGTTATTAGGTGGTTATTTAAAGATCAACAGTCCTGATTGCTTAGACCATGAATGACGTGGTGAACAGGGTTCACCTAATAATCTCTCTGACTTGTCATTCTGTTTTCATTCTTCTTAACCCACTTTTACACTTGTATTTCAGATTTTATCATCAAAGTATCGTCACTTTATCTCGAATAACTATCTGACCTTCTTGTTAAATAATAATTTTATCTTCTTGATCGTTGCTTGTCACCAATAGAGATGTCAAAGAATCCATCATCAACCTTTGAGGTCATTCCAAATATTTTCTATTAGTCTTGAGCATTGTGTTGGTTTCAGCTTCACAATTCTAACGAGCTGTTCAAGTGTGTAATAAAATATTCACCTAAACATCACACCGGCAAATCATTATATATTGTTTTTCTTGGTGATTCAACAACAATATATTCTCTAAACATGCAATTAACTCCAAAAGGCCATTATCTCACCCATCTAAGTTCTCCGGGGAATACAAAATAGTGTCATCTTCATTCACATTCCACTTAAAAATTGGAACACTTTGTTCTTTAGAGTGAGTTTCTGTAGGGGTATCTTTCTGATTCTTCACTTTTGAAGGCATAGGACTTGTAAGCTTTTTATGCAAGTATCTCAAATATCAATATTCATATTCCACTTAAAATTAGGGTAGAGTTTTTAAAATTAGGGTTTAATTTAGGGTTTAGTTGAAAATGTTGAGAATATTTACCTTGAATCGTGAGGATGAATGAGCGACAAATGCAAGTCAAAAAGTATGACGAGCACCGAGGCAAACAGTTACACTAGCTACCTCAAAACAACAACATCGATGACTGAAATCCTCGATGGAGACACGATTCACGCAGTAAAAGTACTCCGTCGGTGCTGGATTATAGCAAACGGTGACAAAAAAATCTAGCAAACAAACTACAGATGATGACATCAACGATAACGAATACGACAACTACAATGGCTAGGAGAAGTAGAATTTTTTTAGGGTTCTATATTGTTTTTAGCATAAACGTGTTAATTATTAGGTTTGATGTTTTATTTTATTATTAATAAAATAAAAATATTAAAAAGTTTAATTAATTTATTTTTTTATTTTTTTAAAAAAATAATTTTAATTATAATGTAAGTCTTTAAAACTTTTAATTTCTTTAAAAAAAATTAATGGTGTTTAGCGTTAGTGATGTTCAGCGGTGTACGACGCACGTGGTAGATTCATCCTTATATAAATTATTTTTATTTTAATAATTAAAATAAAAATAAATAATAATTTAAAAATTATCTAAATAATTAAGGGTACTTTTTATGATGTCAACTCAATATGCAACACCCCGACCCGGGTTTTACATTGGGCCTCCGGCCCAAAACTCGTATTTCAAATTTTCCTTTAAAAGTTCAATAATAAAATCAAATCGAGTCCAAAACCGATCCATAAAATCTACTTAAATTAAAACAAGCCCAAAATAGTTTAAAGTAATTTGGAGCTCCAAATATTACAAAACCGTTTAAATATTCGATCCAAATTAAAATAAACATAGTTACAAATACATATAGGGTTCAACATAGTAAGTATTATGCCCACTACATCTAATAAGTGTACTCTGACAACATGGTCGATGTTGAGATCCGAATCTCGATGGTGCTCCACGGGACCTGCTTCACCTCACCTACGTACGAAAACACATTTTGAATGCTGAGCCATAAAAGCTCAGTGGATACGCCGAACTCGGCCCACATCATGCATATGAAAAGTAGTAAAGCATGGCATATAAATCTCATGCATGGTATGATGGTCTAGCATGCTTGCCTAACACATGGCATAAATAAGATGTATATTATCACACACAACATATACAAATCAACAAATCACACAAGGTAGTAAAGCCTTCGTCCATACAGCATCGGGATCTTACACTACGAGTAGAGCCCGCGTACACACAACATCGGGATCTCATATTCAAGGATGATGCCCGAGTCCACACAGTATCGGGATCCTACATCCGGGATTGAGACCTGCGTCCACACAGCATTGGGATCCTCCAATCTCATACTCGAAATATTACATCGAGTATCTTCGAAAAAGGCCCGCTTCCACACAGCATCAGGATTCTACATTCGGGATTGAGGCCCGCGTCCACACAGCATCAAGATCCTCAAATCTCATACTCAAAATATCACATCGAGTATCTTTGAATGAGGCCCGCGTTCATACAACACTGGGATCCTACATTCAAGATAATCGTCAAATCATCATCCGAAATGTTACATCGGATGGCCTTTGACGTGTTGCAATACTTTTGGATATCCGGATTCCATAACACAAGGACCCAAAATACACAAGCGATCCACCTAGGATCTTATCACAACAAGATATATTAATGCTTGTCGTACTTAAGTCATTCGAGGTTTATAATTATTAATCTTAGTTCGATAATTAGTTTCACAACTTTTAGATTAGAGGAACCCTTTATTAACATCACTGAGCCCCAAAACTCTACTCAAACTTGGTCAAAATACACAGGGGTACCGATACTCTTATATGGGGTATCAAAACACCCAGCATCGATGCTCACCCAAAGAGAGTATCGAAACAAGGGTATCGATGCCAGTATTGATACCCTTTGACCAATTCAAAAGTAAACAAAAGGGGAAGGACCGTTTCGATACAAGTATCGATGCAAAAGCCACTGGAGGGTTCGGTATCGAACCATGGTTCGATACCCCTTCCCTCAAAACCTATTTTCTACTTAGGGTATCGATATTGGTAGCCCGTGTATCGGTACCCCTGCACGAACCCATAAGTTTCACCTGAAATTTCTAAGGATTAACCCCCAAACTTAACTTAATCAAACCTAAGACGTTTCAAAACATTATTATTGATGTTTAGGGTGTTTTAACACCATTTTCCAGTTATTTAACATATTAACACGAATTTCACCATTAAAGCTCAAGCAAACTCATTCAACCAAATAACATGCATCAATTTACATGTAATGCAATCTACCATGATATGAATGATATTAGGAAGAGTTGGGAGTACCAACCTCAGTACAAGCAACAACTTAAAACGTCTACTCTTCCTCTCCTCAAGCTTTCTTCTTCCCAAGACTTGTTGAAGGTTCTCCAATTTTCTTTTCTACAAGAGATGTTAAACCAAGCATTAGATAACCCTTTGGAAGGAAGATTCTCAAAACCACAAAACTTAAGGAAACTGAGATTTAAGCCCTTAAACTTCATTCTCGTTCTCTCTCAACCCCATACTCACAACCACCCATCCTTACCAAAATAACATAATCTTACCTCTTTGGATAGATCTCAACCACCTCTACAACACCCTTTCTTGCACCAAAACGTGATTACAACACAAAACACTAAAGATCTTACCTTTGCTCTTGAGGTTTGATGGGAAAAAGATGAAGAACAAGAGAAGAAGGGGTGATGACTTCACTAATCTGATTTTCTCTGCAGAAAATCAAAACCCATCCCCCAAAACCCAACTTTCATCCAATTAGGCAATTACAAGAATGCCCCCAACTCAAAACTCCTAAAATCCAACATCACTCAAAACCCAACAAGTCTGTGACCCAACAAGGCCCAAACTACACAAACCCGAGCCCAAAATCGAAGCCCAACTCCTCGGGTTAACCCGACACTCGGACACGAGAAAATCGGGTCATTACACAATACGTCATTAATGTCTAATAACAATCAATACCTAAATAATCAAATATCTAAATAAACATAATTAATCATAACAATCAATTTTTAAAATTGATGATAAAAAAAATAGACTTACTAAATATAAAATGGCTATTCCGATTATCTACCCATAAAATATTAGACTTTTTGGCACTGAATTTAGAATTTTAAACGAATAAATATTTTATAATATCCGATTTAGATTTATGTATAAGATACAATGTTAAAAAATATTTTAATTTTTAGTATTTTATTTTTAGTTGAAATATTTGTTCATGGATAAATTTTTTTTAATCAATTAACATTAAATGGTTTAAAATAATATGATAAATTTGTATGGCAGAGAACATTAGCATAATAATATCATATAGATAAATATATTTACTTTACATAATAATACATCAGTTAAAAAATAATTTTATAAAATTGTATAAAATATAAATTATTTTTTTGATGATATATCATATTATTAAATCATTTTAAATGATTTATCGTTAGTTGACTGATAATGATTATTTTGAACTAAAATAAAACATTAATGGTTAAAATATTTCTCCAATAAAATAAAAATTAAATTTTAAGAAATAAATATTAAAATAACTCTTTAATCAAATTGTACGAATATTTTCTGGTATTATACCATGTATAAAACATATTTATGAGAATGCATATTTTATTTTTTTGTTCTTAATAAATTCATGTATGTTTTGTATACAAAATTAAGTATAAAGTTAAAAAAATCTCATCATTTAATTAAATAATTATTTTTGTCTTTATTTTTTAAAATTTTATTTTTTAGTCATAAATCATTTACAAATAAAAATTATTAATAAAAAAACTTACGATAAATGACTTAAAAAAATGATGAGTCATCTAAAAAATATTCTATACTATATAATTTTATAAAATTATTTTTTGACTGATGTAATATTTTTACAAGTTAACACATTTTTTATATGATACTATTATATTTACATGCATTGTCATATAATATTATTATTTTATTTTTAAACAATTTATCCTCAGTTGACTGATATTTTTTTATCAATAGAAAGATTATTTTAACCTGAAATAAAATATTAAGGATTAAATTATTAAAAAAATAAAAATTTAAATAATTATTTAATTGAATATTAAGTGTATTTTTAGCTTTATGTCACAAAATAATTCTAAATTGATTTTTAAAATATAACATTTCTTTCTTATTATAGCCATCTTAGAGGCAGTTTTTTTTAATATCCTAGAGGCGTATCTCGACAATTATATGTTAAAGTTATGCTAATTAATTTTAATTATCCTTAATACCACGTCGATTGCTTTTTTTATTTTATTCACTTTTAATAATAATGAGGTGAAATTTTACATAAATCTATATATTTATATTATAAAACTTAAAATTTTATATTTTTAGTCTTAATCTCAAGAAATTATTCCTAAACTTTTAACTTTATACTGTAAATTTTAAATATTAACATTAAATTTTAAACTTTAATCAAAAATTTTAAATTTTAAACTCTAACCTTTAAAATTAAAAGACACGTGTAAAGTGACTTGTATAAAAAAAAAATTCCTGATAATAATAACAATAACATGATTAATCCTGGAACAGAAGTGTGCATAAGCTTTAGATAAGGATTACAATTATGGGTGATAATGAGCCTGGTCGGCTCGCGAGTTACTCGGGCTCGACTCGATCAAAACTCGATCAAAGCTCGGCTCGAGTGAGTTTGACTCGGGCTCAGTTCGGTTCGGGATTTAAACGAGCTGAACCAAGCTTACCTAAGCTCGACTTGAAAAGCTCATGAATAGACTCGGAATAATTATATATAAACATATAGATATATATTTATATATGCATTAAAAATAATTTGTTTAGCAAAGAAAAATAATAAAATAATTGAGAATAAATCAACTAAAAATAAATTAAATATTATCAACTAATACAAATTTACAAAACTATAAATAATACATAAAAAATAAACTACAAATAAATGATAAAACATCCATTTCGAGCCGAGCCGAGCCTGACGAGCTTTGAGCCCGAGCCGATCCCAGTAATATTATTTTTGAGTCGATCTCGAGCCTAAAATTCCAATTTAGGCGAGCCTTGAGCCGAGCAGAGTGCAAATATGCATGTTTCCGAGCCGAACCAAGCCTGACCTGGTTCAGGCTCGTCTCGACTCGTTATCACCCCTAATTACAATACAGGGTTCTTGGATCATCAAAACGTGATGCATTCTAAAGCTTTAGGCATTCTTCGAAACCAAGTCGTTGATCGATTGTTGAATGTTAAAAGCCATGTATGGTACCGACCTTGAATTGACGTACACCGTAACACATCTTGATCAAAACACCACTCAACATTCGCATCCTTAAAAAAAGATATTGTGTTTTCTCTCCTTCTTTCTTTTGTCACCGCATGATAGTATTTCGTATTAAGATCCCCATACAAAACCTAATTGCATTTCGCTTTTTGTTGCTAGAGACTCACCTCTTCCATAAGAATTGTGTCCAACTCAGATTTCAGGACACGCTTAAGCTTACAAAGAGAATCTGAATGACGAACATCCAAAGCTTTTTCAATGCCATGAATCCGAGCAAGAAGCCTTTTCTTCTTTTTACCAATTTGCCCAAAAATATTTTCATTCCATACTACTAACTTCTTGCAAAACAAATCGAAATTCACTTCATAAGAAAGATCTGATCGACAAGAATTACTAAGGAGCTCCCTAAAGTCCACACTCCCCTGCCAAGCCTTAAGAAACCGAAAAACCCTGTCACTACCCAAATGAACTTGAGGCACAATGCGAAACAAGATGGGTCTATGATCCGAACCAATACGATCCAGGTTATGAACAACCGATTCCGGAAACAACTCTTCCCATTTTGAATTCATAAGATAACGATGGAGACGCTCCAAAAGATTACATCTAGCCCACGTGAAACGAGTATCTTTAAAATCCACATCCATAAGACCCTGATCAAACACAAAATCAGCAAAATTTCTACTCACACAATTACGATTGCACATACCCCTCTTCGTTCTTCAAAAGACAATAAAACGTTGAAGTCACCCCCAAGCAACCAGGGTTCATCATCTCCTAGATTAATCGGCTAGATGATGCCATAAATATTTCCTGTAAGAAATAGGACTTGCATAGACCACAGTGAGGTACACATCACGCGGTAAATTAGCACACGATATTCGAGCATGAATGAACTGATTAGAAATAGTAAGCACACGAACCCCTACCGCTGCATTCACGGGGTAAAGTTTTACCCCGTTGATTGCTAGAGGCGTATCTCGACAATTATACGTTAAAGTTATGCTAATTAATTTTAATTATCCTTAATACCACGTTGATTGCTTTTTTTATTTTATTCATTTCTAATAATAATGAGGTAAAATTTTACATAAATCTATATATTTATATTATAAAACTTAAATTTTAAATTTTTAGTCTTAATCTCAAGAAATTATTCCTAAACTTTTAAATTTTAAACTCTAATCAGAACTTTTAAACTTTAAACTCCAACCTTTAAAATTAAAAGACACGCGTAAAATGACTTGTATAAAAAATATTTCCCTGATAATAATAATAACAATAACATGATTAATCCTGCAACAGCAGTGTGCATAAGCTTTAGACAAGGATTACAATTAGGGGTGATAATGAGCCTGGCTGGTTCGCGAGCTACTCGGGTTCGATTCGATCAAAACTCGATCAAAGTTCAATTCGAGTGAGTTCGATTCGAGCTCGGTTCGGCTCGGGATTTAAACGAGTCGAGCCTTGAAAAGCTCGTGAATAGGCTCAAAATAATTATATATAAACATACAAATATATTTTTTATATACATTAAAAATAATTTGTTTAGGAAAGAAAAATAACAAAATAATTGAGAATAAGTCCCTTAAAAAAGAATTAAACAAAATAAATTGAATATTATTGATTAAAACAAATTTAGAAAACTACAAATAAAAAATAAAAAATAAACTACAAATAAATAAATAATAAAACATAATAATATAGAAAATTGTTCATTTCGAGTCAAACCGAGCCGAGTCGAGCCTGACGAGCTTTGAGCCCGAGCCGAGCCCAATAATATTATTTTAGAGCCGAGCTCAATCCTAAAGTTCCGATTTAGGTGAGCCTCGAGCCGAGCCTCGCCTGGTTTGTGCTCGGCTTGACTCGTTATCACCCCTAATGACAATACAGTGTTCTTGGATCATCAAAACGTGATGCATTCTAAAGCTTTAGACATTCTTCGAAACCAGGTCGTTGATCGGTGGTTGAATGTTAAAAGCCACGTATGGTACGGACCTTGAATTCACATTGAATCATCAGAGTCATCCGACTCGGATCCGTCAGGCTCCCCGGCATTGCCACCAGTATCTGGTACTTCAGGCTTTGCGGCAGCTGCAGGTGGAGCTTTGTTACTTGTGTTACAAGCAGTCTCATCGCCGTCTTCACCTTGGCCGTTGACATCAGCATGTAAACCATGATGTTCACCGTACTTGACCAATATCAGATGTTCTAACGAATGCATTCTCATTTATGCTAGACCAACAAATAACTAGAGATAAACTACATCAAATTTGTTCTCAGCATCCTTCTACAGATCTCGAAAGCAAATTAAAATCAATGAAAATAAATAAATGATGTCCGCTGGAAATGGTACATATGCCTCTTAACGGAGCGTTGCCGCCGGCTCTTCAGTCATGACAGCTCGAGCATGATTCAGGGAAGCAACCCTTACCATGGATTTTCATCAGTGATCAGTAATCTATGTACAAAAATCTTAATCCTAATTAAGTCTATATAGGTTAATATTTTAGATATTAATATCTTCTATAATTTTATTTATGTTTTTCTCTTATTTTAGAGGTTTTTATTGAATTTTAGTAGAACAATGAAAACTTGATAGTTATAATTTTTTTTCTCTATGTACAAAGCTAATAGTTGAACGTTTTGATCATATTTTTATTTATTTCTTTAGATTGTAATATTTTTTAGACATCTTACAATTGTGATGTGAATAATAATATGTTAACAGATTAGTAAAATAATAGTAGTTTATGTAAGGATAATTTATTTATTATTGAATTTTGAATTATAATTTGAGTTGTTACTTTAATTTATTTTATATTGAATTGTAATATTTGTTGAAATTTGTTTGTGCTATAAATTTGAACATATTTGTTTGATTAAATTTATTTTTTTTCATTTAAAGATATATGTTTGAGTTGTCACTTTAAAAAAATTAATTAGATTTGAACTTTCGAATTTATATTTTAGATATTTTATTGGATTGAATTTGAATTTATGTAAATGGATTTGCATTCGGGCTTGTATTCTATTAAAAGTCCCATTATTGTTGCCAATGCAAGACTGTTGCACACATAGTATATGTAGCATTGACCTGGGTCTTTGTTGCCGGTATTACCAACAAAGAGAGTTGATGGTAAATGGAGGAAGCCTATTCCCGGATGTATTTTAATTACAGTCGATAGAATGTTCCATACTAGCTCGAGTACGGGAGCGATTGGAGTGTTGGCACGTGATCACAATGGATTAGTATTGGCAGGTTTCGCTCGTGTAATAAATGATGACGGTTCGGCATCTTTAGTGGAATGTCAAGCCTTTTATTCAGCAATTCTAGTTGCACTGGACCATGGATGGAACTTAGTTGTGATGGAAGGCGATGTGGCAAATGTGATAAGTCACTTGCAATCGAATGTGGACGGTAGATCATTATTTGCACAAAGTCTCACGGAAGCGAGAAATCTTATTCAACAATATAACCATCTAAATGTGAAGTTTATTCCGCGATCAACAAATATGGCAGCACATGAGTTAGCACAGGGGCGTTTAATGATAGTTCTTGTATTTCTTTCGAATATGATTATCCGTGTAACATTGAACATATTGTAATTGACGATGCAATTAATGGATGATCGAATTGGGTACTCTTTTTCCATTTAAGAGTTGACATTAGAAAGATTTTTTAATGAGGCCTTTCTTTTTAAAAAATAAAAAAATAGAAGTGAGTGTTGACAGAGGTAATGGATGCTAAGGCACACCTGAACATTGCTTTCATGCATCAATATCTCCTTCGCCTTATCGTATAACACCCTAACCTACTTCGTAAAGATATTCAGAATAACTTCAAAAGAAACTTTATAATCATTTAAAAGAAGGGTGAGTAAGGATGATTTCTAGTAAGCAATATTCTCTTAACATAGAAGGAAATGTTAACTCCATTTCCAAACATATTAAAAAGATCAAGCATTGTATCAACTCAAATTAAAGACTAAGAATAATTGAAGGAGAAGAAGATAGAAGAGCATAGGGAGATCAAGAGTTTCTCTCTGTCAAAACACCAAAATTCATTCTTTTTTTTTAATAAACTAATAGTGATTACAATAGTATCTGTTCTAAAATATAATTTTTCGCCATTTGACATTGATCGTTCAATCACTCCCATCGAATCCTTACTGAACCTTAAACCTGAATCCATTGAAGACTCTACAAGTTTACACCTAAGCATACTTGTCTCCGTGAGAAGGTCTAGATATATTTTTTTGGTTTATGACTAAACCTTCCTTGGACCTGGCTACCTCTATTTTTAAGAAGTATCTCAAGTTTTTCAAGTCTTTGATATGTCATTTGCATAGACAATTAGGATAGTGATTTTACCATTATGTGTAATTTTGTTAATAAAGTGTGGTCTGTCTGATTTTTTTTAATGTCATTATAAATTATAGTTTTAGTAAACTTATCAAACCATGTCCTTAGTGGTTATTTCAAACCATATAAAGATTTATTTAACTTATAAAGTATTCTGCTAGTAAAATTATTGTCTACCAACCTTGTTTTTTATATCTCAATGCTCCCATATGAGTTATTCTTGACTGTGAATATCCATCTGCATCTAACTCGGCCAAACTTCATGTATTCTTCTTTTTCGGTGCTCCGATCTCATCTTCAACAACCTACTTCACTCAGGACTTTCAAAAGCTTTCTTTACTGTCTTGGGAATCTTTACACTGTTAATACTTATAGTAAAAGTTTTAAATTTAGATAATAACTTCTCATATACAACAAATTTATTAATAAGATGAGTGGTAGACTTTCTAACTCTTTCTCTAACAGTAAGAGGAAAATCATCCAAATCAACAGTGGCTTTTTGTGGAACATTACCTCCCATCTCCTTAGCAGAAAAACTCAAAACTTTTTCTTGACATTTGTCCTTGGTTGAAGCTTTTTTCCTCCTACTGTACACCTTCATTTATTCATATGTTGGTTGGGAAGGATTATAGAGTATGATTTAGGGTGGAGTAGTTGTAAAAGGAATAGAGGATTTGGATATGATGATTCTAAGTTTATTACACTGGGAATGCTAGGTTTAGTATTGGTTTTTGTAATAACCATTTTTGTCCGAGACCCTAAACCAAAACCCTTGAACCATATATATACAAAATATATAATAAATAAACTATAATTTCAAAATCGAAGAAAATATATTATTATTATTCCTTTAATTAAAAAATTTAAAAAATATCCAAAATTCAGTCTATTAAATAAAAAAGTCTATTTTTGCAAATCCAACAACACCTATCCTAAGCACATTACATTATTAACCCAAAACATTAACCAACCGATAGCCCAATATTACAAACCCATTAAACCTTAACCCATTACAATTTCCAAACTCGATAATCACCAAACCCGAATACCCATAACCCGGTCTTAGATTTGGATAGCGCCTCGACTTTCCAACTCCTCAATTGACCGTTCGGTTTCTGGAATTTCTAGAACCATCTGGAGATGAACCGTTCACGCCCCTTCAGTTCCAGTTATTTCCGACGACCGTTCACCTTCGCCGACCAACCAACAACACCGAAGAACCGCGCCAGCGACACCAGACAAATCAGCACCACCAACCACGTTGAACGGACGCATAACCGATCTGATTCCCTCTCTGCTGCGAATCGGACCAAACCAAACAGAGCCGAAAATGGTCTCCCTCTTTGCTACAAATTGAACCAAGAAAATAGGGGAATGGTCCCCTCTTCCTTCCCGTACATGCCAGCAACGAATCAAGACAAAAAAGAGAAAATCAGAGAACAATCAGCCAAAAGCAGTCCATTCTATTTTTCATTTCAATGTCATGTTAAAACGGCTATAAAAACCAAATCGAATGATTGTAAACCCTAGACGGGAATTTTCAGAAAATCAATACAAGGTAACAAATTTAACAGATCTTGTTTCTTTATTTGCATTCGAATAAGAGAAAAGATTAGTTTTTTTTCTTACCTTCGAATCGGAGGTCGGTTTCCCATCGCCGGCGTTGTCTCCTCGCCTTTCTCTTCTATTCTCTCCGAATCGACTCCACTTTATCTTAAAACAATAGATTTGGGGGGTTTTGATTTTTTTTTTAAACAAAGAATAGGCGGTTTTAACTTCGATTTGGTCGGTTTTAGATACAAGGGGTTTTTATTTCTGTTTCTAAGGGTTTTCGAACAAGAAAATATGGATATTTGATCGCCGACCGCCATCGCCAGAGGCCATGACGGCAGCCGGGTTCTGCAAAGAATGCCAATGCTCATGTTATTTTTTTTTTCAGAAAGGCCTCTTTAGGTTCTTGCTTATTTTCAAATAACCATTTGAGATTTTGCTTTGGTTTTACCGAGAGAAATTATAGTTATGAAAAATAGGAGATGTTTCTTTTTTATTTACTTATTTATTAGATGACATTAAATGTCATTAAACCACAATTTCTCCCCCTAAAAACGTCCTTTTATTATGTTTTTCAATTTGATCACTATTTCGAAACCAAACTTCCTTTTCTCCTCAAACTTGATCCTTTGATTTCAGTTTTATTTATTTTGGTCCAAATTTCAGTAGCTTAGTTATTTTGTTTATGAGTTTATTATTATTATTATTATTATTATTATTATTATTATTATTATTATTATTATTATTATTATTATTTGTTTATAGTAAACTGTTTTACTTAATTTATTTATTAAGCACCATATGTCATATATTAATCTTTAAGTTCTTATTTGTTTTTATTCTTATTCACATATATTGATCTTTAAGTTCTTATTTATTTTTATTCTTATTCGCATTCAATCCATGTTATTTAGTCGTTTATTTATATGTACATTTTGATTCTGCTCTTTATATGTTATCTAATATGTTTGTTTTGCGTATCTATACATTTGTTTGCCTCGAATATGAGATAGATTTATTTACATGTTAACTTGGTGTATTTATATTTGCCATGTATTGTATTTGTTTATAATTATTATAAGTTCCAGTATATATATATATATATATATATATATATATATATTTATCTTTGAAATTCCTTTTTTTAAATATATATGTTTTGCGTAGCATTGTTATATGTTGCTTTCGTTAAGTTTATTATAATGCATTCATGTGTATATTATATTACTTTTACCTTTTATTCTTTAAAGTTGTACATATTAAATCTTGTCTAGTTTTTATTCTTTACTATTTGTTTATACATGTTCGTATATTGTATTGATGATCTATGTGCTTCTACATGTCCACGAATAAACCTTTTTTGGATGGCAGTTTCTCTTTATTAGTGTACATGAGCTCATGATATTTTGTTGTTGTTGTTTTCTCTTATCTTTATAATATAATGGTGTATTTTCCTCCACATTGTGTATGCATTGATATGAATATTGGTATTGCCTCATTATGTTGGTATATATCTTGATAGATTAGATTTTATTTTTGTATGTATTGTTCTATAGCATGGTTTGATTAGTTTTTATATTTTTGTTTCGATTAATTGTATATGCATAGTTTTTATTTTGTATAAGTCTTCTCGCATTCAATTCTATCTTTGATCATCTATTTACATGTTTTATTTAACTTGTTTGGTTGTATGTATTTATTTACCGTTATGTTATGTCGTATTCATTCTTACGCATCTTATTATACGAATCGAAATCACAACCAACATCCTATTAATGAATTAATTAATACTTTATTCGGTCGTAGCGGGCCCGCCTCACCAAACGTAATGGTGGCGGTATATGCATCTATCTTCGAGTAAAGATGCGTTAAAATAAACCTGAATTTATAAATAAATGCCAACTTAATTGCCACTTTAATTTAAAAAAGTTTAATATTAATTAAGCGGTAAATATTTTTAAGGTACCAATTTTAGGCGGTTTAAAATGTTAACCCCGTTTTTAACCATAACCGATTCCCAAACCCTCGTCTTTTTAAATCTCTAATTTTATGGTGTCCGGTCTACCAAAGTGACCAGTGGCGACTCTCTTTGTTTTTAAATAGTTTCCCAATTAATTTTCAAATTATTTTCCATCATTTTTAATTTACAATTGTTAATATTAAAAAGGCTTGACTCCCTTTGCTTTAAATAATTTTTCAATTATTTTCAAATTAATTCTCAATTTTCAATTCGATATTTTTTAAACTTTAATTCCTTTTTTAAAATTTTCTTCCCCAAATTTTAAATCCCTAATTTCTTTAATTTTCAATTTTAATTCTCGATTTTCCCAATTTTTCAATTTTTTTTAACTAAAATCCCTAATTTTAAAAGCTCTTTTCAATCCAAATCTTTTAAACCCTAATTTTAACCTAATTTTCAAATTTTTTTTTTCAAATCAAAATTTCCTTTTTTAACCAACATTTTGATTTGATCCCTAACTTTCTATTTTTAACTTAATTTTTTCACTGTCGACATTTTATTTCTAAATTCAATTTCAAAAAGATTCGCTACTGTTTTAATTGAGGTTAGTGGTGTAGAACAAATAAGTGGTGGCACAATAGTCTTTGAAGAGAAATTGTGCTTTCTTCCGGGATAGGCAGGACTAGAATAGACTGATTTAGGGGTTAAAATTCCTTTTGCTTCTACTCCTGGATTTCAATACCTGAAAAAAAAAAGGTTGATTTTCAAAGAAAATGACATAAAAAAAAAAACTGTATTTTGTAGTTGATGAATAACATTTATAACTCTTTTGAGTTGAGGAGTATTCTATAAATATACACCTTAAAGACTTGGGATAAAGTTTACTCCTACCGTTGGCCTACACATGAACAAATATTATGCATCCAAAGACTCAAAGAGGAAGAGGTGAAGTTAAAGGTTTAAAGTGAGAAAACTTGTGTAAAAAGGTTTCATTAGGAACTTTAAATTTGAGAGTCTTATTAGTCATTTTATTAATAAGATAGGTGATTATCACCGAAACGTGTGAAAAATAACCCGGCGAGTTGATTTTGAAAAATCTGAGTTTTATCGCTTTTTAATTGTTAATTATAAGAATCAGAGTTTTGTTAATAGAACATTTAATTTAAATTTTAAAATTGATTTGTAGTCGCCACCAACCAACCACTTTGGTAGGTGGTAAGAACAACCTTTACGAGCGCCTGAGATCGGTACTTATTAATTACACATGACATTTTGATATTTCAAATAATACAATGAACATCGTTCGAATAAGAAAATCCTTTTAGATAAAAAAAATATATTTTTTAAATACGAGTTTGAATAAGACGTCCTCTAGATAGAAACATGTTATTATTTGGTTCATTTTGAGTTCTAAAAGACTCTAATTTAATTATCTAAATGTGAGTTGCGTGTCATCCAAAACAAAATATTCTATGTTTTAAATAAATTAAATAAATACATTAATTAAAAGACAAAGGGTCGAATTGATTTTTATCGAAGACATGAAGTCTAAATTATATCATATAAGATGACTAAAAAATCATTTGATCGAATAACTTAAAAGAAACCTTGATCTAATATCATAATAATATATGCATTTAAAAGTAGAAGGAAACGGAGGATTCAGTCGAATTCTTACCTTTGAAGCATGCTTCGAATACGAGAATGAAAGTCCGATGAAATTTCAATTAATTCCAGCGATTCGTTTCCTCATCAAATCCAATTGTTGGTGTTGTGGAGACAGCTTCACCCATTTGGAGCAGTGTTAATGCATGGATTTTGGATCCAATCTCCAAAACAAAGGGCCTGCTTGAAAAAGTAGTTGAGAACCACTATCTGAATTCCCTTGTTTCTTTAATTTCCATGTTTTTGAATCACAAGGGTCCATGTCTGCCACCCTTGTTGGCACCGACGCAAAGAGAAATTCATCCACCCTTTCCTCAGTCTTGCTCTTCAATTTCATGGTTCTTTGCCATGATATCTTCGCATGGTTTTTGGTGTTCAAGCTCCCTCCAGAATTGCCCCTGCTCTCATGTTTTTGTTCGATCCCTCCATTGCCCCCTGCTTCAGTTTCCTCTGTTTTGTTATATAGAAAAGCCCAACGGAATCCCTTTTTCATGCCAAGAAAAACGGACACTCTCCCCTTGAACTGCCGAAAACTTTTTCAACCGTAAGTCTCTCTTATCCATTTTATTTTTATTAATTTATTCCTTTTTTTATTTTTATTCCTTTTGCATAATATTATTTATATATTTATTTATTTAATTATATTTACGTAGGTCTTATTTTATATGTATATCAGACGAAATTTGGGTATTACAGCGATATTAAGAATAGTATCCTCAAAAATATCCAAGCGCATTGACAATAATTAAAAGAGATCTAGTGACTTCTAAAAAATGTATGTTTTTTTTCTTCTTTTCAATCTCTCAATTTTTATTAGGGCGTGCTTACACATACAAAATGTATTTTTTTTGAAAATAACCTCTTAAAAATTTACTAAGATACTCACCACTATTGTCATTCCTCACAATTTTGATATGTGCGGAAAATTGGGTTTCAATCATCTTAGAGAAAGTTTTAAAAATTCTTTTAATTTTAAAATTTTTCTCATCAAATATGTCCTAGAATAATCATTAATAAAGGACACAAACCACCTAGTCTCTAATATACTCTTTACTTTAGAGTGGCTCTAAATGTCGTTATGGATAATTGAAAATGGTAAGGTAGGATTAAAATTAGCAGGTTTATAGGGTTGTTCATATGTTTAACCATTTGACACACTTTACAAGTAAAAAAAAAATAATTTTTTGTTAGTGAATAGAGATAAAAATAACTTTGCAGTTTAAATAAAGTTGAAATGTCCTGATCTAAAATACTAAAGCATAACATCACTAGAAAAAAATCAACACGACAAAGAGAAGTTTAAAAACATTTAGAGATTTCATCCAGGATATAAAGGTCATTATATAGTCTAACACTGTTAATCATCATCCTTGAGCCCTGTATCTAAAAAAATACAATCATCAACACCAAATTTAATACTATAAAAAACACTTTTAACTAGCTCGCTCATAGATAACAAATTACAAGCAAATTTGGGAATATATATCACATTGGATAACACAAGTTTATTATTAATGTTAATTGTTTTACTTTCTTTAACTGTCGAGAATGAACCATCTACTATCTTAATGGTAGAATGAGCATTGTAGTTATGGTATGTATGAAAGAGACTTGGATTCCCTGTCACGCAGTCATAAGCTTCAGAATCTACTATCTATCGCAAGGAATTGCAGTAGCTAAACAAAAAATTCTAACTTCAGTGAATCATTTTATCTCAACAAAGCTCGTGGGAAAAAAATAAAGGAAAAAAGCGAGAGGATGGGAAAAAGATAAAGATCGACTCCTAAACTGATACCATGAGGATAAAATTAGAGTGTTCAAAAGTTGAGACCAATTTAGAATAAAAATCAAGATTTGAGGATACCGTTGGAATTTAGCAATTTAAAATAAGTATTATAGTTAAAGATGTGTGTGTACGAGCCCTCTAGCCTAAACGATTAACGGAACAATTGTTGTTCCTAGATGTTATGAATTCGAACACCAACGATATCAACAGAGTGGTTGAGCGATCAATGTCAAATGGTGGAGATTATATTCTAAAACAGATACTACTGTAATCACTATTAGCTTGTTAAAAAAATTTAAAATGTGTGTGATGTAATTAACTTATCTTATAATTATAAAAAAATTAATTGTTTAATCTATGTCGTGGAGTATTATTTAATAATTAAAAAACCACTTTTGTAATATTTTATTTTATCATCAAAATTAAAATAACTATCTAATATATTTTCGTATAATAATAATTTAAATTCTTAAAATATATATACTATTAATTTAGTCATAATACATAATTATTATTGTCAAAATAGCATTGCAAGCGAAATCACATTAATAGTGATGGATCACTTGTATAATTTAACGGGTTTGTATGATTTCATATAATAATAGTTATGACCCTCAAAGTATATACATTCTATTAATATTTTTAAAATTAAGTTTAAATTAATTAAATATATAAAAATAAAAATTAATATATTATTATATAGATTTTCTTAACCGTCGCATTATTTTATTAACAATAACTGCTCAGTGATCATTTATAATAAAAAAACCAAATTTAATGACTACTTTATAACTTTTGAAACTTAAGTGGTAAAAATAAATATTTTATCATAATGTGTGACCATTTGTAAACTTTACCAAAAAATTATTTTTCGGATCAAATTGCAAAACTTCTAAATTCAATCTAATTCGGATGACCCATTTTTGTTTGGTTCATTTTCTCTGATCATCGGCCATAACCTACGACCTCCGCTGATCACCGTGTAATCAAATTTCAGAATCTTTTTCGTTTTCTTCGTCCTGATCGACACATTGCTTCTCTTGCTGCCCTCAATTCAACTTGAAAGCTCATCGGTTCAAGCTCAGCTCTTCGGCGGTTAAACCCTAGGTATTTTTCATTACCCTTTTGCCTCATCGAATTTTACACTGTTAAGTTCTAATATTACGTTTGCGATTCTCATTTCTTATCCTCTGATTCCTTTTCTTTTTTACTTTGGGAAAGTTGGGGAAAATTTTCACCGTAAAACCCACTGGTTTATTTAATTTTCATATTTGAGGAATTATGATTAATATGTAATTTTAGTATGCTCATGCCCATGTTATTTATTTGTTTGTTATTTCCTGCCATTGATTTTGCTTTGGTTGGTAAATTAGATATCTGCTGAAGGAATTGGTAAGTAAATTTGATTTGGTTTTAAACTGCTTGCTATTGGTTGTTGGTTTGGATCAATTTGGACTCCCTTGAAAGAGTTCGAGTTACGAAGAAAATCCAGTTGCTTGGACTGTTAGTTTCTGTTTTTTTGTAGGAATGAAGATTATTGCTGTTGCTTGTTTATAATGTGTTCCATTGCGAATTTAAACCGTTGATTTTTTTTTATCAAGAACTTGTGGCTCCATTAGGTGATTGTATCCTGCTCGGGGAGCTAGCTCTGTTCTCCTTTCCCATTCCCATTTTAAAGAAATGTAGAAAGAAGGAAAAAACTCTTTCGGCTTCCAGCGAGTTGATGAGTTAGACTAGTTCCTTCTTGGATGCTTGGCCAACTGTGAACATGATTTATTTTAGCATTTGAAGCTATATGATAGGTGCAGTTGCCTTTTTCTATGGCTATTATAGGTTCAGTTCCTCTACTTTGGTTTGGAGTCTTTTTGCTATTGAATTGTGCTGTAAGATTTTACATTAAGACTAAATGAAGAATTTATTGCTGTACAAATCTTTTGTCTGCTTCCTTCCTATCATATGTAGTTGGCACTTGGTAATTCTTTTACCCCCTTTTTTTTCTGTTTGGCAATTGACTGTATCTGTGGATTCCTCAACTTTCGTAAATTCTATATTCTATATGCATATGCCAGGGACCATAGGAAGTTGTTTAGTGTACAGGATGAGTACAAAGGTTGACCCGACACCTGCTGTTGGACCTCATGTTGCCAACATTGCTGCAACAACTACTTCATCCACAGCAACGACCACAGGCCCAAAGGTCTCAAGGTTTGCTACAAAGACCGGTTTTGTAATACCGAAAAATAAATTGTCAGGTTCATTGGTTCCCATCTTCCGAGGAGGTAAAAAACCTGGAGGAAATGCTGCTGCCAATGAAGATAATATGGATCAAAGTCAGAGGAAAACAAAATGGAGCCCTGATCTGACACAGGATGCTGCTGTCAGAAGGGGTAGAGCCTTAGCTTATCAGGTATTTGGTCTATCCCTTGGTAGTAATGCATATCAGAGTCATTTTGCAAGTGCATATTGAATTTTTTTATCGGATTTTATAAGTTCTTTCCACATGTTTAAACTTTAAACTATCTTAAGTACTGAGTTGGCGGCATTTGTAGCCTTGGATTATGAGAGGACTATTTATATTGCTCATCTGATGGCAATTGAACATTTCCCTTGTTCCCATTGTGTGATAAAATGCTAGTGTCCACTTATCAATTCCC
Organism: Abelmoschus esculentus; assembly: GCA_035048815.1. NCBI lineage: Eukaryota > Viridiplantae > Streptophyta > Magnoliopsida > Malvales > Malvaceae > Abelmoschus > Abelmoschus esculentus. The sequence continues at coordinate 15,867,468 of JAUCBN010000038.1, read as the reverse complement.
TAGCATCGAGATTTAACATTCATCGTGCCATTAAGTGATATTACTTCTTCTATGGTGGTCCAAATTTTGAGCAGGCTCGGGTGGATCAGATTACACAACAGCTGAAATCAGGAAATCCAGATATTGGGGATATGGAAGACTCACCTTTAGCTTCTAAGAATATGGTTAAAAACACTTCTGATACTCAACTTGGAAGTGAGGTAGAGAGATTATTAATATTGCTAGGTCTGTTAATTCTTTTTATTGTATTGATTTATTAGGGATTTTAGATTTGCAACTCACACTGAATTTGTGAATGTAGAAATTAGAACTTTTGGAGATTGAAAGACGGGAAGCTATTGGTAAGTGGTAACTCCAACAGCTTTTGCTAGATACGAAAATTTTCTCTCTAATTTTTTCAGTTTTACATTTTTTTTTGACTTCTAGGTGAAATACTAAAATTGAATCCGAGTTACAAAGCACCAGCAGATTATAAACCTTTATTGAAAGAGGCAACTGTTCCCATTCCTGTAAGCCCATTTTTATACTGACATACTATTGCATCAAATTTTCTTATGTCATCCTTTTCTTGCATTTTTTTACTGTACTTCTGAAAGAAGTTGTACATTTAAGTAATTAAGCAATCTTCTTGTTGATCAAAGTTCTATGAAATTCTGTTGAGTTTGACTCATTTTAATATTTTTCCTAGTAAGCAGCATTTGTAATGCACTAAGGTTCACAGTTATTTTTTCTTCATTTTGATTCTATACATGCTTCCCTTTTTATCTGAATACATGCATTATATCTATCTTGTCATCCACCCAAAGTGATTTTTTTTTACTTTGACCATCATTGCACTTGCCTTGTATTTGTTCTTTCTTTTCAGAAAAGATGCATTGCAGTACACTTTCAATCTAAATAACTTAGTGTTAATACCAAATATGGAGTAGTTAATATGTTGATCAAGAAGACTATTATGCTCATGACCAATATTTTATCATCAAAGAATTCATTATGTTTTTGTGCCGATTGTTCCAAAATTTAAAAAAAAATTGACTGGTTAATTGCTATAATGGATTGTTATGGGAATCTTCGAGTTTGTTCCAACTTTAATGGCAAAGCTATTCTCTCTCTAATATTAATAAGTTTCTTCCATCCTCTGCCTATGTGCATACAACACTTGATTATTATGATACTATATTAGTTTTGCAGGTGAAAGAATATCCTGGATGCAATTTTGTTGCTCTAATCTTTGGTCCCGGAAGTGACACTAAGAAGCGGCTAGAAAAGGTAAGTATTTGGTTTCTGCTATTTTGTTCCATTGATACTGATAAACTATGAAAGACCATGGAAACCTATCAAAGATCTTGCTCTGTGTGTGTGTGTGCAATCATATATATATTATGTATGTATGTACAAATATTGATATGCTCTTCTTGACTGAAAAATTTTAATTTACTGCTCATCTTACAAATCAGGAAACTGAAGCTACAGTACAAGTTTATGGCATTAAAGCAAATACCGGGGAGAAGGTAATTCTTTGGGCTGGGAAAATATAGCACCATCTAAGTTAATTGCTGAAGCTTTTTTCTATCTCTCACTTAAGAAAGATCTGCCTTAAATATATGCTTCATGAATGCTTAAATTAAGCATTATTGACTTATAGCTAGTGTTTCTACATCAGGTTGAAATTACTACGCCTGATGATAATGAAATCCAAGATGTTTATGAAGAGTTGTATGTTCATCTATCAGCCGACACCTTTGAAAAAGTTGATGGAGCAGTGGCACTGATTGAGTTGCTAGTTAGTTCAATATCAGTGAGTTCATCACTCTGAACATCAAGAGAAAGATGGAGATTACAAAATAATATTTATTGCCACTGCTTTATGAAAATAACTATTTGTATCTTTTCTGCAGGGAAACATAGGCACTGGTTCGGGGCCTGCAATATCTGGGAATGATGTGAATGCACTTAGTCAAACACCTGCCACAGCTTTATCGTCTGCAACTGATTCTGCTTTAAATCAGGAAGTGGTGCAACTTACACTAGCATCTTCACGAGGTCAATTTCAATACCACAATTCATGGTTCCCTAACAGCCCTATGCCGCCGAATTTTTCGGCACCTATTCTCAACAGTCCTGTACCTGAACAGTCCTCACTCTTTGGGCCACGCCCAGCTCCTGCATCTGGATACAACACAATTATTCAAGATTCATCCCTTGTTTCATCCAGTCCACAGCTTCCAAGACCAGGACAAGTATTTTCGCAGCCACATATGCCCCCTGTGTATCCTCTGGGTCATACCGGTCCTCCTCAAAATTTTCTTGTTCCAAATCCTCCACCTAATCAACCTGGCAATTTATCTTCACTGTCACTTACAGGAAGCCAGCCCCAAGCTCTTGGGCCACTCCCTGGCACAAGACCGTTTATGCCTGCAGGAAATGTAGGGCACCTTGCTCCACCTGCAGTTATTTCCCAGGTGCCTAATCCTGTAGTTCCTCAACCAGGGCAGTCTGGTCCTCGGTTAGCTGGTGCTCCTGTTAACCATCCATCCTTGTCTTTTCCTCCTGGTCCTCCACTAGGGCATTCCCCTGCATTACCGGCATTACCTTTGTCTGTGCCACCACCAATGCAATCCTCTTTACCCACCATTTCCATGGCACCACCACCGAACCCATCTTTACATCCATCAATGTTATCGAGACCTATTATCTCACAAGCACCACCCATGTCATTGTCACCATCTCTGCCAAGAGGACCTTCTAGTTCTATTCCTGGAAATATGCCAAATTTTGCTCCCATAAATCAACCTATCGCTGCAAGGTCACAACATTCAAATGCTGGTGATTTCACTTTTCAACCTCACCAAACACATGGACCGACCTATCCAATGGTTCCAAGACCAGGTGGTCAGGCTGCAAATCCACATGCTCTAGCCCCCAGATCAGCGGTTCAACAACAAGCACCACCTTTCCAGTTTGGTGTGCCCAATTCTACTCCCCAACCTGCAATGCAAGTGTTTCATAGGCCACAGAGTGGCAACCAGTTGGGTTTGCCGCAAACTCACATGTCATCTACATTGCCCAATGCTCAGCAAAATGCCATGCCTGTTCCACCTAGACCTCCAGCATTCCCAGGTGTCGGTCCTGTTCCGAATGCTCCTCCAGTTCCACAAATGGGATTCAGAAACTTTGCTCCTCCCCAAACTCCCAATATGGCTGGTCCCTTTCCTTCCAGGCCAGGGCATTCTTTGCAGAATCAACAAAACTACCCACCTCTGCCACCAAGGCCTGGAAATTTCGTACCTCCAAACCCCCAATTTTCCGGCATTGTTTTCCCACATTCCACTAGACCTACTTCGGGCCATCCTGCTGGACAACAAGTTTATGATCCATTCTCTCCCACATCTGTTCCCGGGGCATCTCAACACCCACGAGGCGGTAATGCAAATGCAAGAAACCAGGAAAGTGATCCAGAGTATGAAGATCTGATGGCTTCTGTTGGAGTAAAGTAGTAAGTCGTTTCAATTAATTTGTTTTTGGCAGCCATAATCAGTAGATTAAATGTCAAAGATTTTAGACTCTGTCAAAAGATGTTAGATATCTGAAAAAAGTATAGTAGAGCATAATTATTTTCTTTAATCTGCTGATTTTGCTTGCATCTAGTGACACTGCTTACTCATTCCTTTGCTTGGACCATTTAAGATTCTGAAAGAAACAACTTGGTTACTTGTGTTTGAGTCATCTTGGTGTAAGGTTTGAGATTTTTAGTTCAATTCGAGTTAGGGTTTAACATGTTTAGATTGTTAGCTTTTTATGAACAAATTATATCTGTTTCTGGTTCAAGTTTAGGTTGATTGAATCAGATGAAGTTCGATTCGGTATCGAGCAAAAATGATAATTTACGATAAGTGTAAAAATAATAAAATGAATGGAAATGCAATTTGGTTATAGTCAGCATCATAGTGACTTGGAAGGCACCATGAAAGTGTAGTATTTTGTGCTTTGGTAGCCATTTGCTGACCAATTCAGCCTTTTGTTGGTCAGCTGCCTCCTTGTCTGCAAGCAGAACAAAGCTACAATTATTCATAGGCGAGGGTTGAAAATGAGACTAGACGAATCGAAAGTTACTTAAAATTTACTCAATTAAAGTTTGGTTGAAATTAGATTTGATTAAACTTGAATTTTTAACGAGTTAAATCGAATATAATATTATTGAATTTGATATAAACTTGAATTTAATCTTCCACAAATCGAATTTTTAATGAGTCGAATATAAGTAGTAAAGCAAGTGTTATATATATGAAACAAATAAATTGAATCGTAGTATTCGGGTGATTTGAATTAGAATAAATTCTATTTTTATTTGATTTATAATTAATTTTATTTTTATAATATTAAAATAAATATTTTATATTTCAAATAAGAAAATAACTTAAAATACTACATTATAATTAATATTCTCTTTATTACTTGAAATCTTAACATCTTGAAAAAGCATTTAGGAAATAAATTTGAAATCTTAACAAATTTAGGGGATATCCACTTAAACATAGAAAAGATCAAATTACTTTTGAACTCCATGTATTATACTAACTAAGATAATTTAGTCCCTCTATAGAAACCCTAGATAATTTAATTCACATATTTCTAATAAAATTCATAATCGAATAGATCGATTTACTAACTTTATTATATATTATTTATTTATAAATATTTTAAAATAAATACACAATATATATTTTTTTAACTCAAACCCTACCCAATCGCAACCACAATCACATTATTTTATTATATATTATTGATTTATAGAGGCATTATTAATTATTAATTTTTACTTTCAAAAGTAAACTTTTAGTAAATATTTACGAAAAATACTTAAAAACATTATCGTTTAATTAAAAGTTATAAAATAAATTTTAAATTTTAAAATTATCATTAATATGAAAAAATAAAAAAGTAATCAAACTATAAATTCATAATTACTAAAATAGCTTAAAATTTTTAAGTAAAATTAAACTGTGTACACCCCTAAAAAATGTATCAAATATTAATTAATCTATTATTACTATATTTATTATCCTTAATTAATCTCCTCTGCTTCTTGTGGGAACTTCAAGTCAGACTTATCTTTGCAAGTTGTGAATTATAATTTCACATCAGTGTCATCATTATAAATACATTACTTTAAAAAAAAGTAACATCAAAGTATATATAGATATATAAGGATATAATCAAATTATATAGCGTAAAATCCTAAGTTTTACATGTTTTTTATTATTGTATAACACTAAAATAGATGGTTCAGATTAACGGTAAGTTAAAATATCAATTGGAGAAAAAAAATAAAAATTTAATCTGAGTCACATGTTTTAGTCGTCTAACAATCTAAAAATATTAAATTTTATATTCTGTAACTTGATTATATTTTTATATATATATTAATAGATTTTTATCTTAATAGTAATAATGAAGTTAAGATTTCTGATTTTTTATTGCGTAGATATAAATATGGTTAGATTGTAATTTTATTATTATACTAAATTATAATTTTATATTTTCTTAAAGGATTAAAAAATATATAATTTTAGCACATTGACTTATATCTATTTATTTATTTATCTATATATTAATTTCATAAAAAAAAAACAATTTTCAAAACATAATTTGATTTAAAAGGCAATGTGGCAGAATCAAAATCGTCTCTTGAAAGAAAAACAAAATTAATTTAAAACACATTGTGGGGTTCTTAATTGCTTGCTTGTGCAAGGATCTATATAGCAACCTACTTCATTGTAATTAAAGAAATACCTTTTTAATATTTCACGTAAATTTTATTCTTTTCGTCTCACTTTATATATATTTTGTATTTATACTTTTTTAATAATATTATTTTTTAATGATCAAATTTATATTCTTTTCCCGAAAGTTTAATGTGTCTTGCGATTACATCAAATACTTATTGATTTCGTTAAAGTTTATTCCATGCAATATGCATAATTATTTTGAACGTTACACCATTTTAAGTTAAAGTATAGATTTGTACCAAAGAGATAAACATTATAAGTAAAAAATTAATTTATTTAAGATAAAGTATACAGAATCAGAAGAAAAAAATAGATATATAACACGAATCAATTTAATTTAATAAAGAAAAATTAAAACCCGAAGAAAAAAATTATTGCTTTCAAGATATCAATTTATGTATTTTTTAACTTTATCACACAACTTTGTTTATACATAGTGATCAAAATGAAATCACCGTTTAACCCCAATTCTCATGAATTCAAACCCAACAATATTTCACATCCCTACTAGTCCTTACCAAACAAGACATTTTCTTGTTGTGTCTTTAAGCCCCCAAATTCTTTCCAAAGCTTAATTAAGACCAAAGTAGGATAAATTCAACCTTAAAAGAAACTAAAACTTTGTAGACAAATTCAACTCTCTCTTGACACATGTAACCTACCTTTCTATGTCCATGACTCCATACCCTTGTCCCAAGTGAATAAAGCTTTTAGGGTCACCATGTAATTTGTTTTGACCCTTTTGTGATTCCACATCCTCTAAGTCATCATCTACAAGCTCAAATTTCTCATTTTCATGGTGGTCCAATGTGGCATACTCAACTTTCCCACCATAGAACATGACCAAAACCAAATAGGCACTCATAGCAGAAACGACGGCACCGATCAGAGTCCAACTGAATCCCATATTCACTAACGATTTAGCTCGGTGAAGCACCTCGTCGCTCGAGCATCGAACAACTTGATGACCCTCTTCGAGGTTGATGAAACAGCCTTTCGGGATTAGGCCCGGTGTCCAAAGCATGTACCCCATGACCATGAGCCATAGCCCTTGGTACAATATGCTTAATGACCTTGTAAAACTAACTATGAAGCTCTTGGGGTACCCTATTCCCATTAGGGTAGTGGCTAAACACACCACTATGGAACTTTGTAGGAGCAAATGGTATTGGCCCTCAACTCCCATGTGGTCAGCCGAGTGAAGGTGGAACAAAAACAGCTGCTGAGCGAAGGCGATCGCTCCGAGGAGCTGCGTTAGGCTAGACCTAGCAATGGGGCTTATGTTGTTGGTCCTATCGAGGACGATGGCGAACACGGCATATACAAAGAACGTCATCGATATGGCCGAGTGTTCGAAGTTATGGAGATGGTTCAACGGGATCGTTCCGTCGGGATCGAACGGCTGGTGTCCTGCAGGGCCAATGAAGAGTTCCATAGATATGGAGATTGATGAGCAAACCATGATCAAAACTAGCTCTAAGTACCTAAATTTGGACGTGGGAAACCATGGGAAAGATGTGTAGGAGTTTGGGTCCAAAGCATGGAGCTTGATGTGATTGAAAAGGTGCCATAGACCAAGTGCAAAGAAAGCAAAACCCGGTGCAACATGTCCCACTAAAGTGCCCATTTTCTTTTGTAAATGAAAGGGTTGTTTGGGGAGAGAGAAAATTGGGAAGGAAAGTATCTTTGGTGAAAGGAAAAATGATGGGTGAAGTGTGTTGGGAGAACTAGTTTTAAAGGGGTGGGCTGAGTTGAATTTTGAAGGACTCTAGAGGCTTCGGTGGTTTCAAAGTTTTGAACTTGATGGGAGATTGAACTAGTTGACCAAGGACCAATCTCTCAGGTTAGTTGTGTAAGAAATGAGGTGTTTTTTAACGATTTTTCTATGTTTTTTTCGGTGTCATTTTTACGTTTTAATATTAAAAAAAATTGAATTATAGTATTAAATTTTAAATCTTTTAAAAATACTATTCTCCAAGATTTGGGGAAATTTTAAAAATAATTTAATCCAAAATTAAATTTAGAATATAAGATTTTTTATTTATATTTTAGATTTTAAATTAATTTTTACGGTGCACACATAGTGTTGTTCTTTAAAAAAATTAAAAGAATAAGAACATCACTTGTCAGTGGCTTTTTTTCTCAAACCGCCATTTACAGGTGGCGTTTTCCTACCCAAATTGTAAGTTTTAGCTTATATTCCAAAATATAATTTAAATACTCTGTTTTTCTAAATAAAAGCTCTAAAGACCATATATATCCAAAATAGAAATTTTTTAAACTAAATAACTAAAAAATAAAAAAAATATAGACAAATTTTATTAAGAAGGGTATTTATGTCTTTCAATAATTTAATAGGTTTTTGCAACTTATAAAACTTAAATTACACTTTAATTAGGAAATAAATTATCATATTATTTTCTTAACTTCTGCAAACAATATTACTCAAATGATTATTAAAAAAAATAAATTACTAATTATATTACTCAAATCAATCATTAAGTTTAAATAATAAGTTTTTGAGAAGCACATGTGTTTTTATACTTTGTTCTTTGCCTTTTATTTAGGTTGCTTCTCACGGGTGATTTTTTTATTGCCCTTCCGGTTTTTAAGGTCTTAAACTCATTAATTCGGACCGATTCAGATCGCACACTTAATTTTGATGAATGGGTATTCTAGTAAGAATTTTTTACGTACACATCTCGAATCTGAAATTTACTTAAGAGGAATCAAACTGCTTACCACTTGGATCAACCCTTGTTGGTTTTCCGGGTATTTAAAAAAAATAGGTTGCTTATTATTTTTTAATAAAACACATCATATATTATTTAATTATATTAAATAATTATATTAAGTGAGAGCTCAAAATCAATATAAATATGTATTTAGGATAAATCATTTTTCTTTAAAAGAAAAAAATGAAATTAACGTTCGTTTTTATACGATATTTACACTATCCACAATTTTCGGTAATAATTATATTTAAATGTATGATTACCGGAAGATATTAGTTAGAGGAGATAAACAGGTTGTTTGGATTGAGTTTAGGTTGATTTTTGATTCGGTTTATTTTCGGTTTAGGTTTGATTTAGATTAAATCGGGTCTGATTTAGATTTAGTTTGAATCTATATTATTTCGGATCGGAACGGGCATCAAGTCGGATTAATATCAAATCAATTGATTTTGGGTCAAGTCAATATCTGAATCATATCGGTTGATTTTCGAGTTGGATCAATATCGACTTGAATCTATATTATATCGGTTGATTTTTGGATCGGGTCAATATCGACTTGATTCTTTTTGAGTCAGATCAACATCAATTTGTTTGCCTTTTGAGTCGGGTCGATATATGAGAATAAAATATGCATATTTGAGGGAATTAAATTTTGGTTATTTTCGGTTTGAATTACTTTTAGTTCGGTTGGTTTTTTATTCTATTTTTTTCTGTTAATTTTAATTCAGTTTATTTTCGTTTTAAGTTTGATTTGGATCAAATTTGGTTTGATTTAGATTTGGTTCGAATCTATATTATTTTGGACCGGATAGAGTATCAAGGCCGGTTAATATCAAACCAATTGATTCTTGGGTCAAGTCAATATCTGGTTAAATTTTCGAGTTGAGTCAATATCATATTGGTTGATTTTTGGATTGGATCAATATCGGTTTGATTGCTTTTTGGGTTGGATCAATATATGAATATGATTTTTTAAAAGAGAAAAAAATATGAAACTATTACTAAAGGTAATTGTTATTAAATTTGAGTTATTTTTAGTTCGAATTATTTTATGTTTGGCTGATTTTTAGTTCAATTTTTTCTGTTAATTTTAATTAAGGTTGATTTTTGGTTTAACAAAATTCGGGTCAGTCTAGTTTCAGTTCAGTTTTAATTTAGATTTGAGTCAAATTTAAATCATTATATTTAAATCTATATCAGATCTTGAATCAAATAAATCAATTCAGATTTTGAGTTTCGAGATAAATTTATTAGGTCTAATATAATAATTCAATTGATTTAACATTATTTTTATAAAAAATCCAAACCATATTTTTAAAATAAAATCTTATAAATATAACTCAAATTCTAATATTAACAAAACAAGAAACTGTAATAAACTGAATTTTCCTCAAAAGTCAACAATATTAAACTTATCCACTTCCCCCTTGCCTAAATATAGTCGGTAGAGTACCTGAAATTAATTCTCTACGATTAACTAACACTAGACGCATTATTTTTTTTTGTGGGGGGTAATCAAGTAATTAAATTACAATTTGGGCACGAAAATTAAGAAATTACAAAATTTTGACACTCCATTTCTTCCATGGAATTGTTTATGGTATTAATTTGTTTAATATTGTTGATAAGAGTGAGTAATCGAACGTCGAGTAAAAAATTAAAATTATTTGAGTTTATGAGTTATATTTTATCATTTAAATTTTATTTAAAAAAAATTTAAGTCGAGTCGGGTTTTTGAGTTCTTATAAAAATTTAATTTTTATTATTTATCATGTTATAGTACCATTTAATTCCGATTTAAACGAATTTCTCTAATTATACAAAATATGTATGTATGTGTGTGTCTGTATGTATAGTTTTCATATGTAACAATATTTTTTTATATTTTTATATATCAATATATAGCATAAAAGATTGAGAGACTCATCTTGAATCTAAAAATAAATTCTTTAATTACTAAAAATTTTGAGTTATTCAAAGTTATTCAAATTTTATTTTACAACTCAAACTTTATTTGAAATTTTTTCGAGTCGAGTATTTTAGCCTCGAATTGAGTTGAATTACTCGATGTTTTCGAGTTGAGTCGAATTTTACTCCCCTAATCGTTGATATTACAGTGATCTAAAATTTACGAGTTAAATCGTTTATACAAATGAATAAAATATCTATCTATCTATCTATCTATCTATCTATCTATCTATCTATCTATCTATCTATCTATCTATCCATCCATCCATCCATCCATCCATCCATCCATCCATCTATCTATCTATCTATCTAATAATTAAATTATTCGATAGATATGTAATAGTTAATTTATTAAAACATTAATTATATAAAAATATTTTAAAACACTAAAAAAGGGAAATTTCATAGGCAAGTCGATCAAACTTTGACAATGTTATCCTGATTTAAATTCCACACATGATTATTCATAATTATACATATATATAATTCTATTTATACATTATATTAAAGATTTATATTCGATATACAGATAGGATAAAAAAAATTACACTCACATTAATTTTAAGATTTATAGTTAGAATTTAAAATTTAATTGTTATTGAGTGTATGAGTTTAGAATTTTTAGAGTTTAAGATTTAGAGTGACATGATTAGGGATTTAGATTTTAACCTATAAATCTTAAAATTTAACCTAACCCCCTAAATTCTCAGTATAACCATTCCATTTTGAACCACTAAACCTAAAATTCTCGGTATAACCATTCACTTTTGAACCGCTAAACTTAATCGTCTAACCTCTAAATCCTAAAATATAATCATAAACCCTAAAATTATGACACAAAAAATTATTTTCACGTATATACATAAAATAATTACTCAAATATTACTCAAATTTATTTATAATTAGAGGTGATAAACGAGTCATTCAGTTTTGGATTTGGTTCAGGTCATTTCGGATCTAACTATAATCGGTTTACATTATGATCAAATATAGTCTAGTTCAAATTTTCGATTTTAGTTCGGGTCTATGATGATTTCAATTCAGGTATCGGGTTGAGTCGGTTGATTTTTAGTTCGACTAATATCGTTTCAGTTATTTTCGGGTTGGGTCGATATCAGGTTAGCAAGAAACCGATTGGTTTCATCGAGTTTTCAGGCCGAGTTAAGTTTTTATACCCTATATATCATTATATAAATTATGCATATTTGACTTTTTAAGTGAACTTAACGACGGTTCACACCCTATATTTCTTTATTCATTTTTTTTATCTTTTCTTTATTTTGGGTTACCTTCAGTTCGAGTTGTTTTTAGTTTGGATTAAATCGATTTGGATCCATTCAATTTAGTTAAAAATTGATTCGAGTCTATTCATTTTGACTAAAAATCAGTTCGGGTCTATTATCAGTTCAACTAAAATTCGGATCGATTTATTTTAAATTTCAGATCAGATTTGAATAATCTTATTTAAAAATCTCGATTCAAATAAATCGATTTAATTCTCGATTCTCGGATTAAATTTATGAAGTTTAGCAGCCAAATACTTTAGTTGTCGCAGTGTGACCAACTTATAAATCAAAACCAGACTTTGCTAATTTGAATGATGAATTGAATTTTAATTTTATCTATTTATTTAATTAATTAATGCGAAATGTATTGTCTGTTTGTGTTTGTAATTTCCATTTGCTTGAGCTTGCACGCAATTTCCTTAGCCACCTTTGGACAATGCCAATGTTTGGCACTTCAAACCTAGAAAAAAAAGTAAATTCTTTAACTTTTGACAAAATAGGAAATAATTGTTAGTTTAGCTTAATTAGAACAATAATATATGAAGTACACCTCAATTTCTATATAAATATATAAAGAATTAACTACTCATTTGTACTCTAAAGTATATGATTTTTTTCTGAATAAGTCTCTAAAGTATACATTCTTTTTTGAGATGTTTGTCCCGTAAACTATAAATCGTCATTTTGTTCAATCCATGTCATCAACATTCGTTAAAAATGCATAGACCAATTAAAGTGCGTTATGTGTCACTAGTAGATAAAAATCAGTTAAATTTAATAAAAAAGGCAAATTATATGCTAAGTCTATCCATTTTTTATTTAATTTAATTCTAAAAATCACTATTTAACCTAAAATTAAATCTATATCATATAATCAATGCAAATATTAAAAACTAGTCGATGATATAGAGATTGTCCTCGAAAATAACTTCGATGAAGGGAAAGAAGTCAAGAAAATTTCTTTTGAAAGCAACTTTTTTATGAATATTTTCATATATTAAGAGTAAAGTAGCGAGCAACTATAGTTTACAATACTATATTACAAAGTTGATTATTTAAAAATCAGAATGGGAGAGAGATTTTCTCTGGAGGCACACCTTAGCGGGTCTAATGGATTTTGAGATTTCTCTTGTTTCTTTCTTTCTTTCTAGCGATTTGGTGTTCTTGGTGATTTTTTTTTGAGGTTATGGTTGCTATGTACCGGCAGAAACTACTATTTGATAAGAAGGTGGAGCAATCCCTTGATTTCTTTCCTCCTTATGAGGGTCATGAGGAGGTAACCATTATTTTTCTTTATGAGGTGTTTAATATTGATGATGGTTTGGATTGTAAACATGCACCGGTAGGACAATTTTTAGTGCGACACCGAATTTTGCGTCTCACAAAAAATTGGTTGTGGCTTTGTGGGGGAAGAATTTGCTGGTAAAGGTTAGTACTGTTGGATCTAACCTTTACGTGTTTTTTTTTTGCGAATGAAAGCTAGAGGGATAGGATTTTGGAGAATGGACTTTGGTACATTCAACATAAAACCCTTGTGCTTCGTAAGTGGGAGCCAAACTTACCGAGCTTGGAATTTGATTTAGCGCAAATACCAGTCTAGGTTCAGTTGTTTAATGTGCCATTGGAGTTGTATAATAGGGTGGGTTTGAGTTACATTGCTAGTGGTTTGGGTCCTCCTTTGTATATGAATTCAATTACAGCTTCTTGGGAAAGGCTTGAATTTGCAAAAGTGTGTGTAGAGGTATGTAATAAGCAATCTATTCCTAGTATGCTTGTTGTAAAGATGAAGGATAATTCGATTTTGAAGGTACAGGTGAAGGTGCCTTGGATACCAACGTGTTGTGCTTATTATAAAATATTTAGGCATTCAGAAAGGTCTTGTACAAAGAATAAAGATATTGGGCAGGAGAAGGTATTAAGTGTTTCTCTTGTTGGGGTAGGTAATGTAGCTCTTACTACTGTGGTGGATGAGTTTATGGAGGGTTATCAAGATGTTATTGTTGTTGTGGAAACTTGTTTACCTGAGTTTACAGTTGTTGTTTGTACAGTATAAGTTAAGGATGGGGTGGCTTCTGCTGGGACTAGTTCTCAGGGGAAAAGAGGTAGAGGAATAAATGAGAAGTCATTGGTTGCTTCAAAGAATAGGTTTAAACTGTTAGCTCATGAGATGAGTGAAAGGAAGGAGGGTATGGATCGACAGCCTAGGGTGTAACACCTTTAAAAGTTAAAAATAAAAATAAAACAAGAGAAGAGTGGTTGTAGGGTGTTGAACCCACAACCTCATGGTTCTTGGCCTAAGTACCTAGCCACTTAAGCTAGCAAGCTCTTACAAGCTATTTTTTCCCATCCCAATTTTATTCTGAACTCGTTTTTGTGAAATAAAATAATAATTATATTTGAATATATCAGATTACACCATGTTGGATACCCATACCATATCTGAAACCTTATCCATTCGAACCAAAATTTCTCCCTCACCTAACCCTTCGATTGTCGGTCGATCTCGCTCACCGCCGGTCTGTGTCCTGCACCACCGCCACCACCATGACCGCCTCCCTCCCCTGAGCAAAACCCCTCATCGGACGCGCTCTTCGGCCAACGTAATCGCCTAGAATCAAAGTCGGAAGCTTCGATGGTGATAGTGTAAACCCTAGCTTTGTTCTTCGCATTTTCTGGCCACCGTCGACGTCTTTCCGGCGCGTTGACCATTTCTTCCTGCTCGTCATATTCGGGCGACCAAAACCCCTCCTTAACCGCTATCGTTCGCCGTCGTTTGAGCCTTCATCGGTAATCGCGACAGTTTCAGGTATATAGGTAAGTTTCGGTTTGTTTTGGGACATTTTCTAGAGATTTTCGGCTTGTTTTCGTCGTTGTAGGTTGAGATCTGGAAAAATTCGGGTTTTAGTGGTGTTTTCCGGCCAAAATGGGCCGCGCGTGGCCTTCACGCGCCGCTAGAGGCGATATCCGGCCACCGTGGATGGCTACCGGGAGACGACCGGTTTGAACTGGTCCAACCCGAGTTAAACCGGCCTTGAACCGGTCAAACTGAACCGGTCCGAACCGGTCAACCCGTTGACCGACTCGACCTATTGACCAACCCGACCCATTAACTGACCCGACCCGTTGACCAGTGATGTCAGCGTTGACTGTTGACGTGGCTGCTGACGTCAACATTGACTTTGACCAAAAAGTCAAAATTTTCAAAAACCCATATTTTATGTTTTTCGACGTCCTGAGTCCATTTGTGAAGTCTGTTTTTCAAAATTCAATCTCAAAAGACTCCAAATTGGACTTTAAAGTCTCGAGTCAAAATTTTCTTCTAAGTTAAGTTAAGTTCAGAGTTTTAATTTGGGTCTAATATCGATACCTGTTTAATTGTAGGATCTCATAGTCCTCCCGGTCGAGTACTGACCCAGCCCGGCTCCTCCCGTTTTGACCAGTCTCGAGATCCGATCGTGACCCTATGTATTTTACACTCTAGTGAATAAATCTAGTATCTAGATTCCTGAATTGATATAAAATTCTATCTTGTATCTATAGGGTCCAGTACTGCTGCAGAGCGAGGCTCGACCGCTCAGTAGGCCATCTATTTGATTCTGCCCTTTTGAGGTGTGTTTCCCTTGTGCGCTATATAACTGTATACTATTGTTTTCCCGCTTTAAACAAACCTAGCATATGCACATGACTATTTTCCGAATTTTACATAGACATATATTTTAAATCTGATCATATTTTATTTTACTATATGCCTGATATTCTATATAATATTTCCTGATTTAGTATTACATGATACCAGATTATTTACTGTCACTGCCATCATTATTCTTGCTATTACTGCATGCCTGTCACTTTAGGATTGGGATGATGTGTAGTGTCTGATATTCGGTTCAGTCTTGATCCGGCTGGTAATTCTGTCCTGTTTACGGTTCTTAGCTACGGCTAGGGTAATTCCGTCATGATATCAATTCTCGTGCTATAGTCGGGGTAATTTCGCTTGTTCCTTAAGGTAATTCCTTAGGCCGGTACCTTTGCCCCATCGGGCTTAGGTTAATGTTGTATTAGATACTGTTCTAGGGAACTGTATTCCGGAGATCGGTTGGAGGGTAGCATATCATGTCATGCATATTCATGATCTGTTTTCTCATATTATTGTATATTTGTTTATACATGTGTTTTGTATGCACTGTTGGGACACACTAAGCTCCATAGCTCATACTCGTTTTCTTTCCCCTTTCAGATAATCGTAGATAGGCATCCCAGATTTGGCACTTGGAGGATCTACATACCTGTTGGTTATATATTTTGATGTAATGTTTTAATCATTTGAATTTTAGTTAGGGTGACATATGCCTCTATTTTGCTACTGACGTGCTTATATTTTGTTACCGATTGATTTAAGCTTATTATACTTTGTTATAGGAAATATGAATTATTTTACAAATAATGTTTTAAACGTATCCTATTATGATGGAACTTTTATCAGTACACGTTTTATGATTTTAATTTGAGTCACAATTTATGTTTTAAAGATTGAACTATTATTATCTTTACAGGGTATTTGATTTAACTTGTATTTATTTTATATTCGATTGGAAAAAATGTGTGACCACCCTAGGTCGGGCTTTCTACATAGGCCGGTCTAGGGGGTTACATAGGGTGGCATCTTTAGGTGTTGCATATTTGCTCCAGGAAATTTAAGCTTGTTTACAGATTATAAGGATATAAATACCATATCATCTATTTGAACAGTAGATGATGCTATCTCGGTGGTTAAAGGAAGTGGGTCTATTCCTCTCACCAATTCCTTGGTGTTATTTAATGTGCTTTATGTGCCCAATCTTACCTGCAACCTATTATCAGATAGTAGGCTAGTTCATAGCTTTAATTATCATGCTGATTTCGGATTGAATGGTTGTGTTTTTCAGGCACAGGGCTCTGGAAAGGTGATTGGCAGTGCTAGGTTGCATAATGGTCTCTTTATCTTTGATGGTTTTCCTCCAAATAAACAAGATGTTTCAAGTGGCCTACAATCTACTGTTTTTTTTGCATCCTTGTTTTCTAGTGAAATAATGTTATGGCATTTTCGTTTGGGACATCCCAATTTTTTTATCTTGCTAAATTGTTTCCTCAACTATTTTTGAATAAAAGTTCATCTTCCTTTACATGTGATACATTCCAAATTGCAAAACACACTAGAAATACATATGCTCCATCCTCATATACACCCACTTCTCCTTTCTCTCTAATCCATAGTGACATTTGGGGCCCTTCTAAGGTCAAGAATATTTCTAGCTCTTGGTGTTTTGTTTCCTTTATTGATGATCATTCTAGGAATACTTGGACCTATCTAATTCGAGATAAATCCGAAGTTGATACTATCTTTCGTGAGTTTTGTAGAATGGTAGAAAATCAATTTTCCAGAAAGATTAAGATCTTGAAGAGTGATAATGGGAGTCAGTACCTTAGTAAATCCCTAGGTTTCTTTTTTCGAGAAAAGGGTATTGTCCATATCACATCTTGTGTAAATACACCTCAGCAAAATGGAGTAGCTGAACGAAAGAACAGATACCTACTAGAAGTCACTAGGTCCCTTTTACTTTCGGCCAATGCTCCTAAATACCTATGTGGGGGGAGGCTCTTTTAACTGCTACATACTTGATCAACCGTATGCCTAGTAAACCTATTGGATTTAAGGTTCCTCGAGACATCTTGTTATCCTATTTCCCTCATTTTTCACACTTGGAGTCGGTTTTACCTTTCAAAGTGTTTGGTTGCACAGTTTTTGTCCATGTCCATGATAATAATATGGGAAAACTTGATCCTAAGTCAGTTCGATGTGTGTTTGTTGGATATTCTACCAATCAGAAAGGCTACAAATGTTACTCACCTCACACAATATACTCTCGTTTATCTTGTAATTATCCTATTTCCCTCATTTATCCATGAGACACAGAAATGTAATTATCAGGTAAAATGCTAGTAAGTTAATTTGCTGATATGTGAATGCAAAGGTACAAAAACTTTGTTTCTATTACATTTAGCTGTGATAACTCAGAAATCAACTTCTAATTCTAAAAAGGAGTCTAATGCGACTTGTCCTTCCTAGTAAGCTCTACCAAAAGTGACCTTCAAAGAGTTTGTATCCAAACTGGGAATATACAATATGTACTCACCAGTTTGAGGGGGAGTGTTAGTTATCAACTTCCTTATTAGAAGATCTTTGTACTTATAGAAAGATATTATTCTAGGGAATATATTTTGTATCTTTAGTTATCTAGAATACTAAGATGTATATTTTTAGTTACCTAGAATACTTAGTCAACTATGTATTTTTAGTTTCCTAGAATACTTAGTCAATCTTTTGTATATAAGTATGTACTTCACCTATGAATAAAATTAAGAGTGAATTTCTCATAATTCTACAATGAGAATAAAAAGATTGTTATTTCTGTTGTTTATGGGAGTAACAACAAATTTACTAAGAGAGCTATGAAATTAATTGGTTTAGAGTGAGAAACTAGTAGGTTCTTTACCTTATCTTGTGGGGGTGATTTTAATATTGTGATGAATGCAACTGAAAGCTCTAACTTTGATAGGTTGGGGAATTATGTTACTCCAAATATAATTGAGTTCACAGATTGTTTAAGTGAGGTAGGACTATAAGATCATTCATTCTCTGTCCTAACTTTACATGGTCAAACAAGCAAGATAAGACTTTTTTTACTGGGAAGTTGGATAGGGTGCTTGTGAATTTTGATTGATATTTTGTTGATCCTCATACTAGGGTGGAATTCCTTGTCCCGGGAGTTTCTGGTCATTGTCCTACCTTGGTGCAATTATCTGTGGGAGCATAATCTTCTAAGCCTAAACCCTTTAAATTTTTAAATTTTTGGACTCACATCCTAACTTTCAGGGGTTGGTAGAGAATTCGTGGAGGAAGCTTATTGAGGAAAATCCTATGCATGTGCTTTTGGGGAAGCTCAAGAGATTGAAGGTTCATTTGAGGACTTTGAATCACCAGTACTATGCTGAAATTTCTAAGAGAAGAGAAGAGAAGAGGAAGCAACTTGAAGCAGTGCAATTGGAAAATTTGAATCATGGTCCTAAGGATGGATGTGAAGGGTAGTTGTAGAAGGAGCTGAAGGAGCTGAAGAAGATTGAGGTTCTTTTTTCCAACAGAAGTAAAGGTACAATGGTTACAAGGGGATCAAGGGAGTAAATTTTTTCACTCGGTTGTTGTTGAGAAGAAGTATAAGAGTATCATCCAATTTTTGAAAAAAATACTAAAGTTAAACTTGAGTCTTTTGAGGAAATGATGTGCTGAAGTAATTCAATTTTTCTCAAAACAAATTGGGTCTGTGGACACTCAAGTCACTCGGTGTAGTGTTGAAAGTTTGAAAGACCTTTCATAAATTTTTTTGCCAGTTCTGACTCATTCTTCTTTGGAGAGAGCAATGACTGATGAGAAAATTAAGGATTCAATTTTTTGTTAAGGGAAAGCTAACTTTTCTGATCCAGATAATTACACTTCTTGTTTTTTCAGGTAGGCCTGAGGAATAATGGGGCATGATTTTCTGCAAGCAGTGAGGTATTTCTTCTCTTGTTTTTTGTTGCCTGGGTTTAATGCAACTGCTATTACATTAGTTCTTAAAATTTCAAATGCTTGTATGGTGAAGGATTTTATACATATTTCTTGTTCTGTGATTTATAAAACTATCACAAAGATATTGATAGAGAGGTTGAATGTTGTTCTGTCAGATATTATTACTTTTAATCAGTCAACTTTTATTAGGGGGAGAAGTATTGTTGATGACACTTTGTTAACTCAAAAAATGATGAAGGGCTATAGTAGGAAGGTTATTTCTCTTAGGTGTGCCTTGAAAGTTGGTTTGCAAAAAGCTAACTCAATTAATTGAGATTTTATTTTAGAATTTGATTGAGACATTGAGTTACCTGAAAAGTTTAGGGGGTTGGATTAGGGCCTGCTTTATTGAAAGTTGGTTCTCTATCTCCTTGAATGGAACTTTGTTGAGGGTTTAAAGGAAATATGAGAGTTAGGCAAGGGGACCTCCTTTTTTCTTACCTTTTTGTGATAGCTATGAATGTTTGTCCCATTTGTTAAATAAGGCAGTTGATCAGGAGATTTTTCAAAATCATCCTAAGTTCAGGAAGGTCAAGTTCACTCATCTCTAATTTGTAGATGATCTGTTTATTTTTTATAAAAAGAATATTCACGCTTTGTCTAGCATTCAGATTGTATTGGAGAAGTTCTATGAGATGACTGCGTTGAGGCTGAATGTGACTAAATCAAAGCTTTTGTGGTTAATGTTTCCCCTGACCAGCAACTTCAATTGAGAGATGCTATTGGGTTTAAATTGAGATCCCTCCCAGTGAGATATTTAGGTGTTTTCTAGTTAGAAAAAAGTTGGGCGATAGAGACTATGCAACACTTATTGAGAAGATTAAAGTAAAGTTGGGACAATGGTCTAAGCTGCATTTGAGTTATACAGGTAGGTTGTAATTGATTTGAGTTGTGCTTTATAGTTTGACTAACTAATGGTGCAGGCTATTAGTGCTTCCAAAAGAGTTATTGACAAGGTGAAGCAGTTTTTTATGAGGTTCTTTTGTAGGGGGCAAGACTATCCTAGAAAGAGTGTTAGAGTGAGCTGAAAGTACATTTATAGGCCTAAGAGTGAAGGTGGTTTGAGGCTGAAGGATGTGAAGTCTTAGAATCAGACATGCTTAATTCTTTTGTTTCGAAAGTTATTGATAAATGAGGGATCTTTGTAGGTGGCATGAGTGCATAAATATGTCATCAAGAGAAGGGATATTTAGAGTATGATATTAGAACAATATCATAGATGGTGCTTAAGAAAGATTGTGAACCAATTTTAGTATAATGTAGGCATTAATGAGGAATGGGCATACTAGATGGACTATGAATAAAACTTAAAATGTGATCCGTGAGGTAAGAGAAAAAATTCATTGGCATAAATTAGTATGGTTTAGTTTGAATGTGCTTAAGCATGCTCTCATTCAATGGATGCCAATTTTTAATCGGTTACCAATGAGGGATAGGTTTAGGAGAATGAGGTTTTATGTTGAGGAGGATTGTGTCCTCTGTGGGAATGCTTTGGAGACCAGGGATTATCTTTTCTCTGGATGTAGTTACTTGGTGATTCTGTGGACTGTTGCTATGGAATTATGTGGATTGTACAGGAGCATGCTGGAATGAAAAATGATATGCGATGGTTGAGTGCTCAATTGAAGGAGAAGTCATTAATAGTGCATGTTTTGAAGCTAGCATAGAGTGTCTATATTTACTTCGTATGGGAGGAAAGAAATATGAGGGTGTCTAGGAATTTTGTTAGGGATACAAGGAGGATATTCGATTGTATAAGAGAGGTTCTTTGTATTAGAACTCGTAATAGATTTATTCGTATAGATGATGTAAATAAAAACATTTCTACATCTTGAAAAAATTCTTAGGGATTATTGGTTAAATAGACTGCAAAACAGGGCATTAGCATTGACAGGAAAAAAAATAAAGGAATGAACTGATAGAAAGTTTGACCGTGTCGTGGTATGGAGGTCACTGCCTTAGAAACAAATCACCCCGATATGTGTACTCGCTAATTTAGGCGGTTGTTTCCCGAAGGTTAGCACGGTCCTCCAAACAGTGTACACCCAAAGTTTGGAGTGAACTGTAGAGGAAATGATCGTCGGAACCAGAGTCGAACAGAATGATGCTCTCTAATTCTCTCTTTAGTAAGACAGATGAGCTCTGAATGGGATGATTAAAAATGAGAGAAAAACATCTTATTTATAGGTTGAAAGCATGGGCAAATCTATCCGAGAATCAAATAAAATCTGATTTAAATTTAAATTTTAAATTTAATATCAGATAATATCTATCCAAAAATAGTAGATTTGCTAACCGAAAATATCTATTTAAATCTCGGATAAAATCTATTCAAAATTAGATTTATTAACAGATAAAATCTAATTAAATCTCAGATAATTTGTTAATATCTATCTAAAAATAGTAGATTTGCTAATCGAAAATATCCATTTAAATCTCGGATATTTTGTTATTAAATCTATTCGGTTAAGTATTTAAAATTCAAAGAGAATTTTAAATCAACTGAACTGCTCTCATACAACCTATAAAAATAAAGTGTGGGATTCAAGCATTACATATTTCCAACAATCCCCCCTAGTGCGAAAGAATCCTCATGATGTCACAAAGTTCGACTATCACTAGACGAGTATTTACGAGATTAGTTACTTAAGTACATAGTGAACGAATCTTGAACTAGTACGTAGTGATGATGAGTAATCCTCCTCTTAGATAAGTGAAACTAGTCTTGAACTTTCTAAGATCGAGGTGAACTCATAACACATAACTAATCCCTTCATCCACCACAATCCACGATGTGAAGATGTGTATATACATAAAATATATATATTTAGCCATCTTACCTCGGGATTTTAGTAAGTGTACTAGAAAAACGGCCCATATCATTTTTCATAGAAGGCGGTTAACTCTTCTCACTTACATAGGTTATTTCATCAAGTTTACCTCAACATAAACCACCCAAAATCGGGCTATAAAGTAATTAAGAACTTTGTCTAAAGCTCAACCTCACAAGAAATAAGGTGATTTTCTTCAAGTTCATATTAAATGAACCATCCAAACTCTGGGCTAAGAAATCATTAAGAATAAAAACTCAACCTCTTGTTCGGTAAATTCAATAATATTCTTCTCAATAGAACAATCTAACCTCTTTGGATAGAATTTATTAAGAGTTTAAAAATAAACTCATCCTTCTGAGCGGTAAGTTCAATTAGTCTTTCGCAATAGGTCTAAGAACTTATTAAGAGTAGTTATTCAACCAAAAATTGGTAAATTCATCAAGTCTTTCTCACTAAGACCATCCAAACTTGGGTTATGAATTTATTAAGAGCATTTAAGCTCAACCTAGGCATGTACATGAAACATCATAGGGATTGGGTAAAGGGACATGTACACTATAAGTCTCTTTCATGGTTTCGTTTAACCACATTGAACTTAGAGAACTAAGTTGGGTATCCACCATGAATCTCTCAACAAATGGGCTTAAGACCCATTCCCCCTCGACGAATCCAGAATTTGTTTCCTGCTCAATCCTTTGGTAGTAGGATCAGCCAAATTTATCTCTGACTTAACATACTCTAAGGTAAGTACTTCGTTCTTTATTAGGTGCCTCACATATTCGTACCTTATACGAATGTGTCTCTTCTTACTATTGTAAACTTGATTTAGAGCCATATGTATCACAAATTATGAATCTTATAATAAAGATATCAGAGGAGTCGGTTTTCCCTACAAAGGTATCTTTGCTAAAAGATTCTTTAGCCAATCAGTTTCTTGCCTAGTTAAGTCTAAAGCTATAAACTCTGACTCTATGATGGAGCATGCAATATAAGTCTACTTGATAGACTTTCACGAGATTGCAGCTTCACCTAAAGTGAAAACATATCTACTTGTAGAGCTTACCTCATCACTATCAGAAATCTAGTTGGCGTCACAACATCCTTTCAAATAACAAGATAGCCAACAAATTTGAGTTTCCAATCCATAATACCCTTAAGGTATTTTAGTAAGCGTCTAAGAGTCGTTCAATGTTCACCACTTGGATTATGAGTATATCTACTTAATCTACTCATTAGGCAATATCGGGTCGAGTATAGTTCACTAAGAATATTAAGCTTTCAATAATTTTAGCATATTCAACCTAGGAAACACAACTTCCTTTATTTTTAATGAGATGAGTGCTAGAGTCAAAAGGGTTTCGAGTATAAATGACATCTCAACTGTCAAACTCTTTAATATTTTTGAGTGAACCCTATAACTACTAGCCTTACCTTACTCTGGATTGACCCGTCTGGTATGAGTTTCTTCTTAAAAACTCATTTGTTGCTGATAGGTTTAAATCCTTTAGGCAAGTCTACCAATTCCCAAGTATGATTTAGACATTATTGACTCTAGTTTATCATTAATTACTCCTCCAAAAACTAGTGTCAATAGACCTCATAACTTCTTCACAAGTTTTAGGATCTGATAAGTTGTCTAAATCATTTATCTCAGAAATAAAGGAAGTAACAAACTTTGGTCCAAAAGATATTTTTATCTTTGTTTTAGGCTCAAACTCAAACTCTAGAGCATATCATACGACAGTGTTGGTAGCATACTCAATAAATACTACATCAACAGTTTAGGGACCGATGGTGGACTTCTTAAAATCAGGCAAACCTACTTTAGCCAAACACCCCCACACTTTTAGGTATTACAAGTTAGGTGCATAACCTTTTCATAGTTCGTATGGGGTTAAATCTAATTTCTTTATGAGATATTCGGTTTAAGATTTACCGATAGAATGACTTTCCCCAATATATTATTAGCTAACCCAGAACTTATCAACAATGAATTTATCATCTCTTTTAAAGTTTTGTTTTTTCTCTCGGCTATGCCGTTTTATTGAGGAAAGTAAGGGGTAGAAGTTTCATGAACTATGTCATTCGTTTCATATACCTCTTTAAGAAAATTTAGATCCAAACTCACCACCTCTATCGGACCTAGATAAATTTTTCATAAAGAGAACTTTTATGGAGATTTTTGCACACTCCTAAGATAGACAAATCTTTTCTTTCTTCTTAATTATCTGAAGAAAAGAACTCGAAGAGATTTAATAGCTACAAACATCTTTTAGTAGCATTAATGGCTATCATTTTCTCTTTATTTTAGACAAGGTTCTTACCTTAAAAGACCACTAGAAATATTTATTAAGATTATTATTCTAACTTCTACACTAAGTATAGAATATTTATTTAGTCATAGTATTTTATAAATTTGAATAATGAACATAGTAATGCACCAGGTAGATTTAGAAAGGGAGGTGGTGCATAAAGCACACTTAAATACCAAGTCTTTCAAAAACCAATCCTAGACATGCATTTTTAAACTATTTCACTACTTTCCAATTAAAGTCTTGTTCTCTCCTCATTTAGGTCTTTTAAAAGTTATGCTTAATATATATATTCCCCACAAAAAAAAATTATTAAGCACACTCAAGATAAGTTTTCTACTCAAAAAGGTCATCTAGCTTTCTTTTACAACCTAGTCTAAAAGATACTCACTAAGCTTACAGACTAAGTAAAGGCTTTAATATAAATTCATGTAATATAAATCATGAATTAAATAATCTGACCTTATAACTAGAAATGCAATTCATGTAGACCTTGTTTACTTTGATCATGTCTGCAACTTCAATCCTTGTATCATGATTCCAAAATTCATCGTGACCGATATTTCATAACCATTTTGAATCTACAAAATTCAAATAAAAATTATATATGATTAGTCACGAAAATAATTTACTAACAGTAATGATAAATAAATAAATAAAATTCACTGATAGTAAAATATCCTTATCTTTAGGATTTTGGTTCTTATCTTCAACTTCACCATCGCCTTCGATTATTGACCCGTCAAGTGCGTCAAGCTTGAACAAACCCAAAACCACCTTGACAATAATATCATTTTTGCAGTAGATTTGTTTCTAAATTGTTGGTTAAATAGACTGCAAAACAGGGCGTTAGCATTGACAGGAAAAAAATAAAGGAACGAACTGATAGAAAGTTTGACCGTGTCGTGGTATGGAGGCCACTGCCTTAGAAACAAATCACCCCGATGTGTGTACTCGCTAATTTAGGCGGTTGTTCCCCGAAGGTTAGCACGGTCCTCCAAACAGTGTACACCCAAAGTTTGGAGTGAACTGTAGAGAAAATGATCGTCGGAACCAGAGTCGAACAGAATGATGCTCTCTAATTCTCTCTTTAGTAAGACAGATGAACTCTGAATGGGATGATTAAAAATGAGAGAAAAGCATCTTATTTATAGGTTGAAAGCATGGGCAAATCTATCCGAGAATCAAATAAAATCTGATTTAAATTTAAATTTTAAATTTAATATCAAATAATATCTATCCAAAAATAGTAGATTTGCTAACTGAAAATATCCATTTAAATCTCGGATAAAATCTATTCAAAATTAGATTTATTAACAGATAAAATCTAATTAAATCTCAGATAATTTGTTAATATCTATCTAAAAATAGTAGATTTGCTAATCGAAAATATCCATTTAAATCTCGGATATTTTGTTATTAAATCTATTCGGTTAAGTATTTAAAATTCAAAGAGAATTTTAAATCAACTGAACTGCTCTCATACAACCTATAAAAACAAAGTGTGGGATTCAAGCATTACATATTTTCAACAGGAATGATTGCCTAAATGTATATATAGAAGATTATTTTCTTGTATTGGATAAATATAACACAATTTAACAAAAAAAAATTTGATTATTTAAAGTATCCATACGATCTATATACTATTTCCCCGTTGCTTGACATTCACATCAAATTTGATAGCAACCACAATTTCACCAACCATGAGTTTTTAATTTTTGAAAATTTTACCATTTATTTCCCTAATCCCTCCTTGATTAGGGGCATTCTTGATCCTTAAAATCATTGAGATCATGGGTAAATCTTTTTTTAATTATTTATTAATAATTAAAAATGAAGCCACCTGAGAGATTTTATAATTATTTTTATATAAAAATAATTAACACTTGTTAAATAATTTTTTGTCTGCCATCAGTGACATAAGACATTAAAAACGTTAAACTTATAAATATAAAATTCAGACTAAATATATGTACTTATAGAGTGATTTTAGTAAAAAAATAATAATATTATTTTTGTGATTTTGGTTCAAATAAATTATTTATCCCTCGTATATATGTTATTAAAATATTATAATTAATGAATATATTATTTTATAATTACATGAATCAATTAAAAAATCAAATTAAATATATCAATTGATTCATAATTTAAATATAAGAAGTGATACACTCAAGTTATACGGTGTAAAAGTCTCTAAATTTTACACGTTTTTTAGATTTATAGATGATTGAAATGGTTGACTCTAATTAATAATTGATTATGTGAAAATTATCACTTAAAAATTAAAAAAAATAAATTAAATCATCTGTTTGAATTATTCAACGATCCAAGAAAACATACATTGACCATCGTAATCCTATCTCTTATATTAAATATATAAATATGGATAAGATCTAATTATAAAATATAAAACTCATTTAATTTTACACTAATTTATAACGGTTATATGAATGAAATAATATTAATTATTTATTATTGTTATTTAAAGATCCAAAATTAATATAAACTAAATAAATATTATACCATATAAATCGGTATCAACCCATTTAAGTCATGTACTTTCTTTGTATTAGTTTTTTTATAGAGACGGGATACCAACACGGATCTCATTAAAAAAACTAATCCTAAACTGGGAGAAAAAGAGTATCCATTTTGGTACTACAATCAAGCAAGGCACAAAAACTCAAGATACACAACAGAATCAAACAGTACCCACATCGCTATGCAGCATATCAATAATATCCAAAGAATGTTCCATGAACCTGTAATAATTTAGAGGAAGATTCTTTACCAATTTTGTTAATTTATTGGCCACTGCATTGCAAGAACGACTCACCCACATAAATCGGATCTCCCACTCATTACTTAACATCAAAACTAAATGAGTTTTGAGTGATGAATGAATACGATCCAATTCTCTCTTAAACAAAGAGTTAAAAAACTCTTTATTGTCTATTTCAATAATAACTTGACGAAAGTTAAGAGACCAGTGTGGATAAAAACCTCTTGTATTAGTTATTTGATTAGTATATATTAAATTTCCCATTTGATGCATTGATTGTTCCCAAAGACTCAAATTGAAGTTGAAGTCATTGGTGACGTTGCCAAATCCTTGGACCGTCGTGTCAACAGTAACAATGTACTGTCGCAGCAGTGACGCAAGCACAGCAACCTCAGATGAAGTTTTGGTCAAATATATAATTTTTTATTGCTTTTTCGATATTTAGGATCTCGTTTTAGTAATTATTTTAACTCAGAAATAAATATTTAAATTATATATTTTTAAAATAAATGTAATATTTTTTTGTTAAAATAAGTATTTAAATTATATTTTTTAAAAAAATAAATATTTAATATTTTTTTGACTGAAATAAATATCTTAAATTTTATTTCATTAGTATTTTAAAGTAATACTGTTAAAATAATTTATTTTTATTTTTTAATTAACTTTAGAGTTTATTTAAAACATCTAATTTATTTAGAAAAATAATTTCTAATCTCATTAGCTTACATGATTGAAAATTCAATGATTTTGAATATGTACAATTATATTTTAAGAATACCTTCAAACTTATTAAAAGATGAATTATGATACAGTATATACTAGGAAGGAAAAAAAAAGTGGCGACGACTGGGCAGGTGGGACAAACATGCGTAATTTTCAAGCAATATCAAAATATAATTTAATTAAGAATTATATAAAAATATTTAAAATAAAAATATATATTTTCATTTGTAAAATTTATATTTATATTTTTTTATATTTTACAAATGAAATGTTTTTTAATTTCAACCGCAATATTTTAAATGATTTAATAAATAAAAATTTATAAAATTTATATTTAAAATCTATTTGATTTATTTTAAATAATAAGATATTAAAATTAAAAAAATTCAAAAAAATATTAACGTGTGATAATTTTAATAAGATAAAAATATATATATCTTATTTAAACATATTTTTCAATAAAAATTAAAACGGTATTACTTTAAAACACTAACGAAATGAAACTTTAGGTACTTATTTCAGCCAAAAAAACATTAGCCACCTATTTCAAAAAAAATATATAGGTCAGACACTTATTTTTGTCGGAAAAAACATTAGGCACCTATTCCGTAAAAAGTGTATAGTTTAGGCACTTATTTTTGAGTTAAACCTTATTAATTTGGATCAATCCGTGTAGTATATTTAATTTTGGTGGATAAATCTTCCAGTAAAGATTTTTGACGTACGTAACATCTCGAACTTGAGATTTCCTTAAGCGAAATCAAGTTGCTTACTAATTGGACCACCCTAAATATGCACCCATGTATCTTATTCCCCTAATTATTTTTATGGAGTGTAATATCCCACTAAAATTACCTATTTTTTAGTTTATTATCATTAAAAAAAGAACGATAAATTGATTAGGAGAAAAAAATTACACATGATAAAGTTATATTATTTTTCTCTCTTAATCAACATATGTGATAAACATGCTCATTAAGAGGAGAGATTATACCATGGGCTCGGCTCGTCACATCAATCGTAGTTCCTAAACAATGAAAATCACCAATTTCACCACTAATCATCCATGTCATTAATTTAACTTTCAAAAAATATATATTTTAAAAGACATGAAAAAAATGAGTGAAGATTCATTGGTAGAAAAAATGATTTGGGAGATAAAGGTGAAGTGGATGATTATAATTGAATGAGAGCATAGCTGACGTGGTAAGCCAGACGCATGATATAATTTCTCCATTAAAAGAGAGAATACATATGTGATTTTTTTAGGCAACATGTCACATGTACTTTTCTCTCTCATGGTCAATATATCATTGATTTTTTAGTAAGTTGTAATAGAGATCACTTAATTATAGGTAGAGTTACATTTAGGTCATTTAATTATTAAAAATGACATTTTGGTCATTCATTTATGAGTAAGGTTACATTTGGGTCACCCAATTATTAAAGATTACATTTAGATCACTCAATTATAAGTAAGATTACATTAGTTTCACCCAACTATTAAAGGTTACATTTAGATCACTCAATTATAAGGTTATATTTGGGTCACTCTTCATATTTTTAAAAAATTTATCAATTCGTGTATTAGATTAATTAGTGATTTCAAATGATGTATTCTAATGTTAACAATACTATACAAGCGATTTAGAATAAAAAATAACCAAATTGATGTACTTTTTTAAATATGGTGACCCAAATGTAACCTTTAATAATTGGGTGAAACAAATGTAACTTACCTATAAATAAGTGACCCAAGTATAATTATACCCATAATTAAGTTACCTTCGGTGCAATTTACCCTTGACTTTTTTTAACAATGAGATACTAAAATAGAAACAAAATATAACTTTAGGTATCATTTTAAAACAAATAGATAAAATACTAAAATAAAAAAACAAATAAAAATATTAAATATATTATTATCTCTGAATGTAATTATTTATTGCTTGTTCACATGATTATATATACACTAAGTCTCGAATGAATAAGTTTGTATTCATGTTTATTTATTTATTTTTAAAATATTATATAAAAATATAAACTTTCAGCAAATATTAAGCGGATATTAACTTTTGGTAATTTGTAAAAAGAAAGTTAAATTATTAATCAATTTTTTAATTATTTTTAATGATTTTTAGTCATATATGTCTGAATTAAAGAACTGTAGTTGGAGAATTCATTGAATTAAACCCTTTGGGTCAAAATATATTTCCTTCAGTTTATATTCCAAAACGGTGTGTTCATTGACCAAAGTCAAATTCTTTTTTATCCATTGCTCTCACCAATTTTGTCTCAATTTAAAAAATATATATATTTTTTTATGTTTTGTGGTGTTTGATTTGGATTTGAATGGTAAAATAAAATAATCATAATTTGACTTAATTATTTCAAATTATAGAAAAATTGAAGGAAAATATTTTAAATTATGGTCATTTAAATCGACAGAGATGAGAATAATCCTAATTTTTATTTATGGAGATGATAAAAATTGTATCATCTAAACTTAAATGGGATAAGACAAAGCTTGTTATATTCGTATCGTAAGGATAATCCAATCTGTAAGTATATAAATAATTGTAGATATCCTTAAAAATATGGATGCAAATCGCTTACTGTTTTATTGTGCCTTCTTTAATTAGTGTCCACATTTTAAAATAATAGGTTTAGGATTTAAGGTTAGGTGTAGTAGTTAAGATTTGAGAAACTAGGGGTAGGGTGTAATTTTAAGGTGTAAGATTTAAGATGATAAATTAGAGTTAAGATTCAGAATTTAATTTTTAAATACTTTTGGTGGGACATAGAAGGGAACATAATTAAGGGTAAAAGATTTTTATTCAAAAAATATTAAAAAAAAAACTCTAATATTTCATCAAAAATATTTTAAATTTCTAAAATTCAAAAATATAATTTAAACACTTATTTTTTTTATTTAAATCTATTCTTAATAACGAAAGTCCCCTTTAAATAAATATTTTTTCCTCTGGTATAAATATAGGGATGAGTCTACAACGGATGTCGCATATCGCTGAACATCACTAATGTTGAATATCTCTAAACACAATTAATATTTCTAAAAAATTAAAAATTTTAAGTATTTAAATTGCAATTAAATTTATTTAAAAAAATAAAAATTGAATTAAATAAACATTTTTATATCATATTTTATTATTATTTAATTAAATTAATAAAGGGTAAATCACTTTCGTTTACCCTCAGTACATTTTTAACACCGATTTTGAAAAACGACTAGTAAGGTCACTATCGTTTCCGGGGTATAAAGTTTTGGCCACTCCAACATTAAGTATCGTTAAATATTGACAAAAAGATGATCTGGCACAATAAAAAATAATAAATTATTTAAATAGTCCTTAAACTATTATTATATTTTTGTTTCATCTTTAATTTAACTATCAAAATTTTAAAACTTTATGTTTTTAAAACACTTATTTTTTATTTAAATCTATTCTTAATAACGAAAGTCCTCTTCAAATAAATATTTCTTCCTCCGGTATAAACATAGGGATGAGTCTACAACGGATGTCACATATTGTTGAACTATCACTAATGTTGAATATCGCTGAACACCATTAATTTCTTTAAAATTTTAAAAAATCTAAGGATTTAAATTTTAATTAAATTTATTTTTTAAAAAATAAAAATTGAATTAAATAAACATTTTATATCATATTTTATTATTTTTTTAATTTAAATAATAAAATAAAATAGCAAACCTAATGATATGTTAAAAATAATCCAGAACCCTAAATATTCTACTTCTTTCAGTAGTTGCCGTCATTGTATCCAGATGGGATATCTGCAAGAAGCTCAGGACACAGGTAGTTTGGTGTGCCCACAACCTGTGTAGAAGAGAAGCAACATTGTCACTACACCAGAACTATGATCTAATCCTAAAACTAATCGAACTTAGCAACGAACACGTAGGAAATTTCCGACAAATCAACTGTTCTTTTAGTCTCAGTTGAAGTGATATCGTCTTGGTTTAGCAGTTTTGAATGGCAATGGGAGTGAGACACAAAGAAAAACAAGTGTTCGTTTCCGACCTAACCGAATATCGTTGTGTTCTGCAAGGAAAATGTTGGAGCTCTGCAAATTTAAAGACAAAGATATGTCAAACAGAACAGTAGTGTCTCAACAGAAAGTGAAATGATATATGTATATACTTTGAGATCCCTGTGAAGGACACAGTTGTGTCAGCCATTTGCAAAGCTTCTGAAGAAAAAACAGATTTGGATGAGTCGAAAACAGGTTGTCAAACAAACAAAAAAAAATAGGGCAAGACTGGTGATAATCCCCCGCATACCTTCTCAGGAAAGTATGTTCCTCTACATTTCTTTATAATCTGTCTTGAGGAAATTACGATTGGA